>CM076572.1:233701648-234080094 GCA_034641835.2 Pinus albicaulis
CATACTGAGTTAATATTATAAATTGGGGTGTTATCTTGAGGTGACACTAATTTCCACCATTAATGTGCAATTGCTCATCATATGGTTGATATGGTTGATATTATTCATCTGCCTTTAAATTTCAATTGCAAAATAAATGTTCTTTACTATGTTGGTTTTATTTAACACTTTTGTGGCATGTTCTTGTCAATTGTTATCATGTAATTGTATGATGATTGTGAAATTTCTTTCTTCAAATTTTGTTGTGCATCTAAACAAAGAATTCAAAGAACAAACTCATGTAATCACACACCATCCAACATGGAGAATTTATCCTAGAAACCCAAATAAGGAAATCAACATAAAATAAGAAGCTTGCTCAACTCTAAAGAATCTCATGAAACAATAAATTACAAATAAGTCATATAGAGATCTATTAATATTTTGCTAATGAGATGAGCTAAAAAAAAGGGTACCATCCTTAGTCCACTTTTGATACATATTTTTATTTTTTCTATATTATGACCAAGCAATTTTAGCAATGGATGTTGGGTCAAAATACTTTTTCAAAATTTAAATAGATGTTGAATGGATCAAGAAAAACCATAAAAAAAGAAGGAAAAAAAAACTAGTTTGTAGCTCTTAAATAAGTGAAATAAACTCAATAAAGTGTAAGAGCTCATAGCTTGTAGGGAGGTAAAAGTTAAAGAGGAACCCATAACTTTTATATACAAATAAAAATCCTAGTAAGATTGTTATGATAATTATTGAAGTCCTTTGGCCCTTGAAAAAATTTTATCCCAACAAAATGCCGATAGATGTTTTATGTGTGTAAAAATGATTTACTATTAATAAAGCATATTCTCTTTGTTTATTTGTGTCATTTGAATGTTAGATATGTTCATTTAAGTTTTCTTCCAATAGAGTGTGCATTAATACTTGTGGAGCCTAATATTCATGTTATTAGGAGTTTAGATAGTTTAGTGAGATTATCTTATAGACATCCTATATAAATAAATAATAATAATAAAGCAACAAGCATTGTAGAGATTCCTTAAGGGTGTTTTTCTCTTGAAATGGGATAAAGTGTATTTCACTTTTCAAATGTTATATTGTTAATATGGTCTATGCACATTCTTTGAGATTAGGAATGTAAGTAAAATACATATAGATCTTAAAGTAAAATATGAACAACAACAACAATGAAAAATACACATAAAATAGAAATTTGGCTTGGAATTTCTTAATCTAGAAAATATTCTCACTTAGAATCACATATCTATCTTCTTCAAAGTATTAACTTAACTGTATCCACAATGCAAATTTTAGGTATCTAAAGCCCTAATCCACTAATCCAGATTAGGTTACAACTATAATCCATTAACCAATATTAGATTATAATGGGCCAAAAAAGCACAAAAGCAAAAAAAGAAAAATGTAACCTTGAACCTCATCTAATGTTCATGGATGAATGCACAATATTACAATTAATGACAAGTGCATGACTACAAAATCTACATACAAAGAAAATAACACATCTCTAAGAAGGAATTCACAAGTTTGAATTTAGACATGCGATGTTTGACTAGTAAGTCATTGTAAAATGAATTTTGATTTGATATTTAATTTATATAGAAGTTATTAAAAATGGAAAAATATTAAAAAATAAAATAAAGAAAAATAAATAAATGGTGGATTGAAATTCTTCTAAATATTGGGAATGGACAAATATTATTAAGAAGAGAGGAAAAATAAAGAAAAAAGATAATGATGGATTGAAGTTGCATGCACCCAAAACAATGTAAAACATAATTTGGTAAAAAAAATCATTAAAAAAAAACATTATATCTTCTAAGCAACTACTTACTAATTCTCTATGGTTAAAAAAAAATTAGAAACTAAAACACTAATAATAATAATAAGTAATAAAATATCTTTATAAAAAAATAATAAAATATATGTTGAAAATTTCAAGAAAATTGAATTTTTATATACTTTTAAATCTTAAATATAAAAATAAAACATTTTTACTATTAAAAAAAATTAGAGTTTATGATAAAATAAGAAAAGAAGCACATAAAAATATATATATATAATTATTAGAAAAAAAAAAGTTTTAACACAAATTTCCTTAACATTCTATACTAAGGATATAAATATTAATTTAAAAATATAAATATAACATATTATTTATAATTTATATTAAAATGAAAAGTAATTTTTATTAAAATATATTTTAAGGAAATAAATTTAATATTTTTTTATTATTTTACATATTAAAATTAAAAATATGATATAAAATTGTATTGTTTATTGTTATCCTGCGAGGACGCATTGATTCATGCGTTGAACTTTAAATAGTTATCCTTTGACCAAAAATCAAATGTATATTTGTAATGTGAAAAAATATATATTATTATATTAATATATTAAGTTTAACTTTTTTTAATTATGATTAGTCAAGAGAGCTTAGGTCTTATTTTGTAATTATGTTGCCGCGGCCGGATCATGTTGTTGTTGTCGCGGTAGGCCAAATTACTCTTCTCCGACCCTTGATTATTTCTCTTCTCCAACTTTCTATAAAAATATTACGAATGTAAATTCAAACCCTACTAACTCAATACATCATTCCGAGCATAGACATAGTTCAATGCAATGAGTACTAAATAATTTTGGCCAAATACCACCATTTAACATTTAATATAGCAGAGCAGGACGCCGGTCACTTTAGTCTCCATTATCGTTCTGGTCTTCCTTCCCAGAAAATTTATAGTTCAGTGCAATGAGTACCAAACCATTTCCACTTAAGAATGATAGTTTATCAAAAAAGAGTGATTTCACTAATTAAAAAAACTATTTTTTAAAGAAAACATGATTTGTATTAATATTAATATGTTTTTCATTGGTGTCATTGACATGAAGGTAAAAGATGACATTTTCCAGTTAAATATTTAACTTCATCTCTTTCATATAGTTTAGCAAAAAAAAGTGATATCATTAATAGAAAAATAAAAAATAAATTTTGAAAAATATAATTTGTATTAATATTAATAAACTTTTGACATATATGTAAAAGATGAATTAGATTATTTGTCGATATTTTCCTGCTAAATATTTAACTCAATCTCTTTCAAATACAAAATTTTAAGAGCAAAACATAATAATGATTTGTTAAAACTTCATTATATGTTGACTTGATATGTAAAAAGGTAATTTTACAATCAAAATTAAATTTGAGAATATCAAAAAGAAATACGGGTTTTCAAAATAGAGAAATATAATTAAATAGCCAACAAAAGAGCCAACAATAACATGAAAAAATAAATTCTAATTGAAAATATGACTTTAAATTCAAGTTAAATTAATCCTTAATCAATATTTAATAAATTTTAAATTACTATAATTATTAATCAATATAATAATAAATTTTAAATTATATATATATATATATATATATATATATATATGCACACAACTTATCGGAATTTTATTTAATTTGAATTAAATAAATTTTGTGTATTATCAGAAAAGTTTCATATTAAATTTATATATATATATATATATATATATATATATATATATATATATTAATTTCTTAAATTACTACATTCTAACTAATTAACCAAAGGTGCAGGCTTGATTCACTTTTGATACTAAGACCAGAAAGCTTTTCAAAAGCAGTGGTTAATCTTTGTCAAAAGTAAATATAGCCAAAGAATTCGGTAATATGGAAAGTAAAGAACTAAAGCATTTTGGATGTTGACGTTGTTAACTTTAAATGTAAATGACTATATAGGTAAAATTATATGTAAAATTTTTTGAAAAGTTTTTCGAAATTACCATATGGGTATGATAATTTTTCTTCACCATATTCAACTCTATGAAGTGTCAATTTCCATCGAATAAAACCCGTCACTAACCAGTCACCCGGTTGTGGCGTGTGAGGTTAATTCCCCACGAATTCCACAATCCAGGAGCCACTATATACGTATATCAAATTTACTCACAGGTGCGAATTTCTTAGCCAGTCAAAATCCCATCACTAATTGCCAAAATCAGACTACGACAATAAAGCCAAAATCAGACTATGACAATAAAAATATTTTGAGACTCAAGTCAGTAACCTGGCCTAACCTAGGTTAAGTAGGGTTAACTTAATCAATCTTCCTTCACCAAGGCATCAATCCGCTTCTAAGTTTCAGTCATGATAATGCGGTTATTTTAGAATGTCATAGACTGGTTTCAATAAAAAGTGTCATTTATTCGAGGCACGGGATTTATATATGGACTTACCCAGCTGGGAGGCATGGTACACCTCAACCAAAATCAAAAGAAAAACAGAGATACCAAGAAAATCTATATAAAGAATTCACTAACTGCCAAAATAAGACTACTACAATTAAAAAAATATATATTGTGAGACTCAAGTCCGTAACCTAATCTAACATAGGGTTAGGTTAATCAATCTTCCTTTAACCCAAGCATCAACCCGCTTCTAAGTTTCAGGCATGATAATGAGGTTATTTTAGAATGTTATAGACTGGGTTCAATAAAATGCAATCATTCAAGAAAAACAGAAGTACAGGAAATTCTGTGATTCATTGAACCAAATTATATACGTAAATACTTTTAGTGCATATTCTACCGAAAATAAGACATTTCAGCACCGTGACTCATTTTATGCTGGAAAAAGAAAAACCCAATAAATTGTAGGTACCTACCTGAATTCTTCGATTGTGATTCTTTGGAATTTGTTGTTTTCATAGTACCATTGGAGGCAACCACATTTCTCCACGCAGAATTTGAACGCTCTCTTTGCTTCAAAGAAACGGAACTGAAAAATAAAAATATTTGAAAAACAAACAAAAGAAAAGCTAAAAATATTCTCGCATAACATTATCATTTAAATCTGCGTACATATGGTTGTCTACTTCTTCTTGGTTTACTCTCCTCTTATGATTGCTTCTATGACATAAGTTCGTTCTTCCTGTAAAAATAAATTAATATTCCAAATCAATAATCAATTGATCGGGAACTTGCACTAATCTATTTTCATTGTAATAACATATCAATACATGGCCAATAAAAATTTAGATCTCCCTCTCCCTTAATTGAAATTCAGTTGACAAGAGACTCTCCATTACAATTGAGGCCCGTGGAGATCATCTTCATATCTGCAGCTATTGCCACTCCTCTGATTGTGCTTCTCCAAAGACTTCTTCGCCGAAACGTACATCTGTCTCCATCTCTTAAACTCTCACAACAAAACAGAAATTACAGAAACACAAACAACAACAACATAAAAAGACAACAGAAATTACACATATACGAACAGTTACAAGACAAGCCACAGATACAGATCAAAAACAACACAGAGCCACAGATACAGAAAGACAAACAACAACAACATAAAAAGACAACAGAAATTACACATATACGAACAGTTACAACACAAAGCCACAGATACAAAACAAAGAAACAACACAAAACACACAGAGCCACAGATTTCAAAGAAACAAAACAAAACAAACGAGGAGCGCTTCACAAAACATCACCGCTTCGCCTGAGAGACAGAGAGCAAAAGAGCGCAAAGAGTTGAGAGGGCGCATTGCAGTGCAAGAAGAAGAGGGATTGATGAACTAAATAAAAGAGGGATTAGCTTTTGCAAACGGTAATTAGCTTTTGTGAACGGTCCAATTCTATCTAACATTTAATCGGTGACCGATAAAAGATCATTCCCACCGTCGGTGCAGGTTCGAAATCTATCGGACGTTGGATCCACCGACCCATCAAAGATCATTCCCACTGTTAAGAAAAGCTATCTCACACAATTCAAATTTATATCTTCGACAACACTCGCGCCCTCCCCTGAATCACATTCATTATTTGTTACAATCCGAACAAAATCAATTATATTCAATTGGTCCTCGAGATTCAAAAAGTGTGAAAGTTCATATCAAAAGTGTGAAAGTTCATTTAGTCATGTTTCGTTTCGTTAGTCATGTTTCGTTTCGTTGCCTTTTAAAAATTAGAGTAAGTTTGGATTTTGGATTTTCTTTTGAATTTACAATAAGGAAGCATTATTAACATGTTTTTTAATATAATCTCAAGTTTCATTTGAATTTTTAGATTATATATACAGAGCTTTGTTTTGTTTTAAATGAGAGAGTTTGAAATTTTGCTTTACATTTATTAAAATGATTTTTAATATAATTTTAAATTTCAGTTTTATTAATTGAATTTTTAAATTATGAGTGGTAAGTATAATAATATTTTAATTTATAATTTTGGTAGAGATTAAAGTAATTGAGCAATAGAAAGAGAAAACACACAATAAAGCACTTATGGGGTGTAAAGAAAACTCATGTAAATTTTACTATTTTTCTTTTTATTGTTCATCAATCACATGAATAGCATGACTGAATGCTTCACAACATCCGCAATATGTAATTTTGTTTCTTATTTTCTAGTTCAATAAAATTATGATTTTTTCCTCCAAAAATAAAATAAAATAATTATTATTTATAGATAATTTTATTTTGAAATAATTCATTTTTATTAATGATGGGTAGAAAAATGTTAATGGGTTGAAGTATGAAATTTAAATATGCATGTCTTCTCTCAAATTGAATTTATGATATACCATTAATCATTAGTCCCACTCAAAATCTATATGTACTTATGTTTTCTTAGAATATAATAATTTAAATAATTTATAAAATGTTACAAGTTATAATTAGTGTAAATTTATTCTAGTTTTATGTATATTAAGTAATAAGAAAAATTTAAAAGGTTAAAATGTAATTTTTCTTGGTGTTTAAAATATTTTAAGCTAAGATCATGTTCACAATATTTGGAAACATCTTCATTAGAGAGAGGAAAAGTGTGTGGATGAGCCATAGGGAATTGTTATGAGGTTGCTTGAGCGCTTCCTAGTCATTAGGACATTAATATTCCAAATGTCTTATCTGCCATTGAAAACTTACCAAAGAAATTATATAAATTTTAGTACCATTTGAAGGTATTCATAATAAGAAACTTTTCTTCTAAATCATTTAAAAAAACACCTACCTTTGTTTGCACTCATCTTAGCAAAACTTCTAACTAAGGTATTAGATAAAGAGATAAGTCTTAAATCTTTGTGTGGTTTATTATGTGCTTTATTGAAGGAAACTATCATATTACAAGTTAAATTATCTAATAATTTTATAAACAAAATATGAAAATATAAGTGAGATCCATATTCTTTAACAACCATTAAACTTCTATTTTCTTTCTAAATATGAAATATGTAAAAATTCAATGATTTTCTTAATCTTTATATAGTTTCTTATGTGCTTTATTCAAGTAAATTGTATCATATAATAAATTAAATCAAGTACTCATTCTATAAACAATATATGAAAATACAAATGAAATCCAAATTCTTTAACAACCATTTAACTTATATTTTTGAAATCTAAGATCCAACACAGAAAATTCAACAGAATCCTCAGTCTCAAAAATCAGCAAGGCCTTATCTTAAGCACTCGTATTGAGATTGAAGTTGTGCTCAACCAGTATTTTAGGGCCATCCTTACAAAGAACAACCACGAAAATGAGGAAGACATCACGAAAATCACAAGGAACATCCCTAATATCTTAACTAGAAAGCATAACCAAATGCTGTTAAAAAAGATAACAATGGCTGAAGTGGAAGAAGTTGTCCATTCCATGCCCAATGGAAAAGCCCCGAGTCCGGATGGTTTGACCACAGATTTCTACAAAGCCTATTGGCCTTTGATCAAAGGCAAAGTTTATGACCTAATCGAATAATCTCGTCTTAAAAGATCCATCCTTAAATCCTTCAATGCAACCTTTCTCACCCTCATCCCCAAATCTGATAAAGCAGACTCCCTTGACCAGTTTCAACCCATCGCCCTCTACAACATTATCTATAGGATCATCTCTAAAGTCCTAGTCAACCGCATCAAAATTCTCCTTCCGCTTCTCATCTCGCCCCACCAAACTGTTTACATTGAGGGTAGGCAAATCTTGGACAACATCATCCTCTCTCAAGAAGTCATCCACTCTCTCAAGGATCAAAGAAAAATTGGTATGCTCATCCAAATGGATATGTCCAAAGCTTTCAACAAAATCAATTGGAATTACATAAGGAATATGCTGGCAGCCTTTGTGTTCAGCAAAGACATCATAAATTGGATCATGGCTTTAGTCTCGGGGGCTTTCTTCTCCATCCTCCTCAATGGCTCCCCTTCAGCCATCATCAACCCCTCTCGGGGCATCAGACAAGGGTACCCTCTTTCGCCCTTCCTCTTTGTTATCATGGAAGAAGGCCTTGGCCACTCCTTATCTACTGCATCCTCTGATGGCCGTGTCGGTGGCCTTAATCTCTACCCCCCTAACCCCCGATCACTCACCAACAATTTGTGGATGATACGCTCCTCATGGGCACTCCCTTTGTCAAAGAATCCCTTGCCTTCATGGCCATTCTAGATGATTTTGCTCAGGCCTCGGGTTCCTCTGTTAACAACGCCAAGTCCAAACTCTTCTTCCTAAACACTTCCAATGCCATTCAAATTAACATCACCCGTATTCTTGGCTTCCAACTCAGCTACTTCCCCTCGAAATATTTAGGTGTTCCCCTAGCTGATAAACCCCTAGCTAGAGGCAACTGGGAATCCCTAGTCTCTAAGCTTGAAAAAAAAATTTCCAATTGGACCTTCTGCTGCCTTAACTTCCCAAGCAAACTTGTCCTAGTGCGTTCTGTTCTTCAAGCCATGCCTCAGTACCAATACTCCCATTGCGGCCCCCAGATCTATCTCTAACCAAATTAGAGCAATACAAAGAGATTTCCTTTGGAAGAGCAAGGCGAATAATGGAAAATGGGCCCTTGTTTCCTGGAGTAAACTCTGCAAGCCCAAAAAAGCTGGTGGTCTCAGTCTCAAGGATCCGGATCTCCTTGGTAAAGTCTTGGGAGAGAAAACTTGGTGGCATTGGATTACCAATCCTACCACATCCTAGGCTAAGCTATGGAAAGCCAAGTATGCTCCAACGCATCATCCTAACTCCTTGATCAGACTCTTGAGCAATCTCAAAGGTTCACCGATCTGGAACCAGTCTTGGGATAATAGAACTCTCATTCAAGACCACTATTTTTGGGAAGTGAGCAATGGGGAGAATGCATTGCTCTGGGAAAATGCTTGGGAACAACGCCCCAAGCTCAACACTGACATCTTCCTCCCCATCAGGTTGCAAATTGAGAGACTTAACAAAAAGGTTGTCAAAGACTTTCGTAAAATTCAGGACAACACGGATTGGTGAGTGTGCTTGGACCCCAATGAAATGGCTCAGAATAACCACCCCCAGTCTAGGGAAATTCTTGCAGAGGAGCTTAACAAGAGACAGATTCAAACGGATGCGGCGGAGCCGGATAAACTCAGATGGTGTTCCAACGCAGCAAGGCATTTCAATATCAAAGAGGCCTACAGTCTCCTCTTCGACCACGACCCCATCCCTCTGGACATCAAATGGAAAAGACTCTGGAAATAGAATCACTGGCCTAAAATTCCTCTTTTCCTTTAGCTCTTCATGCACCAAAATATTCTGACTTGGGAAAATCTCCAAAAAAAAAGGCTTCCTAGGTCCGTCTATCTGCACTCTTTGCAACTCCAACCCCGAAATTGCCAATCACTTACTCAACGAGTATCAATTTGCCTCCATCATTTGTAATTGGCTTTCCTTTGTCTTCAAGGCCTCGGATCATGATCCCTCCTCCATCCTCATCTCCCTTGACCTCTAGCACACCTCCTTCTCTTCCCAGCTCCTCACTAATCTGGCATGGAACCTTCTCCCAGGCATAATGTGTCAGGCTCTCTGGAAAGAAAGGAATTCTCGAATCTTCAAAAACTTGGCTAACAAGGAAGAACAGATTCTTCACCTCATCAAGAAAACCTTGAGCGAATTTATTTCCATAGCCAAGCTCCTGGACCCCTCCTCCCCCCTACCAGGGAGGAATGCCTCATTCTTTCCCTTCTCAATATCTCTCCCCTCTTCCAAATCCCTCATCCCTCTACTTCCCTGGCCTCCCTGCCCGAGACTGTTTGGCACCCTCCTGATCCCAACATTATTAAACTCAACTATGATGGAGCTTCCAAGGATAATCCTAGCAATGCGGGTTTCGAAGGAGTCTTCCACAACCACAAAGGCATGATTCTCTGGATCTACTATGGGAACATTTATTACACCACCAACAATGCTGCTGAACTCCAGGCTCTGGCTCACGGGTTTGACATTGCCATACATCACAATTTTTGGCCCCTCCTGGTAGAAGGAGATTCTACCGTCGCTACCGAAGATTGTCGGAAAATCCAACAAGGGTGCAGTGTTCAGCAAGTCTCCGATTGTTGGCGCATCAAGAAAATCCTACAAAATATCAAGCACAATATTGACAATGCTAGAGGCATATCCTTCTCGGCGGTTAGGAGAAAGACCAATAAGTTGGCAGGCTTCCTGGCAAACACCGGTGTTAGAGATCCCAACAAACTCACCTCAACTGAGTGGGATTCCATAATGGTGCGAACTGTCAAAATAGAATGTCTCCGCATTAGTGTTCTAGATTTGCAGCAGGTTGATCCGGCCTCTTCCTCGATCCCCCCTCCCAATCAATTCTCTAATCATGAACCCCCACTAGCCTTCCTTCCCAGATTGATCCCTCTGGCAGCTCTTCGATTACCTGCTCTCAAATGTATGCACCCACTCCAAGCATTAATTCCTTGCATGATTCGAACAGCCCATCGGTCATGCCTCCCAGTGGCTTACCCAGGCATTCACACCCCTCGCCCACCTATTTCATCTCCCTCCTCCTTATTCATACCTCACTCCTATCTATTTGACCTATGCACCCTGCATCCACTCGGCCTCCCCTGAAGCTGTCTCAAAGTGACTGCCCCCCTCATCTCTGCACCTCACCCTCCACTCTTCATCCTCGCCCCACCTCCATATCCCCACGCCGCTCTCACCCTGCCTGTCGTGGCCGTCGAGCTTTCTGGGCTAACTCTTCTCGCCCTCCTGTTACTCAAGCTGAGACCATGGCCAGAAATTCGGCCAACACTTATGTGGACAATACCGACCTTGTCATGCAAAGGCGTATAGCCGACATGGAAACCACCGCCCACATCCATCACAGAGAAATGCCTTCGGAGGCGGTCGACTCTTCACTCAGTTAGATCGTGGATCCTGGGCTAACCAGGCCAAGGGAGAACTTGTACAGCAAGACCGTTGACCTGCATTGGCATACCAAGACGCTTCTTGCCATCGCCCTTCAAGAGCAGAAGGACAGCAACAAAGAGCTTGATCGGAAAATTGATTCCCTGACAGAGAAATTTGTCGCGTACGTGAAGGAAGTGCACCACATGCACTTCGTTGACAGTAGCTCCCCTCACTACGCCATTTTGAAAAGAAGCTCTACGGCACGCCTCCATCAGAGCCCCAAGGTCGAAGAAGATGCTCAGTGCCCCTCCAAGCCCGATTGCCAAGAAGCTGGTCCCTCCACTCATCGCCGCTAGATCTTCTACTCGGATGAAGGGACTAGATCACTTGTCTCTATAGATCACTAATGAAGTGGTTTAGGGTTTGACAAGAATCCAATCTTATAAAAGGGAGAGGAGAGCAGCATGAAAGGGGTTGTTGAAGATTATTATTTTCCGAAAGCTGTCTGCCAGACGTCCTCAGTGTTACTGCCTTGAATCCTCCTTGTGTTGACTCTTAGGACTTTCATCTTAACAGCCTTTCTTAAGGCTGGCCAACCCTCTTTCTTACCTAAGTGTTGGTGGTCGTGTTGAAGGTTGTGGGTCCTTATGGAGTTGTAGCAAGTGGAAGATACTAGGTTACTCGAGATGTCCGTCTCCCCGGACCCGACTTTTCTCACACCTGCTGCTGAATGTTCTGCAGCATGCGCCAGATAACATTGATAGTTTTGTTACTGAATCACTTACAAATTCAGTCTGCTATTCGGGTTTTTAAAATTTTTTTCAGTACTCATAGACAGCCATGGAATATAAGAATTTCCATGAGAATTTTTGGGCTTGACCTCCCTTCTTCTCAGTCCATCTAGCAGACTTGTATATCTATATATATATAGTACTTTGTATTCTCAAGTTTTTCTTTTTCAGAGTTGTGTCCAACTCTAGATGATTGATAAGCCCTTCCTCAACTTTCCAGTTTGCAGACTTTATAAAATTTTCAACATTTTAAAGTTTCAGCATCGAGGTATAGATGTATGCCTCCTCGCACACATCTATCTATACTCAGTTAACCTCCATTGCTCCAACTACTTTCCCAGCAGTGTATATGGACGGTAAACAGATGCTCTATTCATTGTATTTTTACCTATGCTTACAATCTTTCCTCACACAAACTCTTATCACACCATGTATGTTCAAGTAGGATTTCCCCTTATCTTACTGTGACAACATTCAACATGTTTGACACTCTGGTGCAGGTTCAACTATTCCATGGGAAAACTAGGACATAGATCCTCTTGCTTTAATCAAATCGGAACTGGAGGGTTTAGACTCCCTAGTGTTAGATCCTCGTACTTAGTTAGGCTTTAACTTCTGCTTTCATATGTTTACACTTACATTTAACAGAATAATTTAAATTCTTAGTTTTACAATTCTTTCCATTGTAACACAACTGACATACTAAACCCCATACTGCTGTCACACTACCTTCTGTGATTGGTTACAGGGAATTTTGTGCCATCAATATTGTCATTACAGGTTTAGTTGTTTGGTACTGGCTGTTCATGGTTACTGGTTTGTTAACATTTTCTGTTTGTACACACAGTAAGTTAATGTTCCTTTAAAAGACAGCAAGCTATACCTATACATGGTTATCAGATTTGCTGTTCAATTGATATATCATCTCTAACCTCATTACTACCAGATACTCATCCATACAACCCAACCATTTGTCTCTGATATCACTAGCTTTGGTTGGCCATTACATGAACTACTTAACAATTAATCAATCTAACATTTGCATAATGCATCATAGCATGAAAATTCATAAAAATCATAATGAACCATAACATCACAATTCATGAACTGCATAATGAACCATAACAACAAAATTTCATAAACCATGGACATGTTTACTTCAACTTACAGAAATCTCCGAATTTATGCATGCATACCACTACTATGACCAGTCCACCCAACCTTAGAGTTCGTTTATCTCCAGAACTCACCCCCGAGCTGAGATCCTCCCAGAACAGACTAACCTCAATCTGTTCTGGAGCAGCTTATTTAAGCTGTGCTTTCCCCAAGCCTGTTTCCAATTCTGCGTCCATAATTTCAGGATGCTTTATTCCTGTTTAGCCTAGGCTTCCCATTTTGGGACTCTTTAAAGCTGTTTTAAGCTTTTCCTCAGCTTTTCCAGCTTTTTCTCACCTCTTCCCAACTACTCCTCTTCATTGGGGAAATTTAGATTTTTCCTCAAAAATCTAAATTAGAAATAATTTCTTTCAAGGATTTTTTAAAGATTTGGGGAAAGTCTTTTTCCTTTTCCATTACCTCATGGATTAGGCATGTGATCTCACTTTCTCATCTGGTCATAGTGCATGCACAATATTTTATTTATTTTTCATAATTAAGTATTTAACCATATCCACATAATAATTATCCATTGGGGTCCACTCCCCTATGGATGTATTTTCAAATGTCTAATTTGAAAAGCATAGAACTTGGGGGTGTTACATATTCCCCCTCTGAAAGTAAACACCGTCCTCGGTGTTGACAACTATCTCCTTAGTTTATTTTGAACAGAATTATGAATGCTGTTCCATCATCTTAGCTTCTCTGTTCCATGTAGCTTTTCAGCAGTAAAGTGCTCCATTGCACCTTTACTCTAGCTACTTTTCTTTTTCGCAATTCAATTCCTTCTCGCTTTCATCTTTGAAGCGACTCTGGAAGGAAATTCCTCTTCTGGCTCCACCTGGACCACATTTTAATCAATCATGTGAGAAGCATCATGTACAAAAATTATAAATTTTCTTTTCCAACAAGGAGACATGAAATATATCAGGAAATTTAATAAGAAATGGTAGGGCTAATTTATAAGCCATTAGTTTCCAGCAGAGTACTCTCCTGCCTCCACTCTATTTACTGATGCCTTATGCAGTTGGTTTTCTTCCTACTTCTTTGCAAGAAGTCTGTCTGGAAGATCTTTTATTCTGGTTTCTCTGTCCACAATTCATACCAATGTAAGTAATATCATGTACATATAATTGATAATCACAATAGCATTCTGCATTTCAATAACTTAATAAATTCAGTTATAAATCAAGACGTTCAGGTTCATAATAGTTTAGTGCACTTTTAGTACACTACTTATCCTTTCTTGTTTTTCAGTGAGATTCTTTCCTCACTCAACTTGGTCCAGTTCAGCTTTTCTTGATTTTCTAGGTGATTTATCTTCACCTTTTTCCTCTTTGTTTCCAGAGTGCCCAATTTCCTCTTACACACTTGGCTAAACCATTTTACAACTTTTTCATTAGTACTCATAAATGAGAGAAAACAATTGTATCATATGCATGGTTATGCTTACCCTTTCTCATTTTATAGCTGTACTTCTAGTATCTTTTCATTGTTTCTTTTTGTTAACCAATCAATTTACTTAGTAATAACCAGACTCGTTAAAAATGTCTATAACTCAATTCTTCTAGCCTCTTTTATGACTTGTATCCACTAGTTCAAAACTTACATGAAGAAATTTGGATCTCATGGGTTTCCCCCACACCCAAGTCCAAATACAGCTCACCTTCTTTTCTCTCGGTTTGTAGCTGTATAATTTCACACTATTTTCCCTGTCTTAAATTTTAAGCCTCAAGAAAATTAACTTTAATAAAATTTACACCAATCAAAATTTTATAGTGTGAATACATGCTTCCTTTTATAGTGATAAATGTAATTTCTATAATTCATCACATTCACAAATATTAATACTTGATAATGTCAAAAAATAAATTTAACACAGTTTCCCCTTTTTCAAAGACTCACCAGAATTTATGCATTTACTTTTAATTGTATGTTCATGCTTTGCTAATTCCCCTCTTCTATTTCTCTCATAGGCTTATATAATAAAATAGAATTAATTAAAATGGAATAGATCATAAAAGTATTCCAACTTTTTTCTGAATCATAAAAGAATTCCTTCTTTTCTAATGCATAAAAGCATTCTATTTTTTTTTTTCCAACAAAAGCAACCCATAAATCTCTCATGCTTTTATTTTTTTAAATCTATATTTGTTTTTTTTTTCCTTATGAGAGAAATATCACTTCTCCATATTTTTTCCAATTCTATTACTCATTATCTCTAAACTCATAAAATATACCAACTGGAAAATATAATTTGTTTCCATGGAAGAATATAAATTATTATAAATAAAATAATTAAGAAATCCTTCTTCCACTATTACAAGAATATTCTTCCTTAAGTAAATCATCAGGAAAATTTTAATTTATCCCTTCATTCATTCATGCCTAACTCAATGTAATGGTTCCGCAATTTCTAAATCAACCATTTAACTGTAATTAAAACTTGTACTTCAATCTTCTTTTCTTTTTATAGCAGTATACAGGCCTTACTTATAGGATACATCTTCCACTTACTCATATACTACTTACATCTCAAGCCTTGGGCAATATACATCTCATGAGCATATATATATATATCCACTAGGTTTGTATATATCATATATATTTCCAAACCTTATTGTATAAGTAAACATGATATATATATATATATATATATATATATATATATATATATCCTTGGAAATATTAATTTGAACTTATACAAAGAATATATATATATATATAGATACCATTTGTAACACCTCCAGTCAAAAAAAAAAAAATTTCTACTGAAATCTCTTCTCTATTCATTTTATTATTTGACTTTCGTTTCCTCTGAATAAGTTTCTTCTAACGTTCTAGCATCTTTTTCTTCATAACAACATTGATCATTTCAATGATATTCTTTTTACAACCCAATATATCTATACATACATATGCTCCCATCCTTTACAGTATTAACCTGAGATTACAGTGAAATTATTATTAATTTTTTTTTTTTTTTTTAGACATAATATAAACCTAGACTATAGGACGTGCACATTTTCCAATAATCTCACCCACCTTCTATATATTCCATATATATATACCGGTGCATCTTCTTTAACAATAAATCGATTTCGTATATGTATATAGATATATGAACGATAGGTTGACCCTTTGTATTCCTTTGTTGTTAAACATTCATACACCCCAAAGATATATGTATATATATAGTTTTAACAAATGTTAACGTTCCCTTTTTGTCAAAAAGGCATATATACAATTCGTTGAAGGATTGCAATACCGTTTCGTTCGGCTCTACGGCTTAACTTCATTAGAGAAAGTGAAATTTTTTATTCATTTAACTCGTCATATGCATCCCCTTACTTATATTGACTTCGTAACTTTAATACTCCGTTTTTGTCTTGGCATGATGACATGCCACGGCCAATATCCATATATTATAGTGGTTACAACAAACGTGCGCGACTTTTTATGATTTAATATATATGAGCTTGTTTTTTTTTTTTTTTTTCGAGTGTAACCCTAATCATATCGGCTATGTGCAGGCACGTGATGAGGCGTAGTTCCGATTCCGGAACCTACAGCATCCTGATTATCGATATGCTTCTTTTGTGGGATGGAAGATCTCACCTTCCGATCAGGGAGATTTATACGTCTGTAGCGGACTGTCTCGTTCTCAGAACTATGCTACTGCTCAGCCCTAACCGCGTGATTTCTTCCTCTCCTCTGACATATACGTGCCGGCGCCGAATAATTCAGCCTCAGGTTTAAGAATGACAGACAACGGTTTTGTTGTGATACCGTTACGTGTCGATATGTGGAAAGGTTGTACCGATATGAGATCCGTCCTTTGGTTATGAGAGCGACAGGCGCCCTTCCCTCCGTCGCCACTAGGTTGCAGGCTGCAGCTTTGCGTGTTATCAACACAGGAATGGGACGATTCTGCTCATCATTCGTACCCCATCGCTTGCCCCAGAACCCCTCTACCATCAACAGCTGGTTGGAGAAGGTGTAAAGGACGTTTCGGTATGGGTGCATTCGCTGGAAATCTGCTGACCCAGTACCACTTAAACCAAGATTTAACCTATCATTCGGGATGGAGGTGACTGTGCCATAGAAGTTGTAAGATCCCCTTCAGGATTTTGTCAGAACGCAGGGCTGCTGCGTTTCATCTTGTACAATGGATTGATTTCACTTAGGGTTTCTCAGTCCGTCTTATAATCCCTCTGTAGCCAACATTCTTACTATTCGTTTAGCACTATTATTTTCTTGGTTTATTGAATCCCTCTGCGCATGTTGTTATAGAGGGAAATCACAACTGGGATCGATTCTTCGAAGGCGAATGAGCGCGGCCATTGTTTCCGGAGTCACACGCTTTGTTTAGCGCAGGTCAACTTTAGGAGAGCTGGAGCAAAAGCGTCTGAGAGAGAGGTTTATGAAACGCAGTGGGATTTCATCTATTATGCTTGAAACCCTGGTCCAGATTTTCTTGTTTTCTTTTTTTTCTCCAACGCTCTGTTATGTTAAATATGGTAACCAATCATAGCTTATGAAAACGTGCCAGAAAATTTCTCTTTTACCTTCCTACTTTGAAGTTATAGGTGGTAACGGGTTTCTGTGCCTCAGTATAGTGCGTAACATTATTTCTCAATTTCAATCATAACTATTGCAGATCTGATCATCCGGATAAGGTTTTTTTTTCTTGATTCTTTTTTTCGCCGGGAATAACCAGTTAATAGTTAGGTCTTTCGTTTTTTTTTTTTTTTTTTTTTTGCCTGTATATGTATATATATCCTCTGTCATTATAAAATAGTAGTGCATGCAATGTGGCTTCACTCGATTTCGGTTTTTCACCACCGGAATATGATGTGGCGTCTGAGCGGTATGTGCAGGGACTGGAATGGTTCGCCTCAGCGTCCCCAGGTATTCTATGATGGTGCTACGATCGTGATCTAATGACATAGCTGCAGAACTCGTATTCATACATATTTAAAACTGGTGTTACTCATATGTATTTGTCACCGCGTTATGTTACGTTGGCTCCTTTATATGTTACGGTTAAGATTTTCCTTAGGTGCTGTGAGTAAACCCTCATTAACAGGTGGTGATCTTATTTTACGGCCGGTTCGCTGTACTATGAAATACATTCTAACCCTGACGTCGATTAGTTAACTGCTCGTGAACTAACAGAATTATATTGTTTACCTCTATATTTCTTTCAAGCCTGCACAAAGTATCATTGTGATTATTCGCTATAGAGTTAGCGCTCAGCGCGTAGCATTTCTGGTTATTGCTCATGTGTAAAGGTGTTCAATAATAAGTTGGATAGGATGCACACATTTTAAATTTTTGGGTTTATTACTATAAATTTGTTTAAAGGTTTTGTTTTCCAAAGCAACCTTTATTATTTCTCCTATCCAACTGTTGAATGTCGAAGGTATAATTTTACGCAGTTTATTATTGTTTTAATTTCCACTGCTTTAGCTAATTGTCAAGATCATCTATGTATATCGGTGAAAATGTAATTGAATTGAACCTTAATCGCTCTCTGTGCGGTTTATTTATATATATCATATTTACACCTCCGCATTTACGCGTAGGCTACCTATCGATACCACAGCTGCATATATTCTCTTTTTTTTTTTCCATATATGTTTTATTTCCATATAACTTTCTTTGCAGTCAAAGGAGAAAAGATTAAAACTGTACTAGCGAGGTACCATTGGTAAAATATGTATATTTCTTTTTGTTTAACTTCCTATATACGTGTTCGACAGTTTTATGAATAATGTTCCATAAGCATGGGTTTAATGTATACTCTAACGTTTCTTCTAAAGGTTAGAGTAGAACTTTAAAGTTCATACCTTCTATAATGACTATAAGTAAGGTATCCTTTCTATATTGCAGATTTTCTCCTTGGATTAACCATAATATACCTTCTAAAGTTCTAGCTCTTAATTGCTATTTTCTTCGGTTTATGCCTACAGTTATTCAATAGCTCTTTACTATATTACCTCACATATAAATAGAATCCTTGTGGATGGTAGTTGATTCAAAGACTCCAATTAGATTTAGAAGTGAAATCTACACACTTATGAGTATTATCAAAATGTTATTCATTTTCTAACCTAAGTTTGAATGTCATAATTCATTGCATTTAATTCCAGCTGTTTGTATCTATAGCCTGTAACTTTAGTGCTGGTATTATGTTTCTCTAGCATACTCATAAGCATACAATATCACATTGGTTCCTACCAGGAACAAAGCAACAATTACTCCTCTGTAGAGGTTAGGAAAATTTAGATTTAACCCGACCCTGGTTTAGAGAATTTGGAATTTCTCTAGCACAATTTATACTGTCTTATTCAACTGCTTCTTTTTAAAATGGTACTCTGTAACTATAGTTCCTCTATAATGTTTCTCTGTTATAAGTAGGAACAGATATATCACAGGGTATATATATATATATATCTATATACATGTATTCCATAATCCTTGAGTAGTATACCTAAATTGTAGATTCAGTCTTTGACAATTGCTGCTTAATTCCAGGATTAGAGATAGATTCCTAGAGATAATATGCACTCTAAGATATAGCCCTTATGAAAAATAGAGTTTCTTTTTAAGCTAGAAATGTCAACCTACCTACATACTCTAACATCTTTGATTTTTTTCTTATATGATGTCTTATAACTTCAGGCCTGCTAATATATCTTTCCCCTTACATGTAAGCATAAAATTTCACCATTGTAATTATATAGGAAGTAAGTTAATATTCAGTATTTCTATGGAGACTAAGTACCTTCAGATTTAAACCATCTTGGGTTTAGAGTTTCTGGAGGTTTCTACTCCATAGCTAATGAGTCTACAACTAAACAAAATCTGAAAGGTGAAGGCCTGAAAATAGATTTTGTTAAATGTAGTACTAACATCAAATAATTTTCATAAAATTTATAACAGTTTACTAGTTCTTTGTGAGCACATATCTTGCCCAATTTTTGAACCGGTGCTCCGATACCATTTGTCACGTCTCCCAGACCCAGCTTTCTACACATATAACATAACTCAGATATTCTCTGCTTTATGCGCCAGATAACATTGATAGTTTTGTTACTGAATCACTTACAAATTCAGACTGCTATCCGGGGTTTAAATTCTTTTCAGTACTCATAGACAGCCATGGAATATCAGAATTTCCATGAGAATTTTTGGGCTTGACCTCCCCTCTTCTCAGTCCATCTAGTAGACTTGTATATCTATATATATATAGTACTTTGTATTTCTCAGGTTTTTCTTTTTCAGAGTTTTGTCCAACTCTAGATGATTGCTAAGCCCTTCCTCAACTTTCCAGTTTGCAGGCCTTATAAAATTTTCAACATTTTAAAGTTTCAGCATCGAGGTATAGATGTATGCCTCCTCGCATACATCTATCTATACTCAGTTAACCTCCATAGCTCCAACTACTTTCCCAGCAGTTTATGTGGACGGTACACAGATGCTCTGTTCATTGTATTTTTACATATGCTTACAATCTTACCTCACACAAACTTTTATCACACACTAGATTGTTCAATAGGATTCCCCCCTTATTTTACTGTTACAAACATTCAACATGTGTGACACTCTGGTACAGATTCAACTGTTCCATGGGAAAACTAGGAAACAGATCCTCTTGCTTCAATCAAATGGAGGTAGAGAAGACTGAACTGGATAGTTTAGAATTCCTAGTGTTAGATCCTCGTCCTTAGTTAGGATTCAACTTCTGCTTTCATATGTTTACACTTACATTTAATAGAATAATTTAAATTCTAAATTTTACAATTCTTTCCATTGTAACACAGCTGACATACTGAACCCCATACTGCTATCACAGGGTTGTTTTTTCCTACTTTCTGTTATTGGTTACAGGGAATTCTGTGCCATCAGTATTGTTATGATAGGTTTAGTTGTTTGGTACTTGCTGTTCATGGGTACTGTTTTGTTAACATTTTCTGTTTATACACACAGAAATTAAATATTTCTTTAAGAGATAGCAAGCTATACCTATACATGGTTATTAGATTTGCTTTTCAATTGATCTATCATCTCTAACCTCATTACTACCAGATACTCATCCATACAACCCAACCATTTGTCTCTGCTATCAATAGCTTTGGTTTGCAATTACATGAATTACTTAACAATTAATCAATCTAACATTTGCATAATGCACCATAACATGACAATTCATAAACTGCATAATGAACCATAACATCACAATTCATAAACTGCATAATGAACCCTAACATCACAATTTCATAAAACATGGATATGTTTAATACAGACTTACAGAAATCTCCCAATTTATGCATGCACACCTTTACTATGACCAGTCCACCCAACCTTAGAGTTCGTTTGTCTCCAGAACTCACCCCCGAGCTGAGATCCTCCAAGAACAGACTAACCTCAATCTGTTCTGGAGCAGCTTATTTAAGTTGTGCTTTCCCCAAAGCCTGTTTCCAATTCTGCGTCCAGAATTTCAGGATGCTTTATTCCTGTTTAGCCTAGGCTTCCCATTTTGGGACTCTTTAAAGCTGCTTTAAGCTTTTCCTTAGCTTTTCCAGCTTTTTCTCACCTCTTCCCAACTACTCCTCTTCATTGGGGAAATTTAGATTTTTCCTCAAAATCTAAATTAGAAATAATTTCTTTCAAGGATTTTTGAAAGATTTGGGGAAAGTATTTTTTCCTTTTCCATTACCTCATGGATTAGGCATGTGATCTCACTTTCTCATCTGGTCATAGTGCATGCACAATATTTTATTTATTTTTCATAATTAATTATTTAACCATATCCACATAATAATTATCCATTGGGTTCCACTCCCCTATGGATGTATTTTCAAATGTCTAATTTGAAAAGCATAGAACTTGGGGGTGTTACAATGTTGATATGCTTGTTGTTATATTCGATTTTGTGCCAAATTTAGGTTATCCTTTAAGAGTTGGAGAACTTGCTATTGATGCTCGATGTGATCTTCCATTGCTTGCACCTTAGGATTTTCTCTTAAAGATGATGTGATGGAAGGTGGATGATATCCATAAACTGCCATAAATGGGATCATTTTTGCTACAGTATGGAAGGAAGTGTTATACCACCATTCAGCCAAAGGTAACCACTTGACCCATTGTTTTTGTTTATCAGATACAAAACAACGAAGATAACCTTCCAGACATTTGTTCACTATCTCAGTTTGGCCATCGAATTGAGGATGATAATATGAGCTATGAGCTAGTTGAGGACCCAAACAAGAAAATAATTTCGTCCAAAAATTTCCAGTAAAAATGGGATCTCTGTCGCTTACCATAATCTTTGGGTTTCCATGTAGCTTTTTAATTGTTTCCATAAATGCAGTAGCAACTGTACTTGCTTTAAATGGATGAGATAATGCACAAAAGTGTGCATACTTGGCAAGTCTATCAACTACTACCATGATGACACTCTTTCCTTCGGACTTAGGTAAACCCGTGATAAAATCCATTGAAATCTCCTCCCAACGTTGACTTGGAATGGATAAAGGTTGTAGAAGACTCGGGGTCTTAACTATCTCAGCTTTATTTTGCTGGCAAACCAAACATTCTGCCACAAAATTTTGAATATCAGATTTAAGGCCATCCCAAAAAAAATATTTCTTCACCCTGTGGTAAGTTTTTAAAAATCCCAAGTGTCCTCCTAAAGGAGAAGTGTGCAATTCCAAAAGAATCTTTTGATTTAGTTGGGAATTCTTACAAAGATATAAGTGATCTTTGTACCATAAGGAATCATTTTTCCAACTAAATGTATCAGATGTACTAGGATCTTACTATAACTTTTGAATGAGTGTCCACACTTCTTTGTCCTTCTTCCATTCATCCCTTACTTCGGTTATCCAATCTGGTTGGATAATAGAAATTGCACAAAGCAGTACTTCCACCTCTTCATCCTTTCTTAAGAGTGTATCTACAACAACATTTAGCTTCCCTTTTTCGTATATGATTTCAAAGTCATAACCCAACATCTTTGTGACCCATTTTTGTTGCTCTTCTGAAGATAGTCTTTGTTCCAAAAAGTGTTTAAGACAATCATGATCATTTTTTACCTTGAAGTGCCTTCCCATTAGGTAAGGTCGCCATTTCTTTACTACATGTAGTATTGCCAACATTTCCCTCTCATAAAATAGCTTTTTGTAAATACTTTCCTTTGATTGGACGACTTTCAAAAGCAATGGGTCTTCCTTCCTGCATCAAAACAACACCAATTCCATTTCTTGAGGCATCACATTCCACAATAAAGGTTTTTGTGAAGTCTGACGTAGCTAATACTGGTGCTAGGCACATTACCTCTTTAAGATGTTCAAAGGCCTTAGTTGCTTTAGGAGTCCATGAAAATGCATCTTTCTTCAATAATGTTGTTAGAGGTGCTTCTATTCTCCCATAATTCTTACAAAACTTGCGATAATATCCTGTTAACCCAAGAAATCCTCGCAACTGCTTTATGGTTGTGGGGACTTTCCATTCCTTAATGGCTTTAATTTTGTTAGGGTCTACCTTAGCACCCTTGTGAGATACAATATGACCCAGATATTCCATCTCTTGTACTCCAAAGAAACATTTGGATGTTTTTGCATATAATTGTTTCTCCTCCAATAGTTTGAGCACCCTGTTAACATGTTGAACATGATCCTTCCAAGACCTGTTGTAGATTAGTATGTCATCAAAAAATACTAGCACAATTTTTCTAAGGAAGGGTTTGAAAATGGAATTCATTGATGCAGGGGCATTCTTCAAAACTTATAAGACCCATGAGTCTTATTTCTCATTTATTAAAGGGAGTGGGTTCCCTTAATCATTTTATTTATTTTCCTAAACCTTAGTTGAGTTTGAGGAAATTTAAGTTGTAAATTGATTTATGGAGAATATCTCGTGAGTTATAAAATCTTAGGGATGAGTATGGAATCCTAAGAATAGTGAGTATTTGAGAGATTTAAACAAAAAAATCTAATCTAGGATTCTGTTGAATAAAGAGAGGAGCTGAATAGATAATTTAGGAGACAGTGAGAGATTTTTGGATTTGAACTAAATTGGTTCATGAATCCTTTCTTTTATAAATTGTGAGCTTTTGAAGCATTAGAGAGACAGAGAGGAATGAGAGTGAGATATATGATAGAAGGAATTTTATTTTAAAGCCTACGGGCTTTGACAGAAAAGAGGAGAAAGGCCATGTAAAGCATATCAGGCCAAAATCCCGATTGTAAGAAAGGTTTGATTGTATTTGGGTAATTCACAGTTAATGAAGATTTGATTGCAATATATTTTCTTTTGCTATGCCTTGAGAAATATGTGGATGGTTAATTAAGGCTCTGTATAGTAACCTTGAAATCGAATGATCTTGAATGAATGAATGGCTGAGGTGATTAGAATTGCAACATTTATAAATATTTAGATTTCTATGCGGGATCTATTTATTCTTAAGCTTCTGTGTTTATAGGGTTTAGAAGCTGGTCACAATTCATCTGTGATAAGGAGATCCATCGAAAAAGAAGCTTGTTATGTAATTTATAATCCAAATCCTTTCAGGATAGAGTGGAATCGAATTATGCATGTTTGAATGTGAATTTCGAGGTTGGGAGGAATCCTGTGAAGACGGAGTAATTGATGCCTGGAAACCCGTGATTTATGGCTCAGAGGAATTGTGTCAAAAATAAATGTGGAACCATGATTAATGGCGGAACTATGCGATGGGAACAGTGAAGGCGGATTCGGAAAACCACAAATGGTTTTCGCATAGAAAATAAGAGGTAAGCAGTATTTTGCCAAGGGAACGCGATAGTGCCCAATGAGTGACGCGTAGTGTCACAAAACAGCTTATTTCGCGTGAATTTGGAGCGATAATTCACCGGGCTTAATGTTATGTGATATCCGTTGGATGCTCTGATCAAATGATCGGATGGTGTTCGCATCATTATTTGCGTAGAGGATAATGGAGGTGTGGACCGTTGGATGAAAATCTTTGAGTTGAGTGCGGTGATGCGTCAACCGTCGAATCTATTCGGAGGTTAATGAAAGGTACGTTGTTAATGTTGTGGGACCAGAACAAATATTATGTTGATATGTTGGGTTTTAAACCAAAGTATGGAGTGTTAAACCTGGTATGGATATTGTTATTATGATGGTGAATGGGGTTTTAACCAAAGTCGCACTTTTGAATAAACGAAATGTTCGCCTGGTAGATTGGTAAAGCGTTGGCCACATATATTAATGTATGTGTTGGCCCGAAGATTTATTTTGGGTTTGAATGAAAAGCCGACTAGTGATTCGATATTTTTCATGAAGTGGGTTTTAGTATATGGTTTATAACCATAGGGTATAAAAATAAAAAGCTTCTGCACTAAGAGTTACCCTGTATGAGAATTATTTTGGTTTATACAATGAGCCATGAATTTTTATATGGAGAATGTGAGTAATTGCAGCTTTGGCTACATCATTTGTGGTATCAGACCTAGACTAATGCTCTGTGGAGTTGATTGAAAAATATTATATTTTATTCTCAGCATGTATATGATTTGCATTGTAATGGGTCCGATACAGAGAAAGCACAGGACATAAGAGATTGTATGCAAAGAGGAATTATGAAATATTGCAGACAATGAGAATTTCAGCATTTCATCAAAGACAGATTATGAAAAAGACTTCAGAAAGAAAGGATCAGGTAAAAGATTTGCAAAATTTTAATGATATGTGTATGTGATGAAAGCAACAACAGAAGTGCCAGCCAAGTAGCTATGACAAAGAAATGAATGAAGAAATTGCAGCAGAGAGACTGTAAGGAAGTGAACATGGATGTACTCAGCAAGAAGGGAAATTTAGTTGACAGAAGAATTGAAGTGCAGACAGTGAAAATTAAAGCAGCATGTGTAATGTCCGAGCCAGTGGAAGCTCAAAGAGATCAATCATTTGAATATCTCTCAATTATGAGCCATATTTTGATGTTGGTTCCATTTGAATCGTTTCTATAAGAAATAAAATGATAGCAGCAACACACAATAGAAGGCTGTGTAAAGAGTGAGAAGAGTTGTGTTAGTGGCAGTGAACTTAAATATTCCAGCTAAAGTTGGACATGGAGAACAGCTGAAGTGTTCTCAAGAGAAGATGAGTGGAGGATATAAGCCTAGGAAGAGCAGAAGAAGAATGCTCAAGAGGTTCCAGAAACAAAGAACCAATGCTTACTAAAAGACCAAGTCTAGAGAGAGGATTGGTGAGGTAAGTGGTAGCAAGGAGGACTTGTTGTTGCAGAGGCTTAGTGCAGCTCATAGTGAGTGAGGAGCTCATAGAGATGGAGAATAAAGTGACTACTGATAGTCATAACATGAGTTCAGAGAGAGGCCACAACAGAAGAAAGAAAGGTGCCAAGGAAAATGGCAAAGGTAAGGAAATGAGTCAAGAAGTATTTGACAAAGAAATTGCAGAATTGAAAGCAAGTGTTGATGCAATAATAGTGCTGCTTGAGAAGAGTATGAAGGACCAAAGTTATGGTTGGACTATGAGAAGAAAGAAGATAAAATGGAAGCTGTTGCAAAAGCAGATAAACAGAAGAATGTATATCAAATTGAGAGAGGAACTCAGAACAATTGAGTCAAAGATGGAAGATGACTATTATAGACCTGAGCAAGAAGATTTACTTGTTGAGGAAGGAATCATTGATGAATTTCTGAACCGTTGGATAGGTTCAGATCAGCAGAGAGATGTGATGATTGAGACATCAAAGAAAGAGGAGCCTAGTGTTTTTGAAACTGATGATTTTTGTATGTATGCAGGTGATGAACAATCTTTACAAGATATGTTTATGCAGGTTGTTGAAGAAATGAAGATGTTAGAAGAGGTGATTGTAATGGAACAGTTCTTGGAGGAAAATGTGTTCAAAGACACTACAAGTGTACAAATGTTGAAAACTACCATGAAAGCTGGAGGTAATGAATCTAGTGAGATTTGGCAAAGGAAGGACAAACAGTCTGGAGATAAAAGGAAATTGTAGATTGCAAAAGAAGAAGCTAAAGAGAGGTATGAAGATAGCCTTATGACAGGAACAACCAAAAGTATGTGTACAGTGCAACCATTTGAGGTAATGGGATTATCTCTTTCATTTTCACTCAAAAATTATGGACTTGTGTTGATAGTTAATGAACAAGAAAATGTCTTGGAAGAACATAATGGAGCATTAATGGAGAAGGATCCTACTAAATATTATACTGTGGAAGATGGTAGAACAAATATTTATAAGAAGAATTCAGTCCAAGGAGGTATAGCTAGTCCAGAAAAGGCTATAAATAGGAGAGAAAAAGAAGACAGACAAGAACATAAGGATCCATTGGCAAAGGTTGGTGCACAACAGAAATTTGAAGACAATGTTATTTGTACAAATTGCAAACAAAGAAAAGAGGAATATAATCAGCAAACTAGAAAGAGACAGACAATCTCAAAGGATGGAGGTAAGGATGCTTTCATGAATGATGCATTTGCAGTGAGCAGCAAATGGTTTCAATGGAATGTAATATTTATGATATTGACAGTGATTTTCATTGTAAAAGGAACTTTATCATGGAAGGAAAAATATGTTGCATATGGTTTTGTTTCATGTCAAGAAACAAAGAGGATTAGAGATTGGCAGGATTTGATTGAAAAGGAAGAGGCATGGAAAAGACAATTTAGTAACTTGCAGATTTGTAAGGGAGAAGAGGGAAGAATGAAAAGGAGTGTGAAAGGAAGGAAGGCTAAAGAAAATAGCAGAGAACGGAATTTTGAAATTAGGTAGCATTCAGAGAAAAGTGAAAACAAAGCATACTTTTTCAAAACAAGGCAATATGGAGGAAGATATGACAATTTTGATATGTCACATGCACATCAAGAGGATGACAAATCAGACAAATTAAGGAGTAGAATTGATGGAAAATGTAATGCATTTTCTGATTTTGAATTATTAATTTTTGAATGTGTTTTCCAGGATGAAGGAAAAATTGCCCTTGGAGATATGTTTGTTTATGCAAATATGAAGAAATATGTAAATTCTGAAAATGCAGAAAGCCAGTTTTCCTTATGGGAACAAGAAGGTGATAGTAAGCAACTGATTGATTTAAAAGTTTTGGATGAAGGAAGGAGAGTTGACATAACTCTTAAAAAAATCATTGCAGAAAATAAAGAAGGTTGCAGAAGATGTAAAAGTGTAGTCCACAAACAGATTTTGTTTTTAATCCAAAGGAGGTTTGAATTTCAAGATTTTATATTGAGTTTGCAATTAAAATTTTGGATGAACAATTCAGTCATATTTTATGTAGATATGGAGGTATTTGAACCAAGTTCAATAACTGAATTATTTGCAGCTGATGGACAGTACGAGGTTGAAAGATTATATGTTCTTGTATTAAACAAGAAACAATCTTCTTTTGAGATTGGAAAGATGCTACTTCAATTGTTAGATAAATGGATGGTGGGAATTACAAAGATGATAAACATAAGAATTTGTCAAAATTAGAAAGTTAATGGAAGATGGAAGAATATACAGGACAAAATAAAGGAATTGATTTGGAGACAGAAGAGAATGCTGGTGATCAGGGCAAGAATTAGAATGAACAATCAGGTACAGAATAGGAAAAAATACATAAAGTTGGAACTCAATATTATTGAGATAATGCCAAGACAACAGCAGACCAGGGAGCATAAATTTATATTGTTTGAGAAGTTGTTTATGCAGGATATCAACATCCAAACATTATGCAAAAGAGATGGTTATGATAGCAGAGCAAAAGGACATCCACAACACAGAGTCTGGCATCCAGGAGAAAGAGAGAAGGCAGCAAATGCACCTGCAATTGAAAGAGGACAGACAACCAGTTGGAAGATGAAATTTGATGAAGTTTACAGCAGAAGCAGTTGGGTGACTCATGAACAGGAGTCCATGAATTTTTTCAACCTAGGGAGTCTGATGCTAGGGAATTATTCAAAACTTATAAGACCCGTGAGTCTTATTTCTCATTTTCTAAAGGGAGTGGGTTCCCTTAATCATTTTATTTATTTTCCTAAAGTTTAGTTGAGTTTGAGGAAATTTAAGTTGTAAATTAATTTATGGAGAATATCTCGTGAGTTATAAAATCTTAGGGATGAGTAAGGAATCCAAAGAATAGTGAGGATTTGAGAGATTTAAACAAAAGAATCTAATCTAGGATTTTGTTGAATAAAGAGAGGAGCTGAATAGATAATTTAGGAGATAGTGATAGATTTTTGGATTTGAACTAAATTGGTTCATGAATCCTTTCTTTAATAAATTGTGAGATTTTGAAGCATTAGAGAGACAGAGAGGAATGAGAGTGAGATAGATGATAGAAGGAATTTTATTTTAAAGCCTACGGGCTTTGACAGAAAAGAGGAGAAAGGCCATGTAAAGCATATCAGGCCAAAGTCCCGATTGTAAGAAAGGTTTGATTGTATTTGTGTAATTCATAGTTAATGAAGATTTGATTGCAATATATTTTGTTTTGCTATACCTTGAGAAATTTGTGGATGGTTAATTAAGGCTCTGTATAGTAACCTTCCAATCGAATGATCTTGAATGAATGAATGGTTGAGGTGATTAGAATTGCAACATTTATAAATATTTAGATTTCTGTGAGGGATCTATTTGTTCTTAAGCTTATGTGTTTATGGGGTTTAGAAGCTGGTCACAATTCATCTGCGATAAGGAGATCCATCGAAAAAGAAGCTCGTTATGTAATTTATAATCCAAATCCTTTCAGGATAGAGTGGAATCGAATTATGCATGTTTGAATGTGAATTTCGAGCCTGGGAGGAATCCTGTGAAGACGGAGTAATTGATGCATGGAAACACGTGATTTATGGCTCAAAGGAATTGTGTCAAAAATAAATGCGGAACCATGAGTAATGGCGGAACTATGTGAACAGTGAAGGCGGATTTGGAAAACCACAAATGGTTTTCGCGTAGCAAATAAGAGGTAAGCGGTATTTTGCCGAGGGAACGTGATAGTGCCCAGCGAGTGACACGTGGCGTCACAAAACATATTATTTCGCGTGAATTTGGAGCGATAATTCACCGGGCTTAATGTTGTGCGATATCCGTTCGATGCTCTGATCAAATGATCGGACGGTGTTCGCATCATTATTTGCGCAGAGGATAACGGAGGTGTGGACCATTGGATGAAAAGCTTTGAGTTGAGCGTGGTAATGCATCAACCGTCGGATCTATTCGGAGGTTAATGTGGGACCAGAACAAAGATTATGTTGATATGTTGGGTTTTAAACCAAAGTATGGAGTGTTAAACTTGGTCCGGATATTATTATTATGATGGTGAACGGGGTTTTAACCAAAGTCGCACTTTTGAATAAATGAAATGTTCGCCTGGTAGATTTATAAAGCGTTGGGCACATATATTAATGTATGTGTTGGCCTGAAGATTTATTTTGGGTTTGAATGCAAAGTAGACTATTGATTCAATATTTTCATGAAGTGGGTTTTAGTATATGGTTTATAACCATAGGGTATAAAAATAAAAAGCTTCCGCACTAAGAGTTTCCCTGTTTGGGAATTATTTTGGTTTATATAATGAACCATGGATTTTTATATGGAGAATGTGGGTAATTGCAGCTTTGGCTGCATCATTCATCAACCCTTGAGATGTAGAAGGTGCATTGGTAAGGCCAAAAGGCATGATAAAAAATTCATAATGACCCTCATGAGTTCGAAATGTTGTTTTCAAAATATCTTCAGTCTTCATTCTAATTTAATGATATCCTGAACGAAGATCTAACTTGGTAAAATAAATTGTGCCATGTAATTCATCAATCACGGGAATGGGAAATTTATCTTTAAAAGTGAGCATATTGAGCTCCCTATAATCTGGACACATCCGCCATGATACATCCTTCTTATGCACCAATACTACTGGAGCATAGAAAGAACTTTGACTGGGTTGAATTATACCAACCTCTAACATTTATGCAATCATGCGTTCAATTTCGCTCTTTTGGACGTAAGGGTGTTACACAAAATTTTGTCACTGTCCCTGCAATCCCCATCTCGCCCATTGGAGGGTCATTTCCGTGATCAATAAGCAGTGTCGTGCTTTGCAAATACCATTATTGTATCCCTTTACATGAGAGTAATATTCCTTCTTTTGACAATTCCTTGAGCAGAGACTCAAAAACCCTTGTTTTTGCCTTGGCGCGGGTAGTCAGTTATGCCCTCGCGCCAAAGAGGAAAATTAACATTGGGCCCCACGCCAGCTGGTGCTCGGTCCCAGTTTGCCACCTACGCCAAGCTGTTTATGGAATGTTTTTTTTAAATAGAGGTGAAGATTCCACTCCAACGACCTTGAGGATGAGTCATTGAGAGTGGTTGAACTGATAAACCATAAACTCCCTCCTTTAGTTTATGGTTTCCACCTCTTATGGGAACTCCCTAAAGGATATGCCTCCCTCCCACCTTTGTAGGGATCCCAAACCTCCTCCTTTTCCTATATAAAAAGAAGCCATCTCTCTTTGCACAAACTAGCTGAATAGCTGAATGGTTGACTTGCTGAACTTGGAGAAATGCTCAAGAGATAGGATAAGAAGGAATTACGTTGGGAGAGCTTGATTCAATGCCTTAATAGAGAGCTTGATTCCATGCCTTTATCCCGTTCGAATTCCCTGACGAACATTTGAGATGCGCTCTGGTTGAACCCCATTGGAGGAGACCTCGACGTCAAAGCTTTGGTTGTATCTCTTCCTTCCATTAATACATATACGTGACTACTGTTTGGTTCCACTTTTGTGTTACGACGTTTATTTAATGTAATTTGTTTAGCCCTGATTAACTGGCTAATAATTATGAATGAAATGCTATTATGTCATATGTTGTTCTTGTTTTCTGATTCTATGTGTAGGTATTCGAGCATGACTGCAGAAGGATTGTGACTTGCCGAGATAGGAGTGAGAGGCCACCACCACTACATCAACGACGATAGCGCTGGACTCCAGGTAGGTCGATCTACTGTGTCCTCTTTCATTTAATAATTAGGAATCAACACTTTAGCATGCCTCTTTGTTTCTAGACCCACTCTAGGGCTAGAGGGATTGTCTCTGTCCGCAGAGAGGATTTAATTTCTTCACAAATTGGTGACTCCGTTGGGGATCAGTGCGAGTTTATCGTTTCATCTTTTTGGGTTAGTTTCAATCATTGATTTGCTTATCTGCCTTTCCTGGTTTGTTTTCTTATTTTACATCCTCTGTTCAGCTCCAGAGTGTCAAGATTGACCTCTGCTCATTAGGTTTTGGTTTTTCCACTTTTTCCATAGTTATCTGGCTTGGCACGTTTTTCCTCTGAACAGTCGCGCCAATTGGCGCAGGTTGCTCTTTTTGCAATCGCGCCAACCCCCTATATGGCACGGATTATAGCCTTACAGTCGCGCTAACCCCTGTAGGATTTGGTTTGACCTCCTTAATGAGTCTTTTAGTCAATTGTGCTTGCTTCTGGGTTATTTTTTATGTGTAATTATGCCTTTGGGACTGTTTTGATTGTCGTTGACTTGCTTTCCTTCATTTTTTGTCCATTTTCTTATCAGTGTGAATTGAGGCCTTAGGGTTTCTAAGGGTTTGGTACACTGAGCCTTCTGTTCGGAAACCAAGTCGTTTGATTGTTGTCAGTCTCATTATTGGGTTGATTGCACTAAGTTTTCTTGATTCCTTTGAGTGATTGCTTTGGTTGAATGATCATTTTGTTTTTTCGGTTGGTTCTTCTCCTTATTGCTCCAAGCATCGATTACATTGCTTGTTTTGGGGTCATTTTGAAAACTTTCTCTTGGTTTGGAAGATTGCAACATTAGTTTGAGTGATTTCTTGTGTTTGTTTTGCGTTTTATTGAGTCATTCAATTTCGATTCCTACACAACACTTAAGCTAGTGTTTGTTTTCATGTTTCATGTAATCAGTGCATCATGTACTTCTTTTCATTGAAAAAAAAAAAAAAAACACATTTCGCATTCTTTCTTTGTACCGAAAGTGAAATTTTCTTTTGCATAACTAGCAACTGATTGTCTAGGAAAGAGTTTCATTTTTGTTTAATGTTGTTAGACGCATTAGTGGATTTCTTCGCATACTTTCATTGTCTGCTTTCGTCTGAAATATCTCTATCCTTCTCATAACTAGCATTCATTGAATCAGAAATGATGTTCATTTGCATATAGCTTGCATTTAGGAATTTTGAGATCCAAAATCGATAGGGCCTTAAAATTGCAACATAATCCAAGATCAAATTTTAAATTCATTTAATTAACCTAAGGAATAATTGAAACGTAACGCAATATTTTTAGTGGTCTAGGCTAGAGATGTGTTCCGTCGTCTTAAAACCTAGTAGTTGTCGTTCGCCAACTGGCTTTAGACAGCGCTAGTACGGACTTGTGCTCCCCATACCGTCGAGTATATAAAGGGAGACCCCTCTAGGTTTCCATCCTTTTATCCATAGGAAGCCAAGTCTGCCGCCTTGGAATCGTGATACACCAAATACAACATTCGGGGAGACTACTTGCACGTACGTCAAGTCCTTGGTCATTTCTGTTTCATTTGATCACCAAGGTGTATAAGGCAGTTCACAGAAACTTGGTACACCCATTTGCTTAGATTACCTAAGTAGTCATTTTGGTATTTTTCGTGACTCTCTAAAAGTGAAAAGATCGTTGAGCGCTTGTCCTTTCACGCTTGTTTCAACCTGAAAGTGATAGAGTCACCTTTTGCCTATTTCTCGACTCTTAAAATATGAAACGACAAAGTTTTGTTTCAATGTCTTAAAAAATTAACTGCCCACGAAATATTCCTGGTTAAAGTTATCTTCCTTAGTATTTTGTTTTAAAGTTGTTTCCAATGGAAACGTTTCCGGAGTTTACCAAACAAGGAACCCCCTCCGAAGGGAATCCTGGTCCGTTTCCTGCTTTTGGGAATGTTGTGCTCCTTATATGGCAACATTGTCCCTTCCTGGATTAACTGTTGGGTTGCATGTGTAGTTATTTTCGACCTCGGTGGTCCCGAGCGCTCTGACCTCTGTTCGACCATCTCCTCCACCTGAATAACGTCATGTTGATTCTAAGGTGGACCTCTCCACTTATTCGCCTAGTTCTTCATCCTCCTCTCTACTTCGCCTGGTGAAAGTTTGGATTCTAGTAACCAGGTGGCTAAGAAGAAGAAGAAGATGATGAAAAATAAGAATTCAAATGAGAGAGAGGCCAACTTTGCAGCTATTGCGCCTAATATACCTTCCATTGATAAACCATCCAACCTTCCAAGAAAAGTCAAATTCCCTTGCATGTTATGCAAAGGTGACCATCTTCTTCGAGACTGCCCTGGCATTCCCAAGGTACTTGAAGCATGGTTTGACGACCGTCCGTTGTTGCCTTTGGCTTCTGCAAGTCATATTGGTGGCACATCTTCAACTAGGCATGATAAGATTCGTAAGAAACAGGGTAAGATTACGAATCCCTGTAACTTGTGTGAAGGGCGTCATCCCATTCACCTTTGTCCGTACATGGATGAAGCCACGAGAGTGTTGGACAACACTACTATTTCTGCACCCTGCCTTCCAGTTGGTTACCAGAATCTTTCTTCGAGTCCTTCGCTAGTTGATTCAACGATCAGTAAAGAGTCATCCTTGATCAATCCTGCTCCCTCAGAAATTCAAATTCAATAATATATTCCCAACCAACCATTGGTCATGGAATCGGTTGATCTGATCCTGCCTACGGTTCATCAGATATTTTCTGTCGAGAGTGGCTCTCATACCCCTCACGTTCTTCTTATTTCTTTAGATTCCTCGGACTTGAAGAAATATTCTCCTGTCCCTGTAACTTAAGAAGTTGCTCCTCCTGCTCCCACGATGGAGGTCTAGGAAGATGCTCCTCTTGCTCTAGTAACACCAGGGGATGACCATCTCAGTTCAATGGTACCCCCTCTAAGTAGTTTGATCGCTTCCTTCGATTGGAGTCGATTTGTGGGATACTGCCTTCCTTCTTATGTGCCTTTTGAGATCACAATACAGACCTTTGATATGGTCATACCCAGCACCATTATAGATGAAGGCACGTCTGTTAGTATTTTGTCTTCCACTACTTGGCAATTTTTTTGTTCTCCGCCACTTGTGCCTGTTACGCAGAATCTGTTGGCTTTTAACAGACGAACCAGTCAACCGTTAGGGATCCTTCCGAAGTTGCCTATTACTTTGGGAGAAAAAACCATCTATATAGACGTGATGGTGGTCCAAGGTCCCTTGGATTTTAATTTACTCTTAGGACGCGACTATGCTTATGCCATGGGCGTGGTTGTCTCTTCCCTCTTTCGTGTGATCTGTTTTCCACACAAAGGTTGGATCGTGACCATTGATCAGCTTTCATTCTTTGTTCCTGATGTGACATTTGGTCCACCATTGTCCCTTCCGGGTCTTTATCCACCAGTTATATCTTCCCCGCCACAAGTTAATTATGTGGCTACCTGTCCCATTCCCACATTCAGTGATAGTGTCGTTGTGCATCGTGTGCTAGGGGCATTGGATCCTAATTTATGAGATGTTGTTCTCCCATCAGATGAGAACCTCTTGGACGCCATGACTTCTTATTCAACATGATGAGGTCATCAGAGCAGAGTTCGTTTCTTGCATCAAGCTCCTTAAAAAAAGAAACAGGGTCGTTGGAGTAGAGTTTGTATTCTTGTGTCAAGCTCCTTAAAAAATGAAACAAGGTCTCTGAAGCATAGTTCCTTTCCTTGTGTCAAGCTCCCTAAAAAATGAAACAATATGTCATGATGATAGTTCTTTTAATGTGTCAACCTCATTAAAACAATGAAACACGTTCCTGTTCAATTCAAGTTTTTGTTAAGATCTCGTAAAATCCCAGTTGAGTCTTTCTCTTAATCTCGTAATTTGAACCTTCACTCCATCTACCTTTCATATGCACTGAAGCTTGGGGGGCATGTACCTCGAATCGAGTCACCATGCTCAGGGCATGCAAACATTTCAAGCATAGTTTGTTTCCATTTCAAGCTTGTGTAAAAATGAAACTGGTTTCAAGCATAGTTTGTTTCCATTTCAAGCTTGTGTAAAAATGAAACCAACTTCATGCAGAGTTTCCTGATTTCAAGCTTGCGTAAAAATGAAACCATTCCCATTTTACCTCTCTTGATTGCCATTTTATCAGCCTATTTTTCCAGATGAGCCTTGTTTTTATCATTCCATCGTCACCATCTTCTTGGCCGATCATACGCTTAAACTTGATTGTTTACCCATTCCCGAGGAACATCTGCAATGAGTGGTCTTGTTAGCCAGCCTCTTGACCTTTACTTGTTCAGAGCAGTTCCACCATCACTGGAACTAGTTGCTACCCTTAATACCGCTCGTTCCTCCGGGAAGAGCCAACTTTCAGCTCTTTTCTAATTCTCTAAAATTGAAAAGATTGTCGAGACTGTTGTCGTTTCTAACTCGCTAAATGGCTGTGAAACGATATCTACCCAGTATACGTTTAACCCTTTTTTGGGCTGGGATGGATTATTGACGAAAAGGAACACGTTAGCCTATCGCGACTAAGAGGTTCTTTTAGATATTGTTTTCTACCTTTATGGATTTGAGAGACTATTTACGAAACAGACCATGATGGAGTTTTCTTTTCTGCCTTCTTTTCAAACTCTCTAAATGTGAAAAGACGTCGAGTTATCCCTTTGTCAGACTCGTTAAACCCTGATGACATCGGATTTCGTTGCTATGACGTTACTCGAGTTCCTCCTTCCTAGGGCTCGTAAAATGTACTAGGTTGGATTTGTCCGAAGGACAAACTTACAGCACAAGAATATGTTATCCCCTTGAAGCTTGTTTTAAAAAATAATTTGGGTACTCGCCAGAAATGGGGGGGAAATAGGAACCAAGTTTTAGTTATGTTGGTAGTATTTCGCTCTTGAACATGGCACTTGTCTGCATTCGTGTCGGGTTGGGGACATCTCACTTCGTCATTTTTTATTTCATGGGTTTGGGTAATCTCTTTTGACCTCTCATTTGCTCTTTTCCACGTCATCATGAGCTCAGATCCTTTGATGTCAAATACTGCCAAATCTAGTGTCGTGCTGCTGATATGTTCAAGAGAAGTTTGCCTCTGCAGTTTTCAACCTCCCTCTGATTCTTTGTTGGTCCCGTTTCAACATCATATTCCTCTGTATCATGTCGATGATGTGGGAATAATCATGGCCCACCTTCGATTAGGTCACTTCCTGTCGACTTCAGCTCATTATCCAGGAATTTGATCGAGAGACTCCCTTCTGGTACCTTGGAGCCTGCATGCCTCGATGGCAGGTTCTTCGCATTCGACGCAAGGTCCACATCATTGGCCTTCGATCGAGTGATTCTGCGGATGTTCGACGCCATATCACTGTTCACATTCCGTGGATTTTACCAATTGTACCTTGAGAGCCATTGTCATTATTGGCGGTTTCTCTTGTGCATGTTAACAACTTTCATCATCAGGTGATTTTCTTGCATGTTCGACTTCAACACATATATTCGCATGCTTGAATTTATACTTGTTCGGGTCGAGATGGAGCGCAAGACCCTGGATTTGTCTGATAAAATCTAGGTTGTGGATTTTGGTGGATTATCATGACTTATTGCATGACTCTTTTGATTGGATGGCTACGACCATACCTGAGTCTATTTGTTGATCCTTACTAATGGATGGTTGCATCCATACCTCGGATCTCAGTTTTTATAGACTCTATTATGGATGGTTGTGCCCATACCACATGTTCATGTATCAGAGATATTAGTTGTATTCGCAATTGCAGGTTTTTCTTCAGCAGTGTTTGGTTCGAACGCGTTCTCATAAAGCATTTCGCCCCTCCCTCTCCCTCGGACCTCATGCTTTAGGGGGCATCTGTTACACAACATTTTGTCACTATCCCTGAAATCCCCATCTCTCCCATTGGAGGGTCATTTCCGTGATCAATAAGCACTGTCATGCTTTGCAAACACCATCATTGTATCCCTTTACATGAGAGTAATATTCATTCTTTTGACAATTCCCTAAGGAGAGACTCAAAAACCCTTGTTTTTGCCTTGGCGCGGGTAGTTAGTTATGCCCTCGCACCAAAGAGGAAAATTAACATTGGGCCCCGCGCCAGCTGGCGCTATGTCCCAGTTTTCCACTCGCGCCAATATGTTTATGGAATTCTTTTTAAAAATAAAGGCGGAGATTCCACTCCAACCACCTCGAGGATGAGTCATTGGGAGAGGTTGAACTGATAAATCACGGAATCCTTCCTTTAGTTTATGATTTCCACCTCTTATGGGAACTCCCTAAAGGATAAGCCTCCCTCCCACCTTTGTAAGGATCCTAAACCTCCTCCTTTTCCTCTATAAAAAGAAGCAATCTCTCTTTGCACAAACTAGCTGAATAGTTGAATGGTTGACTAGCTAAACTTAGAGAAACGCTGAAGATATAGGATAAGAAGGAATTACGTTGGGAGAGCTTGAGTCAATGCCTTCTAAGAGAGCTTGAGTCCATGCCTTTATCTTGTCTGAATTCCCATAAAAACATTTGAGATGCGCTCCGGCTGAACCCCGCTGGAGGAGACCTCGATGTCAAAGCTTTGGTTGTATCTCTTCCTTTCATTAATACATATACGTGACTACTGTTTGGTTCCACTTTTGTGTTATGATGTTTGTTTAATTCAATTTTTTTAGCCCTCTTTGACTGGCTAATAGTTATGAATGAAATGTTATTATGTCGTATGTTGTTCTTGTTTTCTGATTCTATGTGTAGGTATCCGAGCATGACTGCGGAAGGATTGTGACTTGTCGAGACAGGAGCGAGAGGCCACCACCACTATGGCGACGACGATAGCGTTGGACTCCGGGTAGGTCGATATATTGTGTCTTCTTTCATTTAATAATTAGGAATCAACACTTTAGCATGTCTCTTTGTTTCTAGACCCACTATAGGGCTAGAGGGATCGTATCTGTCCGCAAAGAGGATTTCCCTGCTTAACAAAGGGTATTTGTAAGGCCTAATGTTTGGAGGAACACTTCCTGGAATCAAATGAATAGCATGATCATGACCACGAATAGGTGGGATTCCTTTGGGAGTTTCAAACACCTTAGAATGATTGTCCAAGACCTTTTGAGATATGGAGAAATAGATGATTTTGATGTTGGAACTTCTAGTGAGCATAATTGTGCAATTATGCCTCGTTGTTCTTTCTTCATAAGTTTTTTCATGATATTAGAGCTTATTATCTTTCCCGGCTTCCCTGCGATACGCCGTAATTCGATTTCCTTTCCTTCCAAAAAAAAATTCAAGAAAAGTTCTTGAAAATTAAAAGCTACCGTCCCCAAAGATTGTAACCATTGTACTCCTAGTACAACATCAACACCTCCCATTGGGATGGAAAGTGTTGGAATATTCAATACATGTTCCCCCATGGTTAGTTTGATGTTATGGTATTTTCCAGAGCAATTTATAGTTCCTCCATTTGCAACCATCACTTGACATTCTGGTGTTGGGTACAAGAAACAGTTCAATTGCTTGGCTACCTTACAATGAATAAAATTATGGGTACTACCCGAATCAATCAACACTATTACCTTTTTCTTCTTGATATGTCCTTCTATCTTGAGAGTTTGGGGAGGTAATTCCTGCCAATGCATTACACGATATGGTCAGACTCATTTCTTCTTCTTCTAGGCTTGGTTCCCGGTGTATATCCTCTTCTTTTGAAATTTCTTGTTCATTTTCTTCTTCCTCTTCACAATCTATGTAAAATAATTTATTCTCCTCACACCTATGGCCTTTAGTGTATTTTCTATCAAAACTGTAGCAAAGCCCTTTTGCTCTTTTTTCTTCTAATTGTTGTGGTGTCAACCTTATAGGTTGTGGCAGTCTAGGATTAGCAACACTTCCATCTTTATAGATGTGAGTGGTAGGCTTCCTTGTCGCCATAATTTTACATTCAATTTTTCTTGCCAACCTAAATGCCTTCTCCAATGAATCAGGTTCCCAAACACAAACTTCATGTTGGATTTTATCCTTTAAAGTCCCTACGAAGACATCAATCCTGTCCTGTTTTCCTCTGGAATATCAGTTACCCTTATATTCAATTTTTGGAAGTCCTCAATGTGCTCCACCACTTAACCCTTTTATTTGAGATTTTTCAATTGGCTAAAGAAGGTGTTGCTCTTTGTATCCTCATAATGTGCTATCATTTCCTCCGTAAAAATTGACCAAGTGACAATTTTTTTTTTTTTTTTTGCCGGAGAAAAGCCATCGATACCATACAAATTTATTTTGTTCTAAAAGTAAGGTTTCAATGCGTACCTTTTGTGTGTTTTGCACATTATTGAGATCAAAATATTTCTCCATTTGTAGTATCCATGTTACGAGATCCTTGCCATCAAAATTCCTCATATCCATCTTTGGAATATGGTGCTTCTTCCCTCCAACATTGATTTTATGAAATCACGATTAACATTTATTTTGTTCTCATCATGATTTTCCTCTACTATTTTTTCGCCATTAGGAAACATTTCTTGTATCAACTTTGTCAAACCTTCCATGTCTGCTTTTAGATCATTCTTCATGTTTTCCATGTCGTCTTTCATTTTTTCTTCCATGCCATCCATCTTAGCTTCCACGCATTTCTTCAAACCATCCATATTATTCTTCAAACCATCCATCTTCGCTTCCACCCCTTTCTTCAAACTTCCATTTCATTTTTTGTTGGTCTTTGCGAGAGCGATGTTTGGTGCACTTGCTCTTGTAATTTTGATAGATCATATTGCAATTCTTCATCTTCATGAGTCATAGTAGAGTATTTTGAGGGCTTAATGGGTGTTGAATTCTTTTTAGGAGGCATTTTAGAACCCAATATTGATATCTATGCTCAATATGCCCTTGAAATCACTTAAAACTGATTTTTCAAACAAGACTTATGAAATTTGAAAAAAAACACACTTTTTCTTGCTTTTGAGGAGCTCAATATTGAAACTGAATTATATTTGTAATTGTGGATCTTCAATATCTGAAATTCGGTCTTGTAGTAGCCCTATGAATCTTCTTTCGAATACCAAAAATTTGACCTGATTTGGATACTTTAAGACATAGTTATGCTGAATCTCCCACGATGACCTAATTATGGACTAGTTCAGTAGAGCGCACTTGTACGACGTGCCACGTCTCATTGTTTCCTCCCTTGGCTCTGAAATTGCTACACAGGAAACTATAGTCCATGTAATTGCGTCCACTTCTTACAACATTCCAATCTGATGCTCAGAGAGAGAGAGTTATGACGATTTTCCCAAGGTCACCTCTTTGAGATGAAATTTGGGAGCCTGAAAAGACCCTAACTTCCACATATCATATCTCTGAAAATACTGCGAACCAAGATCTGAAATTGTTACAAGAATTTCCTCACGATTTTTTCTTCGCTCTGTAAAAATTTTAACTTCTGAATCTTTGTAGCAAAAAAATTATAGCGCAAATTCCACAATGACCTGTTTAGGTGAAATTCGGGAGCCTGAAAAAAAACCTAACTTACACAGATCATATCTCCGAAAATATTGTGAACCAAGATCTGGAATTTTTACACGATGTTCCTGAGGATTTCGGCTTCACTCTGTAAAAATTTCATCTTCTGAATCTTCGTAGAAAAAAATCTATAGAGAAAATGGCACGATGAACTGTTTGGAGCAGCGAAACCCTAAAATCCAAACCTCTAATACCAAATGTTATGAAACCAACTCCAAACATAGAAGAAAAGAGAGATAAACGCCTTAGAAATAAGCCACTTCGAGGGGGAAACCTCCAATACATTACATAAATGAACAATTATTGGATGACACAAATGACAGAACCTCCTTCTATATATAGATGTCTATGGGGTCACAATATAATCCTAGCTGACCTAATAATAATAATGCAAGGGAACAATAATAACAATATGGGGGTTACGGGGGTACACCAATAACAATAAGGGGGCTACACTAATTAACAACAAGGGACTAATCTAGTAATATGGGGACCTAACACATCCGCCCTCCATTTTTACTAGCTTGGGGCTTGGAGGTGATGGGAATTTGCACTCGCAATTTCAATCTTCTGGAGTTTGAATCATGAATTGTGCCAAGATTATGTGCAGGGAGGCCGATTACGAGGGCAACAAGGCAGATGTTGGCAACTTTAGTCTTGGAGTCCATAGAGTCCGATGAAACATGCTTTTTATTTATTATTTATATAGTCCTACGGAGATATGGTCCTCAATCTTCTAGAGTTTGGACAACGGTGTTGCAATGACGAATTTACTAATTGATAGTAATATTTTTGTATAAATTTTCCAGTCCCATTGGGTAATTTCACATGTGAATGCTTCGAAGTGCAGGTGTGTGTGATTCTAACAATGTTGGTGCTCTACGGGTGAATGTTTGCGCTCTATGGGTGATTTGCAAGAGGTAAGCCATGGTCCGTAGTTTTTATTTGTGGCGTTTTTATTATTTTTCTTGTTGGCTGGTGATGATAAATGATCTTAGTGGATTTATTTGAGGCAATGCATTCGATTGCCGGAGATGTGTTGTTTGTTACACAACCCGAAGGCAAACTTATTATTATTTGTCTTGTTTGTGATGTAAAAATATCTCTTTCTGCAATGTTGTGATGAGGTTACCCTAATGTTGTTTGGTAGTGGCAGCTTTGCTGCTGTGAGCCTTAACAAAAATGACTTCTTCTTCCAATGAGTGTTTCTTACTTTTTCTGCTTTTGGATTTATATTTTTTCTTTAACCTGCAAAATTTTGTTTAATCTTTTTATTCCCATTTTCCCCTAAATTTCTCAGAGTTTTAGGCAAATCACGGTTGTTAGTTTATGTTTATCATTCTCTACTCTGATTTGGAATGAAGATCATTCTATTGAAGAAATATTGTAACTTGGCTATAGAATATAAGGTCTTCTATCAGATCTGTGATTATATAGTCTCAGTTTCTTGAGGTTAGCTTAACTATGCTTAATTTCTTGTCACCAATATTGTTAATCCTTCGAGTTTGTTTATCCTTGGGTAAGCCGAGTGATTCAAATCCCTAGAATATCTAGTTAAGGCGTGACACAATAGTTCGAGCCTTAGATCAAGATATTCATAAGAAATTCAGGTATATCCCTTTCACGTAGTTCATTTGGTTGTTTATTTATGTCATAAGTTATTTTGTACCAAACTTATCTTTGCATTTTTAGATGTCATGATCCAATGTATTTATTTTATTATATTTGTATCCTACATCAGATTTGATCTAATTATTTTTTTTTTGGCATTGTTAAAAGTATCCAAAGGATCGGCCAACCATCATGAAGTTTCAAATACAGTGTTGGACAATGTCATTTGGTGTATGGTGTGGGTTTGGTGGACTAGGTCGGGTAGTGTAGTATGGTTTGAGTTTATTAGCTTGATGGACCTCTTTTGTAGAACTATAATAAGTTTTGCCTCGAGCACATGAATTCAGATATTACTTTTTCTACCTTTTTTCTATGCTTATGCTATAGTACATTGGCCTAGTTTAGTCTTTCTTGTTGGGATTTTCTTCATCGTAGTGTTGTTATTTTGTTATATTTCTATGTTTTTCTTCAGTGTAGTCCCTTGTATCAAATCAATCTTGATGATTACTCTGTTGTTTTTTGTGGATTTCTTCTTATCCAAAGGAGATTCAATCAGATTATTCTCCCAGAATATTGAAATATTTTATAAATATTGACAGACAATTATGCTGGCCTCCATTTAGTATAGAATATGCAATGTTGATAAATAAATGTGATACTATTAATATTATTTAAATTCATACAAAGCAACTTGAATTGAAAATTTATGTTTGGGTATCTACGAGCCCTTTACTCTATCAGTAAGTTGTTTGACCACTTTCAGATTTTTCAATTTGGAAGAAGACATTGATTCATATGAAAACATAAAAGTTGTATTGGAAGGGGGTTGACATTGGATTCTAAATTGAGTCAACCTTTACCCACATCATCTGGCAAAAAAACATAATGAAGAGAAATATTGATTATCTAGAGTGTCAATATCTAATAAAAACAGGGGGAAGATCCAAGATACATCGGCTCGATTATCCCCCACATCATATTGTCTACATATTCTAGAAATGCAACATCCCAACCTTAACACTGAACTCTAATGTTCAATATCTGGTCAATATCCTCGATAAAGACTTGGTGGATTTGGATGCAGCACGAAACTGCAATTAACATATAATATTGTGGACCTGTGGGTTATGGCCCACATAAAATCCCTTTACTCGCAATAGATTAAAATATTGGAGGTTTTTTTTATCATACATACGGAAGCAATCAAACAACGATTACTTTATCGAAACTTTAAACAATCGCTAATACTCCAAAACAACATACATACACGTGGAACTGTGGTTCTAGGGTCCCACAATACGGTGACCAATAAGGGCGCATCAAAAATCGGCAAACTTAACAAATAACATTAACACCAAACATATAATTCTGCCGATGCAAAGTTGCGATGACGATGTCGCAATGAAACATTATAACTTCTCCGTCTTATCGCAAATCGTCGCTTGCAAGTTTAACTCTATACAATAACGATTAAACCATAAATCGTGCGATGTGCACTAATGCGCAATGCCAACATGTGGCCTTCTCCTCATCGCATCGCAAGAAATGTAACTTACCCATCAAAGTCTTAACGCTATCTGCTAACATTTGCGATTTGTTGTCCATTCCCTTCCTTTGGAAATATTCTAAAGGCTTTTGCTGCCTTAGTGTTTTCTTCAGTTTCTTCGACTTCTCCACTCGCTTCTCCTCCTGAGATTATTCTTTTGGTTATTCATATAAACATCAATCCTGAATACAAAACACCCTCTGTATTTGCTTCTCCAGATCTCAATTTGGATTTCATCTCGTTCTTGGCCTGCACACAATTATTATCTTCACTTGTTTCTTTTCACACAACATCAACAAATTAACACCCAGACTAGAATCATACAGATTCTACCCAGTCACTAAATCTTATTCACTCAGAAAGACTTACTCTTTAAACAAAATTCACACAACAATGGTTTATTACACAGAAACCATAATTTCTTAGTTACGGATCACTCAGCACGCAAAAGGAATTCGTTCCATTATGGATCACTCAGCACATAACGGAAATGACATAGAGTCACAATGAAATTCGATTGCTCATTAATCAATAAATGTATAGATACAATAAAACTTGCTTACAACTTAGCTTTGGACAGTGCTCTCTTTGCATGGCCTTCTCTTCCTACAGAGAACCCTTTCTCTCTCTCGCGCTTCTCCTCTCTCTCCGCAGGCTTCATCCTTCACTCTAATTCTTGTCGATGGGGTTTTTTCATTCAATAATCCATGCTCTGCCATAGTTTCTTCTATGTGAAGTTCATAGGAACTTCGTCTTCTCACTGACACTCACACGATCTATTAATTAATAGAAAGAACACACAAATATATCGAGAATTCGAAATAAAACAACATACAAATACTGTAAGTTTCAGATTATCCTGGATACTTAATAATACACAATTTTCATTATTGTTCGAGCTCAAATACAGGCTAAGGCCACTATGGCCTGAATCACATATTTCCCTTGCGGCTAAATTGTGATCTGCCCTCCCATACAATACATGCTCACATTTATAAAGAAATTATAAGCGAGTGGATCGTCTAAGATCCATGAGTTCTTCTCCCACAATCGCTCAACTAAACCCCTAAATCTCTCTGTTTGATTACATGGAAGATAATTACAATTAATCAAGCCTTCTAGAGATTTATCTCTTCCATCGTTTCAGCTCTATTTCACGAAATTTTCCCCCATTTACAAACGATTGTCCACGTTTCGTCTTTTACAACATTGAATTTGGATTTTAATTAAGGTGCTCTGATGCTCCTGCATTAGATTCTTATTTTATCATCCTTACAATCCATGTACTTTCTAAATTTGTTCCTTGAGTATATCACTCATCCGATGTCCTCTCTTATCACTATTGAGGGTGTAAATATCCCAAATTTTAAGCAAGCAATTGAAGCATTTCTTTCCTCCTTCCTTTGCCCCACATAAATTGAGGGAGGATATATCCAGCTTGTTGCAAACCATGGTATCGAAGATAGTAATCCTATTTATTAGATCCTTGTACATCCAATTTTGAAGCTTCTACTTTGATTATTCATACATGCTTTGAAGTTATCAAAATTGTCCTTTGAGTATAGATGTCACTTAAAACAAGTCCACCTTTATATCTCCCGAGTGTGAAAATATCATGTATTAAGTGTTGATTGCAACATTTAATTGAAATGCCTAGACATTTCAGAGTGCAATCTATTGGTTACTGACTTCCAAGTAAAATTCCAAAGTATTTAAGTCATCAACAAAGCATAAATTCAGTAATTGTTTGTCTAGGAATAAAGATACCTTTGCTTTGCCATGTAGTTGTGCATTGTCTAAATATTTTCCTTGCTTGTAAGAAGTAGAACATATAAAAATGTGGTAAGTGGGCATTCCTATCTAATATGAACTTAGTAACAACACTGTGAAACACAAAAATACAAGCAAGCAAGCAAAGGAGCAAGTATGCAATTAGAAGAGGGTATTGTCAAATGTGTAGAAGTTTGTGAGATAAGATAATAGGATGAGATAAGTTTATTAATGTGCAACAAATGACCACAAATAAGTCCATGGAATTGTTAAGTACATTAGTGTTGATACAATGTTGCAACAGAATGGCCACTCTGATAAAAGTAGAAGCATATATAATCCAATCGATCCAAGATACAAAACTAGATTGTAGATCCAAGAGCATCATTGGTTGAAAGACCATATAGAAATGTGGCAAATGGGCATTCTTCTTGATATGGTCACGATATTAACAATGCCAAATACTCCCATTCAAGTAAGTGAAATTCCCTTGAAGATAGTTATCTTATTGCCCAGTGGTAGATTCCTATACATCTAGTTATGAAGGTTACGCTGAAATCTATTCAACGTCCACCATTATTGTTTAAGTTAAAGAAATGAATACAAAAGGGAATGCCCAAAATTAAAATACTTGATAGTTTTTGTTGGTATATATTTCTAGCTATTCCAAGTAATCCTGATGAGTGATGGGGATATATATATATATATATATATATATATATCTGTGTGTGTGTGCGTGTGCGTGTGTGTGGGGCACAAAGAGATGTAAATAAGCATAGATAATGATTATGGGAAACTTGAAGAAAGGTGCACAAAGTTGTATTTTAAAAACATGCAAAGAAAGTGTGGATGTGCACATAAATTACGTGAACCACTGGGAGTTATGAAAAAGCGCTATCATTTAGGATTTGATAGCAATTGATATGAACACTATGACAACAATGAAAAAGACTCGGATACAAGTCCGGTAACAAGGGAGGAAGCATGCAAAACATAAGAGGAGATTGTTTAATTGTACACATGCTTCCCACTCAAGATTGTATTTAGATACATAGTAGTATGAAATTAGTGGAACACAATCATCTTTGATAAAGTTTCTTAGGTATATGACTATAAAATACATTTTTATATGAGTGATCAATTTTGACCAAGTCACCCTTAAAAGTCACAAGTTAAGTTGAATAAAGTACAATAGTAGATAAAATACACATACAATACACTTTTGTTGAGGCATTAGAAAAGAGGCCCCCGATTGCTTTGCAAGAGAAGATTCTAAATCCTAACCATGTTAGCTTTTGTAGAATGATCATGATGTCCCCACTCTATTATGTCATAATGACTGATGTTGCAGATAAAAGAAATTTATCTAAAACATCAATATTCATTATACAATTGAGAGGCATTAGAATTTTAGAAGTGATTAATTGAACTATGGTTTTTCAAGCTTGAATGTAAATTGCTTCACACCTGAAGCCTTTATTTGATAGTTTTTTTCTTACACACCTAGAAATGTGGCCCACTTGGTGTCTTTGTGTAAGAACACTCTTAAAAATCCTCACTCCTAGTCAAGCTCTTGAAATATTACTTGCAATGATTCCAAATTGTTTTGAGAATTGTTCATCTAAGCAAATTAAAGGAATTTGCACCTATGATTATATCATAAATCATTAGGGACTTGGATGTTGTGTATATGTGAAGTTGTTTCTAGCCTATGCTTGACAACTACCTTATAGGAGCTTCTCCTTCATTTTTCCTTGCAAGCCATTTAGTCACTAAAACTGTCCTTGGAGCATGGCTATTAATTACCCCAAGTCCTTCATCTTCTCTATGGAGGGTGTAAATGCCACTAGTAACTGACTAGTTTCCTTCCTCCTCACTTTTATCATGGAAAATGATAGAGGATATGTTTCAAATTATTATAACCAATTCATCAAGGGAAAGATAAGTAAAACATGTCCAACTGCTTGAATTTTGCTTAATATGTTTAAAAATAAGCAACTAGTGAAGCTTCACGAAGCTAAGAAACTAGTCTAAGGGAGGACAAGGACAAATACATGAGAAGAAATGAAGCCAAGAGTGGGAATACCAAAAAAAGGAACACATCTAGTGGCATTTACACTAGAGGTCACAACCAAAGAAAAAGGAGGGGATACTCCAATAAATCCTCAATCATTGTAAAGGGCGTAATGCATTTTTTAATCAAGACATTTGGAGAATAGCCAATACTATTGCGTGTATCATGGGTGGGATCCTAGTGTGAATGACAATTTTAAGGCCCCCATCATTCCTAACAATCAATGTTGCGAACAAGAATATTTGAATTTATCATTGGTTGCTTGAAGCATGGACATTGACTCGTCTCTAGTTCTAAGATCTCCTTGCATTACACTATGTGTTTATCCTGTGACATCCAACTCGGGGTCTTGTATGGTAATTACTTGGTCCCGTGGTTTATACTCTCCCGTACCCAACACTTGGTATTTGGTTCTCAACAATTATTAACTAAAGGAATACACAACTACATTCTTAACACGAAAAATATTGCGGAAGAAAAAAACTCGATCTGAATTACATACACAAACAAATTTCTGCCCAATCAAGAGTTCTTCATTAATAAATTAATCACAGAACTTACTTGGGATCTTGTATAGGGATAATGGCTCAACTGAGGAAATACAAAACTGATCACCAACCTCGCTACACTCTCTCAGACCCAACACACGCTCACTGGGAAGCCTCTCTCAATCTTGTGTTGTTGTTGCGTCTCATCTCCTCACCTTAGCCTTACCTTTATAACTTTTCATTGAGCCAAAATCCTAATCCTAACCCTAACCCTAACCTCAAAGCGATGGACATACAAGATTAGATCTCACCTTACTTGAGGTCGACAACTAAGATTAAAAACAAATCACTAAAGTAAATAATTTACTTTATCGAAGTTTTTATTTTAGCTCCATAAGCCAACATATAATTGTGTGTTTTTTCCTAAGTAACTTAGGCTAAGTTACATCAATAAATATTCTAAGGTGAAATGTGGGTGACTTTTGCACGCTTAGACACAAGGCTTGTGCAGAAGGTACTTGCCTGAGCTACAAACTTTAAAGTGATGAGATACTAGGCTACGACCCCCACATAACATCCTTCCCTCCATGCATCCCTAGGTTGTGTCCATGCATCCCCCCATTTTTTCCAACTTCAATCTTTAGGAGTTCAGATGAATTCAATGTTCTGGAGTAGAATGAATTCTTTTTCTTATGGCCATCTCATAGATAATAACCACAAGCCAAAGAGGGCCCACAAGGCATGAAACAAAAACCACATGTATTTTAGCATCAGAACAAAAACCACAGGTATGAATATATGAAATGTGCATCTTCTGAGTCACTGTATGGAGGGGATACAATAAGTAAATATCTATTTATGCTTGAGTATGTATAAGTTGGTTTATAAAGACATCAACCTTAAAAAATGTATAGTGGAAAACTATAGGTGCAAGAAACACCTATTCTAATTAATCTTTGATCTTGGAGAACATTCTCACCATATATATTTATATATAATCTTTGGATGGAGAGGTGTTTTGAAAAGGATGAATAAGTTATTGCAATACTATGTTGTTTTTTTAAAGCTTTCAAGTGTTCATTAGGTTATTTGGAGATATGAATTAATATAATGGAATTTTTTTATATATTTTACATTTGAATGATGTTTTTTGTTTTATAGATGATGAATCATGATGTTATTGTTTTGTGTATAATGGTTTATTTTTGCTTTTGGGATTGGCACAACATTTTAATAAAAAAATTGCTTAATGGTTTTTGTGAACATTACACTTATTTTACTTTGAACGCTACTTACAAATCTAGTAATTCTCAACTCTTGGAAACTATTGATGCAGGATTCTAGATCGATTTGAAATTTTACCTCTGGAATATTCAGTGAGATGTCAAAAGCTAATATTGGGAAGAAACCATCAAGACAAGTGGATGTATTATCATACTTTCAAAAGCCTCAATCTAAGAATACAAATTATCTTCATGCTTCAAGCTCCTATGAACAATCTGTTACTGAGAGAGATGTTAACTCTTGTGAAAATGCATCTGATATCCATATGATGGATGAAATAATAGGTTCCTCAAGTGATCAGGGTGAGATAAATGCAGTTTCAACAGAAATTAGTGATGAAAATGTTAAAGATTTTTCCTTGGAAGGTGACACAAACCATTCACAGAAAAGAAAAAAAGGCCAGTAGACCATAGGGAGACAATTCCAAGATGATTGGGTCTTAATTTTTCCATTTATTGAAGAAATACCTCCTACAAATGTGAATGAGGTTTTACGAGTAGTTAGATGTATTGCATGTAGTTGGAAAAGTTGCAAGGTAGTGAAATTTCAGACGAAGCTAGATACAGTACAAAAGCATGCATGACAGGTGTATGAAAAGAAAATTGTAAATGGTAAAGTTAAATATATTTTTAGATGGAAATCTTTTGAGTAATGTCGACATATCCAATGTGTGGAAGAATATAAAAATTATTTAATAAGTAAGAGGAAACTTGAGGCAAGTGGAGGAACCATCATATCTCTATTTGAAAAGACGATGGAAAGAAGTTTGTTATCCAAGATGATATAATTGAGCACTGTATTTCACATCTTATGTAAAGGTCGTCCTATGACAAATTATCCAGATCACATGAAATTTCTTTCTTTTCTTCACGTGCCAAACTTTCCATCTTCTCATTAGTATGTAACTAGTGGCTGGGAATGGCCAAGAGATCTAGCTCAAGTAGAAAATGATGATTTGAAATAGGAGATTGCAAATGTTAGGTTTTTGGCATTGTCTTTGGACGAGGTTACGACTATAGATAATACTTCAAGGATTTGCATGAGAATTTATATGGTTAATGACCATATTAGACATTGCTATCTACTTGGGATTAAAAATGTGAGAGAGTCTTCTACAACTGGAAATATTTATGAACTTGTTCTTAATAGTTTGAAGGAAATTGGTATGGATCATTTAATGATTGCAAAAAATTTGGTATGTGTTGGAGCCGATGGAGTATCGGTAATGCAAGAAAAAAGGAATGGCCTTTGTGTTAGACTACAACTATCAGCTTCGCCATATATGCTTAATATTCATTGTATGGCTCATAGGATTAATCTTGCATTTAAAATAGTAAGCAAGTTTCCATCAGTTTCAAAAGCTGAAGATCTTGTACGTGAGACTCATGCATACTTTTCTCGTAGTCCCAAATGATATTTAGAGTTTCAACAATTTGAAAATGGTGTTACGGATGAAAACAAACTACTATGTATATGGTTCCCTTTCATTATATTAGTAAGATAGGACAAATCACCAAATATTGCCCCGTGTCAAGGGACCAATTTGATAATATTGTGATTTCAGTGAGATAGAATTTGATAGAAATTGTAAGATCACTATCCTCAAAGATAAGAGAACAATTTCCTCGAGATGAATTGTTGGAGGCCATGTGTGTGGTATACCTTCAATATTGTAACAATTGTCAATGTCCAAGAAATTTAAAATCCGATTTTCAAAAGAGATTAAGATGTTTAGTAAACCACTTTTGCAAGAAAGTATCAATACATGGAGAACAGATTGAAGATATTTTAGATTCATCAAAATTGTATCAACAAGGTGGATGCTTTGTTGAAACAATGTGGAATCAATATCCTTTTTTGGAGAATCCTAATGAAAACAATGCTATAACAAGATTATGGACTACTTTAAGTGCTAGCCAATACTTGCAAGAAAACATATCAGAATATTTCAAATTAGCAGATTTGTGTCAAACCATGATCTTGGGATCAGTGGAGGATGAGAGAATGTTTAGTGCACTATCATTCTTGAAGTCAAAGTTGAGGAACAAGTTCGATAAACATGTGGATACATGTTTAAGATTATATGTAACAAAGTATGACGTTAACAATTTTCCATATGAAAGAGCACTAGCGCTTTGGCGATCAAATTGTGATAGAAGGGGAGAAAACAATATAACAAATTTCTCTAATGAACTTGATACACAACATAATGTTTTGGAGGCTCGTAATGACAGTTCATTTGGAGAAGATCATGTTCACAATGTAGAAAATGATGACCAAGATGAGAACTGGGAAATTGAAATACCCTAGGACTCTTATTCTGGTATACATGTTCCGTTGATAATGCAATATTACTATATGTCAAATTCTGGTAAGAATGGGTTCTATATTTTTTTATTTTTCATTGTAACATTGCAACTACATTTCTTTGATGCTTGTTATTTTAATATTGATGTTTCATATTTAATCCTTACATTTTTTGTTTCTTATTTGTGACAATAAATGAAGCTAGATTTGATGAGGTTGGGACCTATTCCTTTTCGCATAGATAGTGTCTGACTAGTATTAAATGATAAATAACTAATTTAACAAGACTAACCCAAAGCATTAATGGGCTCATTCAAGTACATGGAACTACCTTAATGTCTACCTCTGACATCTTGGAAAATTTTAATGGTTTATATGTTGCTTGTGTTTGGGGAATTTTGTTGAGTTTCGAGTTTTATATTTTCTTGGAAAATAATTATTGATATTTGGAAAATGTGTGATTTCATATTGGTACTGGAAATGAAGCTGGGTTTGATCTTTGACTGGAAATGAAGTCGGATTTGATGAAGTTGGGACCTATTTCTTTTCACATAGATAGTGTCACAATATTAAATGATAAATAACTAATTTAAGAAGTTTAGCATTAAGCAACAATGTGCTTATTCAAGTACACGAAATTATGTTAATGTCTAGCTCTGATATCTTAGAAAAAATTAGTGGGTTGTTTGTTACTTATGTTTAAAGGATTTTCTTGAGTTTGAAATTTTTGGTCTGTTTTGGTCAAAGATTTTTTTAGTCCCTTGAATTCTTATGGTTCTCATATCAGGCATAGATCGATAGATCTAGTTTTATTATTATAACTATTATTGTTTTATTTATATATTTGGTGGTTTGAGGATATATATTTTATTTCCTTTCACTTTGTGGCATGATTTCAACATCTTCACCTTTTAGAATATAGTAAAATATTTTTCTTATTATAGATTTTTATTGGAAAATAATTATTCATATTTGGAAAGGGAAATAAGCCCTGGGTAGCTAAGCGAAGAGAAAAACGGTCTGTGTAGCATATTCCTGCGCATTCATCGTAGGAGACCTATTGGCATGAGACCAACATTCCTTTTATGCAATTACACTTTTGATGCCAAGGCGGAGTTGAGTTCTCTGACCTGGGAAGAACAATGGCAGTTGATCATAATTCTAAGGAGGTTTCACCAATAGCTGACCATGCCACCAATTCTAGTGGAACCAAAGGTCGTTCCTCATTTCCTTCCATAACGTTTTATGATATATATTTTTTTCTTGTGTGTGGTTAAAGAAGTGCAACTTAACTCATGTTTCAAGCCTGTTGTTGTCATCCATATGCCTTGCAAATTGGGGTTTGATATGCATCTTGAAGTTGAGAGCTCAATCACTACATCATTACCCTCAATCATACTCACTTTCAAACCTCACAATTTTCAAATCCTCTCCATCCATGAGACGTGCCAATCAAAATTGATATTTCACTGGCGAGAGCAAACCCTCAAACGACAAAGTGGAATTAGCCATGTGACTAGTGATCTTGAATGCAAATGAGACAGAGAATAAGTCGACCTTCTATTGCAACCTTTAACTTCCCTATTGATCTCTTTTTTTGCGAGGCTGGATAGGTCTATGAAGGGGCATGAGTATGAAGTGAAAAATCCATACACTAGAATATTTACCACCCAAGCTTGGTTCGATTTTTAGCCAAGGTGGGTAGACTTGTTGGGTGCTCAAAAGACACTGTGATATTTGTAAGTTGAAGACCTCTGTTGTCAAATGGAATGCAAGGTGCATCAGAAACAATATGTAGTGTGAGCATGAGGGCAGCTCCTATAAACATAATATCTAACTTATGAGGTCCAAGACCTAGAGGGTCAAATTCTTCATTTAAGATATAAAATGTTACAAAGTTGAGAATCCAAGAGAATAAAGGGTCCCTCTCAAGAACTTGATAATTAGGAGAAATATCTTGACTGAAGGTTGCCTGCACAAAGTGATCAATGTTTGGAGGAGCTATCACCTACTAATTAGGGAGGACAAGGAGAAATTGTTGGCCTCTGAAACTATATTTCCAGTAGGTGAATCTCTCCTACCATCTGAAGCTCAAGTGAATAATCCCCTGATGGAGGACTCTGGATAAATTGGAAGATTTGAAGTTTTGGAAGATCTAATCTTGTGCATATAAGTTTCTCTTTGTAGAGACCTTCAAAGTTGGTGCGTTATTGGCAGACTTCCAAGGTTCTAGAGAAGCAACACTCCTGAGAGAGCTACAGGAAAATCATGACAGATGGCAAGAGAGCCTTGCAAAATATAGGGATGACACTGGTAATATTCGAGTGCAAGCCACTTTGGGAGATCCTTCTATGAAGACATCAACTTATTATGATTATTTCCAGATTTCTCAGGGTGAAACCGAGGCTGTTTTGGGAAGCATGAAAGTTAGCACTGGTGGAGAATTACAAAGAGAATCCCATGACGGGCTTCATTTTTCCCTTTGGTATTTGGGCCTGCAAGATCTTTTATCCATTGAAAAATATTGCAAGTCTCTGCATGCTGCAATGAAAGATGATCCTCGTCTATGGAAAACTATACATGTGAAGTATCCTATAAGTGAAAGGCTCACTGATGATGCCCTATTAAAACTTGCTGAAATGTCTCAAGGTCAGTTACGAAAATTGACTTCAGTGGTGTGCCTGAAAATTACAAATGATTAACTGAAGCAAGTACTCGACATCAATCTAAAGCTTACAAAGGTTGGCATCTGCCTTTGTTGGTTTCTAATTTTGAGAAATTACATAAATATGAATTTGTTGTTGCACTTGACATTTTGAAGATAACAATATATTTACTTTCTAAATATAGATTTTCTACATTTTGGCATGATTAGCAATGTCAAACAGTTAGATTCAGTTGATGTAATTTCATGGGTTTCGTGAAAGGGAATTGTGCTTCCTGTAAAATGTTTTCAAACCAAACTACTAAATGGATGTGTTTGCATGTGAATTTAACCCCTAGTCTCCTTTAAATACAATGATAAGAGGATAGAAACTGAAAGATATCAAAATCTTATTTTTTGAAGGAAACATAGGTAGAATTTGCCCCAAAATGTTGAAACCTTCAAAGGAGGCACTGGTGCGACTCTTCCATTTGGTATTTCATGTTCTTGTGTGTTTGAAATTTCTCTCGTTTCTTGGTTTGTCTTCTATTATCGCACACACTGGTGGCTGCTCCTCAACTTTCCTGACATATCTTAATTTTCATTAGATATCTGGAAACATGGGAAGGTAATGCATTTATGTGAAAATGATGTTGCATGGAAGGTACTACTTGTAGGTTGTTCTCTTGTTAAGTTTTTCCATTATTTTCAAAACCATATTGTGCATTGATTGTGGACTTTTATTTTTGTTATCAAGTGTATTATGTTTTCGTCATGCAATTATATTGTTATCTTACACTTGCTCAAGTTAAGCTCGTTAATTCAGAACTTTTGTGTGAAATATCATTTTCTCTTGGTACCTCCTACTCTGCCCTTGACTACATGTGGTGCACTTGTTTTTGGGCTTTGTAGTTATGTTTTCCAGGCTGCACAAGGTTTATTGTTGAAGGCATTGTAAAAAATGTCAATGCCAACAGAGAATGCAACATGCACAGATTGAAGCAGTTGAGAATTAGTGGTATTTTTGGGATAACAAGAGAGCACATTGAGAAGTTGAATTACCTTTTGGATGGTGGTTTACAACAGAAGTCTCATTCAGTAAAACCATGGTTTTACCCTAATGGTCGTTATTATTCACTTTCATATGATGATGACAGTACAATTGATATTGAAGTTTTCCCTAGATGTGGGAATGCAAGGCTTGTTTAAGACTGCACCAATGAAATTTTCAAAAAGTAAAAAGACCAGACAATTAGTGTCGGGATTGTACATTTTGTATTGCACATTGTGACGAGTGTGGAAGGTGTATTGATGGTAGTGAATACGAAGAAACATTTTGTCTCGATATGATTTGTGCTAAATGCGTGCGGGCTTCTCAACTACCAAGAATAATAAGAGCTCGCCTCTAGTAAATACACATTATCATAATTTTAGCTTTACTTTAGGCTTCAATGATTTTGGGCTATTACTTGCTTGTAATTTCGGTCCAAAATTGATTGTTTTGACCCTATCTCAGGGAGTTGTTGAAGACAAAGAAAAGAAATCGTTATCTTTGTGTGTTTTGAGGTGTACATATTAGTTTTCCTTATTTTTAGAATCAAAGGAATATCGAGGACAACAAATATGAAGAAATGTTATTTCAATTTTCGTGAGAAGAAGGCAACAACAATTTTTCCTTTAGGATATTTTGGAGAATGTTGGCTGATAGTTTAGGCCCTGTGATATTACAATTTTTGTTTTCAGGCCTTGTTCATGAGAAGGCTACTGAACAGTAAAGCTGCATGTGGCCTAGCTGTATATATCAGTAGACAATAGTTGTAAATTACCTACATTTATCAATTTGAAAAAAATAAAATAAAATTGTACACGAAAATAACCTTCTTATGAGTCTAAAGAGAGAAACGATGTCTACCTCCAAATATTGTGATGTGTATTGTGGGTTGTGCAATATCAAGACTAAACACAAGAAGAAATGTGCCTTTTTTTATCATAATGGAGTGTTATTTATGGTAATCTCAAGACCAGGATCATATTAATCTGGTACAACATGATGATGCTCCTTTTCCAATTTTTATCTAAGCGTGCAAGATCTTTTCTCAACTGAAAATTTTTGCAAGTACTTGTGCGTTGCCGTGAAAAGTGAATAGGCACACGTGAAGTATCTTTCAAGTCAATTGCTCATTGACGCTGCCATTTTAAATTTTACTACAAGGTATGAAGGGCATTGACAGAATCTAAGTTTGTGTAGTGTCTGAAAACTACAGATGGAATCAAGAAAGATGTAGCTGTCAGTCGAAAAGTTGTGAAGATCGGTACCTGTCTTTGGTATATGTTGTATTTGGTATTTTGAACATTCAAGTATTTTTTATTTCTGAATATAGATTGCATCTAGCTTGGTACATGACGAAATGGGAATAATTGTTTTCAGTCATTTTGGTTGTATGGTTTCGTGATACAAAATTATTCTTTAAAAATGTTTTGAATTTGGGATATTAAATGGAGGTGTTTTCAAATGAATTAATCCCCTAGGTCCCTTAAAATAAAATGTTATAGTATTGAAACTGCAAAAAAAAATTGAAACTTCATTGGAAAAAGAAATAGTGATAACGTAACAAAATAGGTGTTAGTCCTTTCTCTAATTTTCTCTTTTTGTGTTTCATCTTTTTCAATCACAATTACTAACACTATTTGTCAACTTGCCTATTTCAAATCCCAGGAACAAAGAGAATGCATTTCTTTGAAATTTAGGTTGTATGGTTGGTTGTGTAGATTCTGCCGATATTTTCTTCTTTGGTACTTGTTCAATTTATTATGTTTCAACCATATAGTGTATTGATCATTGATTTGTCTTTCTATATATTGCATTTATTAGGGTTCGTTGGTGTGGTTTAGTGCCATCTTATGGTGTGAATCAAATGGTGAAGTACGTAATGGGGCCTAACAATAATTCCATCTCTCATCACCATAAAGTGCTCAATATAGAAAGGCATCTTCAAATGTGATCGACCTTGTATTCAATTGAGATGTACATATTTCCTATAGATATCCTCTTGTATGATTTTGTTACTCTTTTTTTTGGTTGGTAAGCGATGGCCACATGCAGATAGGGAATATTTGAATGGAGGAAGTTGGTCCATCATAATACTAATTGAAGCAAGGAGATCAAGAAAAAGGAGTAGTTGTTGTAATGGACTCTGATGCGAAACAGGCAAAGTATGGATATCGGTCATGCCCCTTTGTTGTATCAGTGAAGTTTTGAACATAGTATAGAAGTGAGACGAGACCAAACATTGTCTCAAGTAGGAAGGAGTGAGATGCAAACTCCATAAGGAGGATGGGTTAAGGAATTGGCTACTTGCATTGAACAATGTGGTGAAGGAGGATGATCTATACTCTCTTTGTTGAAGACCAATTAGACTCTAGTAAACCAGGTCCCCAAACCTTGGAACCATTTAGAACTTTGGTTTGGGAAATATTGTGCATGAGTGACATCTTGGTAGATATGTCTTGACAAATATTTTAGAAACACTACCTCTCAAGAAGGGTCAAGGACCCATAGCCACTGTTGAGTCAGGACTAAAGTGCATGTTGCAAACTAAAGCAAGGTCTAAGGAATAGTACCCCTAGATAAGTATATGAGTTGGTGATGTCGATCTCTTCTCCTTTGAGAAATAAATGGTGATCAAGGAGGATTTTATTCAACACGTTGAAGATGATGCCTTTGGTTTTTACCTAGGTTGACTTTCAACTGATGAAGATCATAGAAAAGGGCCAAGACATCAAGTTGTCTTTGCAATTTGTCTAGGGATGAAACTATAAGGGCCACATCATATACAAACATCAAAATATAATATACTCCAACTTTCCTCTACATTATTTGGATGTGCACAGCCAAAAAATAATGTATATTCATGATGCTTGTCTGAACACCAAAAACATATCTATCTCATGACCAGTAGAAAAATGTACAACAAGGATCATCCAAATAGTGTAGGGGACAACGAGAAATCTTGTTTTACCCAATGATACTTAGGATAAATTATGATAGCCCGTATGTAGGTGCATATATGACCAAGGATTGACTTATATAAAATGCACAATGGCTAAAAAAAGGGTTTATTAGATGCCAATATCTCTTAGTATGTGGAATAAAGCCTTTATGGGGACAGAGTCGAAAGCCTTTTTGAAACTCTGCAAACCAACAAGAAAATTTCCAGGAGAAATGTTGGGCTTCCTAAATTATGGTCTGGAGTGTAAATGTGTGATGAATAGTTTGGTGCTCGGGTTGGAATCCAACCTTTCCTCTAGCTATATGTTGCCTCTGCTCAAGCTCCCTAGAGAGTTGCAGGAGGAGGGATGCAACATAGAGCTTCAAGAAGCAAATGACCACAAATAGGTCCAATGGAGTGCAAGGTACATCATAAACAATATGTAGTGGGAGCATGAGTGCAGATCCTATAAAAGGAAGATCTAACTTCTGGGGTTAAAGACCTAGAGGGTCAAATTCTTCATCTAAGATATAAAATGTTACAAAGCTGAGAGTCCCAGAGAAGAAAGAGTTCCTCTCAATAACTTTAGAGTAAGGATAAATATCTTGATTGAAGGTTTCCTGCAGAAAGTGATCAATGTTTGGAGGAGTTATCACCTACTAATTAGGGAGAACTAGGAGAAATTGCTAGCCTCTGAAATTGTATTTCCAGTGGGTGAATCTCTCCTACCATCTTAAGCTAAAGTGAATAATCCCCTGATGGAGGAATTTGGATAAATTGGAAGATCTGAAGTCTTGGAATATCTAATCTTGTGTATATAGGATTCTCTTTGCAAAGACATGGATAAATGGTAAGGAGGATGTCTTATGTGATTGTAAAAAGGGCCTAGACAAAGACATTATTACAAGGGTCTCATGGGTGGAGGTTAGGGGTCTCCTCGAGATCTCATGAATCTACATACTCAGGTGGCATTTCTCTCTGCTTGTAACTTATTTCTTCTGCGTGTGAGCACTAAAAAGGAGGGAGGTGATCATCATGTTGTGTGGGTTGATGGGAGTTATTCTAAGGCTCCTCAATTTGAGTCTGTTGTGGGTAGCAAAGCCGACAAGTCAAATTGTGTCGTGACTGGGTGAATTTGCAACATCAAAGCTTCTTTATTCATCATCGCAGAAAATCTATTATTTCAAGTGATATTGTGCTTGAAGTCATATAAGGAAGCCTCTTTACACTGTCGTTGAAAACATGAAAAAAAATATGTGAAAATCCCTTTAATTTGAAGATGAATCATCGAAAAAGATATTTTCAAAAATCATTTTGAAAATATTTGAATGCAAACTGTAGTTACTGGAAGGAGGATACATATTATTCCCTTATTCTGTAGAAATTATACAACATGAATGTATATCGTGGATTTAATCTAATCTAACAATGTACTAAAGTTAAATACTGAATCACTTCTACAAATCAATTGCGGAATTAAAAACACAATCACCAATCACATGAAGCAAAGAAGAATCTATCAGGCCATAACATAGAAAAATTCCCGGGGAAAGCTTGCTGCTCAAAACCCCACTATCCTCTATTGTGTATTCAGCATGGAATCATGAAACAATTACATACAACTCTTCTCACAAGAGCCCTCTTATACTCAGCTAATTGTCTCACACTGTCACACATAAAACTAAAAAATACTTAGCCAATTTAGTGCCTCCAGATAGCCTGCCTTGCTTGCGCAATCCCAATTATTTAGGAATTTTGGCCTTCCTTGATTACACAAGTATCATGGGAACTCCCATGGGTGTTTGGTTGCATGGGTGCAACCCAAAAATCCTACAACTGATAGTTAACTTCCCTTTCACCTAGATCTCAACTAGGTCTCCACTGGATCTGACATGCATGCAGCTAATAATAATAAATCCTCAGTTGCATGTGAGATCACTGATTGTGAATTAATTAATATTTAATTCACTTGATCTCTCACTAGTGTATCTAACAGTTACAACTAGCACAATTGAGTTTAACTCACTTAACTGAGTTAAACTGATTACAACCTGCATTAATTAATGCACCAATGCACTTCGAATTCTGTTACAACTAGAATTACTCTGCATTCCTCACCAACTACCTCTAACTCGAAATTCATGAGCTAACTGAGTTTATCACACTGAGTTAACTATTACAAGTTATTTTGAGATTATATTACATTTTATTGTCCATCTTAATTAAGGAATAACTAAAATAGACATGCACCAAATTTAGCCCTATGGTCCCACCCTAGTGTAGGTGCTGCTTGGACCTCTTGGTCCCACACTAGGCGTGGGTGCTAAAATTTCTTGTTGAATCTCAACATATTCCCTTACGAAATTGCAGAAACAAATTCTTCCTTGAAGTTTGATTTTGCCTTTGATAAAATCAATGTTTTTGTCGTGGGATTTTATGCTCAATTTGACCAACGGTTGAACCAGTAGTCCAGAGTTCACATACCAAACACTGAAATCGGCCATCAATTCACCATTAGAAGGCTTAAAATACAACATCAAAATTTTTACGATGAAAAATAGTGCAAAATCGACGATTTAAGGGTATTTTCTGAATGGAATACTTGTTAACCTTCTGGTTAAGTGATAAGAAAATGTCTCCAAGGAGTGAGGAATGTGAATTTGTTAAGTCAACTGACTTATCTTTTCCTAATGAATGTGAAGAGGGTGGTTCCGATTACAGGCTTTGCTATAGATTTAAGAATTCCTTGAGTTATGGAACTTTCGTTGCAACTAATCTTGTCGTTGAAGGTATCCTTCATCTAGACTATGCAGAAAAAAGTAGCTGGCAACAATTGGATGATGACTAGTATACCAAGTTTGGAACTAATTCCAAAGTTGATTGAGAATCCATCTTCTTTAGACTTTGATCACCATTTGCAACAAACTTCCATGTAGAGTCTTCTTTCATGGAAAAGAAGAAAGGTAAGTTTCAGAGTAGCACGAGAGAGGGGAGAACCATAGTTGAATAAGGCATGCAGAGAAGAGGGTGGAGATAATATTGATTTTGATCGCAGACAATCAAGCTTTCCTACAAAGCTACCCCCCAAGCAATGGTACAGATTCCTGTCTCTTATCGTTTTTTGCTACTCTCGACCATATCACCCTGCACAATACATAAATTTAATATAGGAAAGGCTATGGTGCAATATAAATGCATGATCGTACTATTTTTGGCATATTTGATTGCATTATTTTGGTGCTACACATCAACGATTTTGTATCATGTACGGTAATGTGTTTGCCTTGAATGCTTGTGATTACAATTTGGGATCTTCGCATTTTTAAGTAAAAACTGATCAACCATTTTGTTTGTTATTGTGTATTTATGTTTATTTTTGATCCAGTGGAGATGATTGGTGACTTGGGGTTCCTTTTAATCAGGTTTCACCATGTGGCCTTACCTAGTGATATACAACTCGTCTCTTGATGTTTTATTCCCTTATAACTATGTCACAGTATTCATACCATAGCGAAAAATACTGGTGTAATACTGATGGGTGCTTACATGATGCTTTTGGCATTTTTGAGTGCTTCATTTGGTGCTACAAACAAGTTTGGATGTGTGTTACTTAGTTTGGCACGACTCATGAGTGTTTGAGATATTTTTTTTGGATTGAATACTTTTGATTACATTTAAATTCTTCTAGATATGGATTATTTTCAAGTATTGAATTTACTTCAACATCAATTTAGAAACCGATAGAACCCTGTTGTTTGTTGCTCCATTTGTGTTTAACTTTCTCTTGCAATATCTGGTAGATATTGATATCAATATCTGTTTATGTGTTACACGTCAATGAGATTGATTCCAATGTAGCTCTAAACATGTTTGCGTGTTTAGAATTTGGAGATGACAACTTTTCCATTAGTATTTGGCAACATAAAGTATTGGTTAGTAGAGATGGACAAATGAAGCTATCAACTGAAGTATTTTTTGCTTCAATTGACCAAAGAAGTGAACACGCTGTAGGGGAGAGTGCTTGTATTGTTTTGGTAGCAATTATTGTTGATTGGTTACAAAACAACCCTAATTATATGCCAATAAAATCACATTTTGCACATTTATACGTGAAGGATATATGGAGTGGAGAAAGTTGTGGGAACTAGAGGAATATAGAGAGAGGTTCTCTCATGGGAACTTTGATTTGGAAACAATATTGCAGTCAAACATGTTTTATAACTGGCATTGAACCTCCACATATTTTTAAATTGTGGCAATTGTTTTAAGATTAGATTGGGATGGAGGGGCTCTGAATTGGTTTTGGTTGTAAAGGTTATTTATTTTAACATTATTGATTATGCACACAATTGTCAAGGCTATTGTGTGATGTTCCAGTGATATTTCAGTATTGTTTGTAAAGACTGTGTTTTTCCTGTGAAAGCTGGCATCCCCTAAAAGTTAGACAAGAAGGTGAGTTGGAATTGTTGGCTGGCTTTGAGACTCAACAATATCATAATAATACGAAACAAAATTGGATGTTAGTAGAATAGTATTCTAAAATGTGATATTTACATATTAATACTACTGCATTGTTAAATAATAGACTTTATTATACAATAATATGGAAGTTAAATAAAATCTTTTCCAATGACAAATTGTTGAAATAATTATTTAGTCTCATATTCTACTTCAGTTTTTGTGATCCTTCGAGTGGCAAGGCATCTTATATTAATAAAATTTGCCTCCGTGACATATCATGCTTGTAAGTTAATCATAAATTTGTAGATTGGTTTTACTTACTTTTGATGATGGGTAGCTCCAATAAATGGAAATGTTTAATTGGGTTTAGTGTTTATCCTCTTTATATAGGATTGACTTCTGATAATAGTGTTTTATGCCCTATGCAGACATTGTTCACTAGCATGGAAATGCTTAATGGAGAAGGCTTGGTGTCGTTCTTGTGAATGTGCATTGTAACTCTTTGTGAAAATATACAATGTTTTCACTGTAATTTTCACTTCGTTGACCTCATTGTGCTGCTATCTCATTGTGTTTCAATTCCTTAACCAAGGAAAATGTAGAATATAAATAAATAGGTGAACAACGATCTTTTGATGAACCCAAGACACAAATCTACAATGCGCCTATGATAACAGTGCTATAAAAACTACCATTATAAGTGGTGCTTGATATTAATTTGTGTCGAGGGAGCCATGCTTGGTGCAACAGACGCTTGAAGACATTCTCTAAAGTGATGATCAAGTATCCAACCATAAGGAGTTGTATGGAATTGTGGATACACTAAAGTATTGGTGATACTATGTCTTAGGTAAGGGGATAATATTTAATATTGACCACAAGTCCTTCAGAAATTTGCTTATCAAATTAATGTAGTAGAAAAAACTTATCAATGTACCACACTGACAAAGACATTGTAAATTATTTGAAGCATTAAAGAACTTGATTACAATTAGTCTAGTAGATATGGGAACTATAATGAGTACCTCTCTAGACACAAGACACTAAACGTGATATTGATTCAACACTATTTACTTGCTGAGGGTGTTGACAAACCATAAAAATATTGTGAAAAAAACTTTAAAATTATAGGAAACCATGAACACCATTACACATACAACAATTACAAAAGAGGCGCATGAACACATTTAAATGGATGTTCTTTATGGAAATCCTTAAGCACCATCTAGAATCTCGATGATTGCAGCCCTAAAATATCTAGAACCACGCATAAACATATTGGTCACAACTTACCTTGCTTGTGCCATGTGGTTCCACCCATTTTTAGGTAGTAATAATGGAGTTGTGGATAAGGTTTTCCCTTTTGCATGAAATACAAGATTCCAATTACATATTAATCAAGAACTTCAATTAATTTATCATCAACCAAGAGAACCTTTGTATCCAAATTCCTCCATGATCTAAATACTCATGTGTATAGGTACAATATATGTCCAAAAGTCTAACTGAATCCATAGGGACTCACTTCTTAAATACATAAAATTGAGTCAACAATAATACGATTGTTTTGGCTAAAAAATGCACCACATTCCAAGTCAGCGGAATTTTTTTTTTCATTATAAAATGTTTTATTCAATCTTATGGCACTTCCATCACTCTCATGGGATAATTTTGTGCCACAACTTGAACATAGTGAACAAAAAAAAATGCACGAAATGGGTGATGATATGCCTTATACAAACTTTATTTTTCACCATCTAAGGCACTCTTCAACGTTTTGAAAGAGGGTTCCAATTTAGAGACAACTTACCTAGTTTTGCTTGCTCATATTATATGCTCTAGTAATACTTTTAATTCTTGTTTGAAAACTCCCTATTGATTTATGTAAGGAAATTTTAGATTGATTAGTCCTTACTAGTATCTTTTCTTTGAATTTACCACCAAGAGAAGTTGAAATCCATGGTCATGTTTGCAATGCATTGTATTTATCCAAATTGATCACTTGGATATCCCTAGGGATGCCGCTCTAATTGAGATCAAATGAATTGATACAAAAATTGGAAAAGGTATATTTCCACACAAGTTAAACGTGACCATCTTTGCTACTGTTGAATTTCATATTCTTGCGTTAAATAACTATGTCAATATTTGCCCCTTTGATTTGATAGTTATCAATACAACGTATCCACTACTAGAGGTAGTTGTTGCTACAATTTGTTCACCGTGGGAAGTTTTGATGCTTGGAGGCTTTGTTGAAGGTTTGTACCTTTAATGGTTTGAGAATTTGTGTCAAGAAATACTACTTGCTGCTACATTAACCTTTTCCAAGGCAAAGAATATCTTACGTTTGCTATACATGACATTCTTCTCTAGTGGTGTTTCCCATTCTATAAAGGAAGAAATAAGAAAATTTATGTTGAATACATCTTTATAGGATACTATTTATCTATATCTTGCATGAAGTGGATCTTTGATGAGCATTGCTACATTTTCATATTATGGTTGTGTTTCAGAACACATGTGTTCCTGGACACAATAAGAAACTTGTAAGTGCACATAATCATTGATCCATGAAATATTTTTGGTAAAGACAACGATCAATAACATCCATGCTTCTTTTTCATGATTTATTTATACATAACTTGTCAAAATACTAAACCAACTTATGTAGATCATCATATATAGGGTATACTTCAATTGTGACATCTACCGATTTAGGTTTTAGAGAGAATTGGATGCTCAAAGCCTCATCCTTGGTCAAAGATTAAGCCATACAAGAAGAATTTCGAAAAGATATGAAGTTTAAAGGAGGGGGGGGGATCACCTCTTTGGGGAGTTCAGGTTAATGGAAATTATGCATTAATTGCTTGCATTCTACATCAAGGAAAGAACAATTCTTGGTACAAATTGTTCTTTCGAAGCAGTTTTACTTTAGGAAGATATGAAAGGTAAACCCTGAGATCCAAACAAGGTCTATTGGTACTAGGTAGGTCAATGAAAATTATGTACTAATTACATGCACACTATAACAAGGCAACAATAATGCTAGGCGCAAATTGTGGCTACATCTAAGAGGCCACATGCCCTGCGATATGGAAGACCCCATGCAGGGTATTTGATAGCTTGCCAATACTTGAACCTATTGTGTTTATTGGATTGATAGTCTATATCCATAGAAAATTTTAGGGGTGAATCTTAGCGCATGGGCGAAAGGAAAAACATTCTAACTTGGAACTAGACCACACATTGCCTTACCAAAATTATGTATGTTGGTAACAAGTTGTAATAAACACACAATAATTATAATATAAAAATTAAAACAATAAATGAATTGACACATATTAACTAAAGTACATGAATAACCTCTTAACCATTATGACTAGTCAATGCTAAGTACACCATCACATGGATTTGTAATTATATCATTCATCTCATATCCTCCTTTTTTTTAATACATGAGAAATATCTTTATATTCCACATTAGGATATACATATTTTAGTTTTCCACTGATTGCTTAGACAACAAGGCTCATAGCCATTTCAAGAAATACTGATTATGAGTAAGATTTTATAATTTAGTGAAAGATTCGCCATGATTTGAAAAGATAATATAATCTAGTGAGAGATTCTCCATGATTTTAGAAAATAATATAATCTGGTGAGAGATTCACCAATTTTTTTATATATACATATTATATTATTGATAAAATCGCCTTTCATTTTTCCATGTATCATGGGGATTCACCCATTTATTATACATGTAAATTTAGGGGGGTTCGTAAAATTTCCCCTTAAATACACGTGTGTTTAATGATGGAGAATATCAATTGTTTGTGATTGTATTAAGGAACATAAGCCATACAACAATTCAGAACTTAAATATATGTGTCTCTTCCCTCCTTTATTCTATCAATTGAATGTATATTTATACATGGTGGTATGAGCAAGTATAATAGTGATATGAGTATATGTATAGTTTCCACCCGGCTCAAAGAATGAGATGAGTATACGTTCCCACCCGGCTCGTGAGGGTACCAAATAGCATGAATACTTCCACCGCGAGAAGGAGTATTCCCTTTTGTTCTAGAAGGAAGTAGCCACTTTATAGAAGGAATTCGATAGGGAAAAGGAAGTATTGGATCGGTCCCTCCCTAGTAGAGTAGTCCAGGCCAACCTATTTAATTTCACCTTATATTATGATGTGTTTATGTGGGGAGCGATCGACAATGGACAATCTGATTGATAAAGTATCAAAACCAATTCCTTGTTCTTTAGGACCAATTCTCTAACAAAAAATATAATTTGGGATTTTTAGAAAATGACCAAAACATGAAATCTATGAAAATATGGATTAAAGTATTAGGAAAATATCCCAAATCCTTCATGATTCAAGGAAATTTCCCTTCATAGTTCTAAAGAGGCTCGTTATGCAAAAAACCCATGTTTTAGTTTTCCAAAATTCATCTTCATTTGTTGAAAAATCGTGTCTGCAGTTTCCTACCTGAAATTTTTGCTTATTGCCTTTGATCAAATGTTGGAGATTCAAACACGCGAGTTGGGTGAGATTTGAACAAAAAAAATCCATATTAGGGGTGTTGGGGTTCCCATGTTTTGGCCAGATTGGCAAGACCAAAAGATGAGACAACATCGGAACCACTTTCAAACCTCAGGATCTAGCCCTCCTGGGTCCAGAGAGGGATCTCTCTATATAAGAAAAGGTTTTATGTCTTTGAAAGCTCAGTGTTAAGATATAAGGCTAGTTATAAGGCTCGGATTTTGTTTGTTTGATTGTTGGTTTGGTTGTCGGTAATTAGGAAAAAAGGGTTCAATATAAGACAAGTATGAGCAAAGAGGATTTTAGGCAAAGGAGAGATATTCCAGGGAACATTCAAGACCATTGGGCAATGGAGTCAGGAAAGGGTTTACTTGCTATTCAATGCGCAACCTTTCAGTTGGGCTAGTCATATAAAGCATTGGATCTTAAAGATGATAGTGTGGCATGAAATGGTAGGAGAGGAGGAAACAGTAAAGATTTGGAACACATAGTTAAAGACCTGAGATCGGAGAGAGACTTTGAACTCTCAATGCTTCGGCCTCCAGCTTGAGGGATCTTAGAAAGGTTCAATTAATTGAAAAGGATCCTAGTGAGATAGAGACAGAGTTCTAGACCTCCCAGTGTTCCCTATTCATTCAATTAAAATCCTAACAAGAACATCTAAGACAAGATTCATTTAATTCATACATAAGCTAGCAGGCAATGACATCCACTACACTGGTTAAATTAACTGAAATCAACCCTTAGATAACACATTTAGTAGAAAACATCAAAGGCAAGTGGAGAGCAGAACACATGGTACCTAACAAGGGTAAATCCTATGCCAGATTTCTGATGCGAGCCAGTAGAAATGAAATGAAATGAACTGCAAGTTAAAAACAAACACAGAGATAGAAAAACATCACCGTTGCTTTAGATCAGGATCCAAAGAAATGTGCTTGTCATATTAAAGAGCAACATCAGTCAAATACAACATTACCAGTAGCTGAATATTCAGTCTGAAAACATCTTCTTCAGCCTATCTTACAACTTTACACAGAGACTATGTCTCAAAAGAAACACCTTGTAATTTCTCTGATAACCGATCAACAACCTTTACAATGAGCTCCTTCATGAATTTTATAGCTGAAGAGAGCAGAGGAGGTAGGTGAAAAACTAAATGAAACATTAAATCTCAGACAAGAAAGAGGGTTGAAGCCCATTTTGTTTAAATTCTGTGCATTTATCTGTGACACTCTTTTGGTGAAAGAGTGGTCTTCTCCAGGCTTCCATTTACTCCGGTATGCCTCTGAAGTACTTTGGCTGTAGTACTCTATAGTACTTTGGTGAATAAACAAAAAGGTAAATAAATGACTATGAAGTCCGCCATACTGCATAACAAGTGCTCTGGTAGCTTAGGACTATTGTCAGGAATGAATTTCCTTAGGGACACGAAAAAACATGCAGACAGTATGGGCACCTTGTCCTTTTATGGAAGAACGTTCTGTTGATGTCAAAACCCTGCTAATATGGTTTTTTGTGCATTGGACCTTCTGAGCGATCCACGGGGTCTTCGATTCTGGTACCTTGCCCTTTAAACACTGGATTAAGGCTTAAGATATTCAACAATGTGCCTTAGACCTTTAATTTCCTCACTGCTACTCTTTGCCACTTCGAACTGTCTCTGTCAGTGAAAAATCGAGCTTTGATGGCGCTGGAAGGGTTTTGTATAGTTAAACTCTGTATTTTTTATGAAAATCACGCTCCAGTACCTTGCCAGGCTCTTCTCTGCGGTATCAAGCTCTGATCCTCGTTTTCACCGAGATCTGCGTCACTGTAATGTCGACTATGAATCATGGCGGTTTCCCACCTGCCTGTAACCCTGCAAAACACAAAAAAAAATTAAGAAAACCATGCATTGGGGATGGTGAATGCAAAGGGGACAATGGGAATGGCCATGCAGGTTGGTGAAATGGTGGAATAGTTGCAGGTTGATGGCAGAAAACGCAGCGAACAGTGGAGGATGGAGAGGTGGAAATTTTAACGTAAATCATTTAAAATTTGACCTTTGAACGAGTTATATAGGGGACAGACGAAAAGAGTGATGAAAACACATGGAGTGGTGACGTGGCGGGACCGGGCGATGGCGGGGATGACTTTAAATCTAGACCGTCCGATCTCAGGAGGAGATCGACGGCTGAAAATGCATCGGGGGGCAATGGACAATGGGCCAGGGGCTCCGCTCAGCTTGGTTATTGTCCGTGCGTCTTCAGGGCGCGATCACCATTGGATGGATGGTCGTAGATCGGACGGTGTACGTTCATATCGCGCTGGGTCAAATGCCGATCGTTAATGCGCAATTGGGGGGGGGGGGGGGGGTTTGAACAGTGCGTGGGACACGTGTCCTGCAGTGAATGGCATCGCTCCGAAATGAGAAAAACCGCCCATCCTCTCAATGGCGGTGCGATAGAAACCGACTGGTTTTTGAACAGTGTTGGTGCGGGGGCCACCGGGGCGGACGAACTATTGATCGTCAGATTAGCAGGTTAAATGAACGGTGGATTATGCTATCGGGCGGTGAAAGGAGTGGGCCATGGGCGCGGCGCTGATCTGCGTCGACCGTCCGATCTGTACAGATCGACAGTTTAAACTGCTCGCGATATATAATTGCGGTAAGCGCTGTCTGCCTTGGCGCCTAGTTCTAGCGCCGAGATCACATGGTGGAAAAGATAAGGGGGCTAGTGCCGAAAGGTGATAAGCCCATCTATATGTAAAACATGGTCTTTGGCCCATTCTTATAGCATTTTAAGGCCAATAAAGGGTAACGATAGGGGAAAGAAAGGGAAATTAGGCCAAGCCAGGGGTGTGTGTAGGATGTAAAGGGGATTTTGGGAAGATTTAGAGGGTAATAGGGGAATTTTGACAAAAGGGAAAAAAGGGTTAAAATGGGGCATTCTGCAGGGATTCAAGGGGCAAATGTAGGCTTTTTGGAGCACAATTTTTTGCAATCCGTGAGACTTTTTTGGATGGAACAACAGAGGAGAATAACCAAAGGGCAGAGGGTACGAAAGAGATTTCAAGGATGATGTGTCTTTAGGGGAGATGCATTCCTTGAAGGCTCAAAAACAATTTAGCCCCCTGCTTGCTTGTCAAGAAATTTATAGGGGGCTAACAAGGGGTCTTAGAAACAAAACCCATTTGCGTGATATATTTTTACAACAGTGTTAATACCTTGATCACGAAGATGGATACTGAAATTAACTTCAAGAATAGAGTCGGTAAACTGTCATTAGAAAAACCAAGCATAATCCTAATTAACTCATTAAAAATAAAGGAAATATATGATAATTAATCACTTTCGTCATTAGAAATCGTTGTGATATTTGTACGATAAATTGTGGAAAATGGAGTAATCAAAGGGTGAAGGCATGACATAAATGATCAAATGGATGAGTGTAAATAATGATTAAATAGTGACAAATCAACAACCCAACAATATCCTCTAAGGAAGTCTTGGTTCCTGAATGCTCTTGAAATTAGTTTCTAACAAGTTAGCTTGGTGTTTTTAGTATTTCTTGTCTCGGACTTTTCAAGTTGTGAAATCTACAGAGATTCTAGAAGACACACAAAAATAACCTAGGTACAAATTCCATAATTATATTTGAGGAATTGGACACATGGCACACTATACAAGTTCACTCATGGGAAGAGTTAAAAAATAAGCAAGTTTTAGGAAAGTTACCATAACTCAACACATCAAATTTAGTACACACCTATGGAATTATAGAAAGGACATATCAGAGTATTACAAAACAAATTTTCATATCCACAAGGGCTCAAATCTTAGAGATATATCAATAAAACAACCATTATTATATTATCCAAATTAAGGTATGTAACTTACTAGTGAACTAACTGTTGGTTAGAATATTCCCTTTTTTTCTTGGTGATTGAAAGTTGTGATAAATAGGAGTGTTATTATTGTTTTCCAACATGCCTTGAAAGAAAGCTACTACACCAATTAAATTTGTTAAAGGCTCATCCTTGACTCATGAAGAAAGTGAAGACTTAGAATTTATTTTATTACAATTAGAGAAGAAAGTTAATGAAATGGAGGGTAATATGTTGAAAAATGAGGATTTTTTAGGTTCTAAAGAAAAATTTAAAAGAGAAATGGAAAAGAATATGAATGAAGATAAAGAATAAATACAAAAATCCATGGTTGTCATGGAAAATATTCTCCTAGAGAGGGTTCCTAGAAGGGATGTGGAGATCCAAGGAAAGCATGAACATAATGAGAAGCACATTCTTGAGAATCAATTTCATATGGGAAGTATGCTATCACAATCGACGAGAACAAATATTGCATCGTAGAATAACATAGTTACCAATTAACCGAGAAAATTACCGATAACCTGTTTTTTGAGGTAGCAAAAAAATCACCCGATTTTGAAAAATGTTTACTTAGAATACACCGTTTTTTTGGAGCATATTTTTGGCACTTTAAATTTTCTTATGAACATTTTTTTTTACATGTGAGTGATTTTCATGTTGATGCATCAACCCCCTTTTTTTAAAGGGTTTATTTTTGACACACTACATTTTCTAATGTCTTCATCTTCCCTAAGATGTTTATTTTTAAGTGTATTTATGTATTTTTGTTTTTGAATTTTCCTTTCAATACACATTTTGAGGCATTTTATTAAAAATGACATGTCAAATAAACGTTTTTATGGGAAAATATAAACAAAAAGAAAACTTTAAAAAATAGCATTTTTAAAAATTTTATGTCCAAAATTAATAGTAATCACAGTTTTTTTACAAAAAAATAAGGATTCACATAAAATTAAAATGAAAATCAGATAATGTAAATATTAAACATATAACAACAATAATAAAATATTTTGGAGACAGGTGTGGTGAAGGGAATAATGGATCGTGCTAGGGTTTCACTGAACTTCGCCGCCGCCGTCAAGGTTTTCGCAGATTCGGCTCTCGGCTCAGCTCCCTTTGCAGCCATTGCCTCTGGCTTGGACCTGGCCGATGGCCACTTCGGCCCCTGCTCGCTCGAAGTTCACAGTTATGCAAATGATCTCAGCACAAAGATAGACGCTGCTAAGATTCCCGCCTTTCATCCGCTGGCCGCCTCTGTGCTGCATCTTGGCCCCAAAGGCAATGGAAATACATTACCCCCATCGCCGCCACCATGCATGCATGCACACTCTACGGGGTCCGATCCTGGTGACTGTGCCTGGACGGTCGAAGTTGGGCCCCCTGAAAGTCTTGCATCGCTCTCAAAGTCAGATCGGGAACTAGAGCCACAGAGACCTGGCCACTTCAGCGAAAATGCGCCCTTGCCACTTCATGGGCCATACCCTGTCAAACTGGATCGAATGCAAAAGGAATAGGTCTGCTTTGCGCCCATGGGGTCTGTTAGGGCTGAAATCAAACCCAACAAAAAGAACGGCTGCGCTCAGGAACGTCAAATCTGCAAGAAATCTCTGCCGGATCAGAAGAAAGGGGAGGCAGAGACAACGAGGGATCGGCACAAGCAGGGTGCACCTTCATCCAAATCGTTCTCTGAGCAGCCAATAGGTAAGAACCCTTCTCTGCTGAACTCGCCTTCTTTTCAAATATTTATTAGACCTCCTGTGGGTAAGTCTCGTTTAGTTTGGGTAAACGATGACACCTCTATTCTCCATCTCAAGCACAGATTATGGGGCCTGTTGGGGTACCCAGTACCAATTCAACATTTGGTCAACGGGAACAGCTCTCTCCAGGACTGCAAGCTTTTAAAGGATTACACCATAAAAGCAGAGATGACCATTACCCTAAATTTACGCCTGCGAGGAGGTGCTGTAACCCAGAGCATGCCAAGGCCCGGAGGGGGAGAGAAAGGGAAAACTCCAAACTGTCAACAACAAACAAATGGAGGGCCCTCCTACAAAAATATCCTACAGGGGAAAAAAGCAGTAGGCTCCTCCCCAGAACAGATTGGAAATGCTCCAAGGCCCTACATAGTAGAACAACAAGATCAAACCCCAGCACTCAAAATTAATAGTACAACAACAAAGGAGCACATAAAGGCATATGAAGCCCAGGCATTAATATGCCGTTTCAACTGTTTCTGGCCAAAACCCATGGATCTTTTTCATTGGATTTTCACCCAATGGTCTCTGGAATGTGAAATACATCTCTGTTCCAAGGGGTTCTTTATTGTTAAATTTCAAACCTCGGAGGAAAGAGATATTATAATCAGAGCAGGGCCTTGGTTCTGGGGGTCCACAGGGCTGTTTATCACCCCATGGTTTCCAGATTTTGATCCCAACACCATGACAGTTTCCAGATTACCAGTATGGGTGAGACTTCACAACCTGCCTCTTCACTTCTGGAACGAACAGGTTCTAGAGAGCATCGGGAATAGTCTGGGGCGGTATATTAAAACCGACATGGAAAGGTTAGAAAATAGAATCTTCACCTTTGCCCGGATCTGCATAGAAGTGGATCTAAGCAAAGGATTACCGGAGAACATCATGCTGATCTATAAGCAAAAAAACTGGCTGCAATCACTTGATTATGAGAATACTGCCTTCAGATGCAGGAATTGTAGGATAACAGGACATCTTCAAAATACTTGCCCAGAGATTAAGAAAGAAAACAGCAAAAAGAAACCGAACAGGAAGCAAAGGAAAGGTTGGCAGTTTCCCCCTCCTGACTCAGAGGAGGATGAGCTAGAAGAAGAAGAGGAACCAGCTCCACCAGAAAGCAAACAACCTACACAGGAACCTGAGGTGCAAACAGCGGACAGAACTGTTCTCATGGATCCACACCTTCGGACGAAACAATCAAACAGGAATGTTGTGGACTCAGGCAGCGGAGGAATTAAAAGACACCATACATCAGAAACATCAGATTCGGACAAGGATACAGGAACCCAACATGTAGAAAATCAGATTGTCCTTGCCACTTGTGAGCCATCTCAGGGAGAATGGCGTAAGGTTGAGAAGAAGAAAGGGAGAAAAACGTGATTTGTGGGATGCATTTCCCACTATCTAGAAGCTTCCAGTTTTTCTGCCTCTTTCTCTCTTCCCTTTTCTCTTTCTTTTTCTTTCATTCTTTCTGAATGCAAGGTAGCCTCGCTACGTCACATTGTGTGCAAAAGCACATGAGCCCAACGGGCAACTTCTGAAAATGCTTCAATGCATATGCTATGTGTAACTTTTCATTTTTATAAATAAAAGGTTACCGATTTTTTCTGAGGAAAAATAATAATAAAATATTCATTTTTCTCATTAAATCTCAAAGTCAAAATGAGTAAAACTAATGAATAGACCTCAAAATTGAGCTTTATTTGCAAGCATAACTTAAATTTAATCAATAATTTCATATAATCCATGTTCAACATCGTCTAGAACTTCATTAATATCGTCTAATATTTTATGCTTAAGTTTGGTCATTTTCCTCTTCTAATGGATCTTTGATGTGTGCAAATCTTCCAAAATGTCATTTTCCAATCATTCCATATAACGGTGATTGAGGTTCATTTGTATTTTTTTCCATACACGATTCATTAAAAACCCCTTTCCTCAAACCAACTTCTTGCATTGCATCTCGAAGAAATTGAAGAACATTAATTATTTGTAGAATAAAATTGCATTGTAGTGAGTCTTTTTCAATGGCAATGCAATTTCTTCCTTTTTGTAGGCAACACGCTATTGTTGTACCTAATCATCAAGCACAAAAGAAAAATAATTAAGAAAATTAGTAAAAACACAAAAATTAAAAAAGAAAATATTTAAATACAATTTTATATAATAAAACTAACTTGAACCTGAGAATAAATCCATAACCGAGTGTCCTTCATTTGGACATAAATCTATAAGATAGTTAATCAATGCTTATGGTTTTTGATAAATGTTAACTATGTCAGTTTTTGCATATTTATCCTCATATTTTAGTTTTCTTACAACAACATCATGAACCAGTACTTAGTTATGACTCTTTCCATCTACTCGATTCAGAAGAACAAGCTTAGCTATCATCTTTTGTCCAACATTCAACATGGATGAACTCACAATCATTTATAATTGGTTGATCTCTAGAAGAAACAAGATTTTACTTTTGCCTGTAACATGACAAAGTAAAAGTGAAATTAACTTGTATATACGTATTTTTTTTAACATTAATCAAACATACAATTTCAATGTCTTACCATGTAATTTGCATCCTTGAGTTTGTTTTTCCCTTGAAGCATGTTAATAACATTGCAAATCGCGTGTATAAATGAAATGTCGCAAATCTCCAAAGTGGTGATGTTGTGACTTCTTGTAAGCCCGTGACCACTTTATTAAAATTTTGATAAGTATAAGGTGCACTATCATATCTAATGTGTGAGAAACTAAACCATGAGGGATATTTGCAATAACTAGTACATATTTCCTTTTAGGTATGAGTTCTACAATATCTTTACAATCACCTTGTATTATTTGATATTGGATAGTGTCGATCCCATTCCAAATGAAATGAGTAAGAGTAGGATCAAGTTCAACATTCCTAAGACAGTGCTTTCTCAGGCTTCCCAACCTAAATTTTTCAATAAACATTTTGAAAGTATTTGGTACTCCATTTGCATCATTCTTCGACGTCTTTAATGAAATAAAATATATATATGTATAAGTAATAAAATAAAAATAGTTTACATATGAATAAAATGAATGTATAAATCAACATACCTTATTGAATGCAAGAGAAAAATATTTAAGTATTGTTGTAGAACTTGATTCTGGGTAGTTGCGTACAATATCATCCCAACTCTCTTCATTCAACATTTTAACCATATGTTCTTATATTTTCATATAAATCGTATGACTGAATAAATAAAGTAAAAATTGTTAATATAGTTAAATGTATAACAAATACTACCAACAACAATATGTTATATTTAAAAGAAAATTATAATCTAAGAAAAAAAATAAAATAAAAAAAAATCAACAATCTTACTTTTGAAATTCTTTGCATATTTCGTCCATTGGTAATTCATCTAACTTCACACGGCATAGTATTGATTTGACTAGTTTGTCATCCTCCGCTCCTTGCATTGTTATCCAAGGTTTGATAGTCATATCATCTGGAAGTTGTTTCATTTCAAGGCCTGTCTTATTCTTGGTACTTATTATGGGTTTACACTTTTTAACCTTTTGATTTTTTATGGAAATATTCTCTCACAGGTCAAAATCCTCATTAACCAATTCCCATATCTCCCCAGTTCTAAATGCCAACCGAGAAATGTTACTCATGCCTCTAAATAAAGGTTAATTTACTTTGCCACCTTTTGAATTGATTTTATCCTGAATTTGATAACATTTTTCCATTAAACATTCCTTCCGAAATCTTACTGTAACTTTTAACTAATACCCGCCACATTTTTCTACAAATTCATTATGAATAAATCTAACCCTTTGGATGAAAGTCATAGACATTCTACACTCATTACTGCATTATGGTCCCATGCCAATAACTTTGCTTTTATTTCTGTAAAACCAACGTAAATGATGCATCTCACTGTTTCAAAAATGGAGTTATTGGGATATTCGTCGATCTATTATCTTTTAGCCTCTGCTGAATTCTTCCCTCTAATTAAATATTTGTATTCAAACATCGTGTCCTCTCAAATGATTTTTTGTTAGGAACTTGATTTGTATCAACAAGAACCACATCGTCCGGCACATGCGCATATGGATTGAACCTGAACAATATTTTCAAATTATGGACATGTAGGTGATGTGCCTTTCTAATTCAATATTGAGATTGTCCTTCATTTGGCCTATAGAACTGACTAACATTAAGCTGAAATGTTTGGCCACCATTAATTAATTTATTCTTCCTCAAGTGATCTTGAATGGAATTTTTTTTGTTTTAATAATGTCATCCTTTAACTCAGCACTTGGTGTTATGATTTCTTTGTTGCCTTTAGAGCTTTCACTTTGATCTTCACTGTTGCCCATGATTTTTATAGATTTACTAAATTTTAGTTTCCTCTTCTTATCGGTTAACATTTCTTCTTCTAGATAAACAATATCCTCATCATTAGATGGAAGAGAGAGATATGTGGCCATTTTTCTTTTTGGTGTTTTATTTATTTCCTCCTTTTCAACAACAACTCGAATCTCCTCCTCACTAATGGTAGCTTATTTTTCAGCTTCAGCTTCCACAGCTTCAAAAGAAACATGTTTAGTGTAGTGCCTCACTCTAGTTGAACGACCTTGATATGACATTAACATTAATTTAACCTTAAGGCTCACACTTTATTCTTTGAGGACCTCAGGTTGAGGACCTGAACACATGACTCTATTATTAGTGGATTTAATGGTTATGTATGTTCTTTATTGATACTGTGATGATGACATCATTAATGGTTACATACATTCTCTATTGATATGATTGTAGAATTAATGGATATGCATGTTCTCTATTGATATCATGATGATGATAGACTTGATGGATAGGTATGTTTTCTATTGACGTTACGATGATGATGAATTTGATGGATATGTTAATTTCCCATTGATGTTATGATTGTGATAACCATGATGGATGTGTCATCTATGTTAGCTACTTACATTAGTTCTGAATCAAAATGAAAAACGATGTGAATGACTAGGTCATGTTGATGTTGCTATTATGATAATGACTTAACATTGAGAAACTTTGTTACTAATGATTATTGAGTATGATAGGAAACCACCAGAGGCACTCGTATATGATGGGTTGACAACATCTTGTTTGATAGAAATTAATATTTTGTCTTTGAATTAATTATAAGTTCAGTTTGAAACTTGATATATATATATATCAGAGGCACTCGTATATGATGGGTTGACAACATCTAGTTTGATAGAAATTAATATTTTGTCTTTGAATTAATTCTAAGTTCAGTTTGAAACTTGCTATATATATACTTTGATGATATGTCAGTGGTTGTAGGAACATGTTAGTTGCTTGGCCGAATGACGCACATATGGGTGATGGGGTTGTACAATTGAATGGAACTGCATGGGAGGGGTGGGACAGTGTCCCTGATCTCACCTACTAGCACTCCCTCCGTGACTTAGGCTGGAAAGGTCGAAACACCTTTGCTTTGAAGATCACGATGTTGTGGGGGAAGGTCCCAAATTTGGGTCGCTCACGAGGATTTTATGGGGGGCGCACATCAAGGCAGATTCCTTGATCCCCAGAACCAGTAGTCTCACTATAGTAGGCGACATACGAGATTATAGTGGTCTCTGTCGTTGCACCTATAATTTCCCCTTATAGCCACTAGATGCTTGAAGGGCAAGTGGTGTGGCACCCTTGGAACTTCAAAAGAAAATATTGAAGGGCACGGCCGACTTGGCACCCTTGGCATCACAAATAAACTGTTAGGCATGGCACCCTTGGCATCACAAATAAACTGTTAGGCATGGCACCCTTGGAACTTCGAATGGAAGTTCTTGAAGGGCATGACCAACTTGACACCCTCGACATCAATAAAAAGAAAATAATAAATATGATCAAGATATGAAAATCCTACTAATTCATATCAAGTGGTTAATGATGTTATAACCAAGGAAATTAAATCAAGAATAAAAATTAGGATAAGGGAAGAATAGTAAGAAATAAATATTTTACCGTGATAACTCTACACTTTCCATGTTAAAACAAATTATTAAGTGGATAATGTACATAAGTAACTTAATTAGGAAATAGGGGGAAATAGGGACAAAGAGTTAAGTATAAATATTAATCATAAAATAGTTAAAAACTTCATTAAGAGAAGAGAGTGGTGAATTAAAAGAAGATTAATAAATTAAAATTGGAGAAATTTAGATAACCTCCATGTGGCAAGAGCCAACATAAGAATATCCATCTGAGAGGAAAATTGAGTTAAATTTGTAGGTAGTTAGGGGACCAAATCTGAGACTTATCAGTTAACTTCATTAAAAAACACAAATTAAGGAGTAGTAAAGGGGGATCAAGAGACAACTAGGAGAAGAAATAAGAAGCCTTGTCGGGGTGAGGAAAATATTATTTTAATTTAATATTTAAGTAAATGACATTGGAGAGTCTTGGTGAGAGGGTGACACATGGGTGGGTGAATAATCAAATTTTGGATTTATTTAAAATAACTAATTATGCATGAAATGACAAGTGTCACCTCTAAATCCTCTTATAAAAGAAGGGACAAGCCATGGGAAAAAAGGAGAACTTTTGCTTACCCTATTGTTGGATGGAGGAGATTATGTTGTTGTGAGTGGTTACGAGCTATAGTTGATTTTGGTGAGGTAGAGGACTTTAGAGAGGGGACTCTTGAGCCAAGTAGTGCTCACCTCTATCAGCTAGTATATTTCTTTCATTGTACAACCCCATTGCAGCTTGGGGGTCTGCATGGAAGGAGAGTACCCAAGGAGTAGGCTGGGAGGTCAACCAGTGGGTCACTATATTCGGATTAAGCACGAAAACATTCGCACTTGGAGGTAGACGACAAAAAGGGAGCGCAAGTAGCGGAAAGTCAAGATTGAATCTCTTCTCCTGGTGAACGGTACATATGTTAGTTATGGTGTACTTTATATGATTTTATGGTACCCATAGTTAAGAGCATGTAAATTAGATGATATGTGTAATGCAATAAAATTTATGGATATGTGATGTAAGTGCTTAAATATTTGTGATTTCCCAATGTTAATCTGCTTATGGTTGTATTTATAAAAAAAAAGGATAGTCCCTACTTTTAGCTTTACTAGATTGACCCGCCTTAATGATTCTTTGTTGATCCCATGTATGTACTATTGTAGTGTCACGAGTTATTTCGCTTTGCTTTCTTCTCCTTTTTTCTTCTGTCTCTGTGTGGAAACCGTTAATCACATTCATAATATTTAGCTCTAGATAATAAATACCCTCCAACATGATTGAAAGACTCTCAAAAAAATCCTATGAAACAAAATACAATATGTCAATGATCAATCATTTAAAAAAAAAAATTAATGATCCTTACAATAATTCATAACACATAAATATAAATAAGCATATTTACATTGTTATTTGCAATGTTGCTTGTGATTTCTTCACATAACTGTGTAGATTCTTCATATGTGTCGTATTTGACCTTTGACAGACGATATCTAACTTTTTCACGTGTATTTGTCAATCTGACAAGAACATAAACTGTGTCTGCATTCGGCACCAAACATATGTCGTGTACTCACCTCATATGATTCACCAAAGTTAATCATACCACAATATAGATAAATATGTACACCATCATTGAGGTCACTATCTTTAACATGCCATGTAAAACTTGTTTTATTTATTTCATGTGCATTCCTCCATTATGAAATAATATTGAATGTACTTGATGGGCCACTTGCTTGACTTTTATGACGTTTTTGAGTTTGAGTATGTTCAGCAGTACTCATAGTGTGTCGAGCTACAACTATATATGAAATAATTACTGCCCTTGGTCCACAAACATTCAAAGAGCTCTTCTTTCATGCCATCTTCCTAATATATATATATATATATATATATATATATATATATATATATATATATATATATATATGTTAATTAAAAAAATAGATATCTTGATTACATTATTAATTATATATATATTTCTAAATTTAATAATATGATTTTTTTTAAAACAATATATATTGAAATATATATATATATACATTGAACTTAAAAAATAAAAAAATCAAAAATAAATAAAAATAAATAAATAAATAAATATAGTTTATTTTTTAAAAATTGATTTTTAAAAATTAAAACAAATTTATTAAAAAAAATAAATATAGACTAATTATGATGATGATGATAATGATGATGGTTAACGTCCACTCAGACCAATCTATGGTCTATCATACCTAAAGAAAAGAGTTATTTAGTTTGATTTAAGGTTTTATTCCTATGCTCAAAAAGCTTAGAGAGAATCCTCCCGAGCTCACTATAATTTTGACATCTTAAAAGGCTAAGAAGGTTAGAATTGCAACACAGATTATGAAATTGAGCTCTTATGTGGTTGTATGTGAGGCACTCTAAGAGGAAGTGATTTTCATCCTCAATGTTCATATTCTCACAAAGATGGCAGATCCTTTCCATCCATGGTGTTTTAGGAACTGTCCAACGACCTGTTTCACTATGGAGCTCATGAGAGTTCGTTCTAATCTTGGCTATATTAATTTTCTTCTTTGAGTTAGTTAAAACGGAGAGATAATTTTGATCTTCTAGGGTGGGCTTGATGACCTCCTTATAATATCTTAATTTTCTTTTAGCTGCTAGATCTTTCTCACACCACATTTTTTCTTTGAACTTAGAAGTAACAATTTTTTTTAATGTTATTAATGTTTTGCAATGCAACATTCTCGTCGATCTCCCGATGGTTTAACCAGGCCCTGGTGTCTTTATACCAACCTCGTTTAAGCCTTAGGTGGTTTTGGTTGGAATTTAAAGCTAGCTTAGAAAGTCTATGGTCTCCTATGCTATTGAGTTTGTGCGTATACAACAGAAGCCTAGTCATAGCTAGGCTTTCGATAGGGGAAAGACCCACTTCTATAAGGAGAATAGGATAGGGTGTATTGCTTTTAATTTTAAGGTTATACGTTATAGAACGCTTCTCGATTTGCTCAATCTTTCTCCAGGATTCTCTAGAGATGCTGCAACCCCAACCCTCACATCCATATAAGCTAACAGGAGTGACGAAAGAAATAAATAATAATAATAATAATAATAATATTAATAATATACAATTTTTAAAAAAATAGTTTTTTTTTTTTTTGGGGGTCGGATGCTCAGGCTCGCCCGTCGGCATCCGGCCACAAATTTTTTTTTAGGAAAAAAAAAATAATAATAAATTAAAAATAAAAATAAAATATATATATATATATATATATATATATAGATATATATATATATATATATATAATTTAAATTTGTTTTTAATTATATTTTTTTGTTTTACAATTTTTTCCATTTTTGAAAAATAATAATAATAATAATAATATGTAAATGTTTTTTTAATGGGATTTTTGAGGAACCCAACAACCCAAAAAATATATAATTTTTCTCAATTTTTCTCCTAAAAATCCTAAAAATTTGAGTTTTTCTTTTCTTTTTTCTTTTTTTTTTTTTTTTAATCTAAAAAATAGAGTTTCTTATGCAAAAAAAAAAATTAAAAATAAATAAATAATAATAATAATAAAATAAATAAAATAAAAAATAAAAATTGGAGCATAAAAATCATAAAAGAACATATTTTCCCCAAATTTATCTTTAAATGGTCAAAATAAAAGGAAAACTAACCTTTGAAACGCAGAAAACTCTCGTTCAACGTGTTATCGATGTCAATGTCGCTTCTCCACAAAATTGCTCCAAATGTTTTAACAAAACCTAAAATACTTGATGTGATGTGATAAATAGAAACAATGAATTTTATTATATAACGAATATTGTGGGATTGCTTTAGCGTTTTTGGAATGTGGGATTAAAATTAAAATTAAGAAAATTAATATATAGTTAATATTATAGGTTTAGATTAACTTTTAGTTAATGTGGGCTAAAAAATATATATATATATATATATAAATTATAAAAATTAATTTAGTTACGTAGTCAATGTTTAATAATTTAAAAACAAAATTTATTTCAATTTCGAAGGAATGCTTTAAAGGATAATTTTGTGGACATTTTGAATAGAAAGTAGGGTGGAATTTTTCAAGACCAAAAGTTTAGTAAAATGTTTTCAAATACATTTTAGATGAAAATTTTGGAGGGAAATATTTCAAAAGAAAATTTTGGAGGGGGAATTTTTGGCAAAATTTTTTGGGGGGGAACTTTGGAGGGAAAATTTTCGGTGAAAAAATTTGGGGGGGAACTTTAGAGGGAAATTTTCAATCTTTAAGCTATAAATTGTTAATGGGAGAGAGTGCATTTTTATCATTCAACATCTTATGTTTGAAAGTCATGGATTCTTCTGATGGCGAAGTTTTTTTCTTCAACATCAATATCTTCGTCACACAACAACTCTATTCATAATGATGAATATAATAGGAATTCGTTCATTATGAATAGAGAGTCAAATTTTCCACTTGGTCTCGATCCCAAGGATGATGAGAGAAACATTGATGAAGGGCAACAAAAATCTTTTTTTGTAAATCAAGAGTCAATTTTTACACTTAGTCCTAATCCTAAGGATTATGAGAGCACCACTGATGAAGGGCATGATGAATAATTCCCAAAGTCAAAATTTTCACTTAGTCCTAATCCTAATGATTATGAGAGTACCACTGATGAAGGGGGAAATGGATAATTTCCAAAGTCAAAATTTCCAATTCATCTTAATCTTAAGGATTATGAGTGCACCACTAATGAAGGAGAGGATTAAGAATTTATAGAGTCAAATTTTCCACTTAGTTCTAATCCTAAGGATTGTGAGATCACCGCTAAGAAAGGGGAGGACGCGGATGAAGAATTTCTAGTAAATAGAGATTTAAAGCTTCCACTTAGTCCTAATCCTAAGGATTATGAGAGCACCACTGAGGAGGGGGAGGGGGGGGAGGGGATGAAGAATTTCCAGTAAATAGAGATTTAAAGCTTCCACCTAGTCTTAATCCTAAGGATTTTGGGAGTAGTACTGAAGAAGGGGAGGATGAAGAATTTTCATTAAATAGAGATTCAATGTTTCCGCTTAGTCCTAATCCTAAGGATTATAAGACCACCACTGATGAAGGGGAGGATGAAGAATTTACTACAAATAATAATTTGACTATAAACTGAGAGTCATATTTTGTCCTAATCCTAAGGATTATGGGAGCACTAGTTATGAAGGGGAGGATGAAGAATTTCTTGCAAATGATAATTTTAGAGGCACACATTTGAATAATGCATTTTCTCTAAGTGAGTGTTTCAAAGACACTCATGCTGATGAAGAATTGAATCCTCCAAGGGAATATTTCAAAAGCATGGATGAAGATGGTCAAGAATTTCATCTGAGACGAGATTTCAAAAGCGCATATGACGGTAGTGGAGAATTTTCTTAGAGTGAGGATGGCAATGAATATTTTCCAAGCAATTATTGTGATGAATTTCCTACATACGTTCAGAATTATCACAGTGAGAATAATATTCCACCTAATGATAATGAAAATGTTTCTACATAGGATAATGAAATGATGGAGACATTGCAAGCAAATATTGTATCTAGGAGTAGGATTAGACCTTTTCATATCAATCCAAATATTTCAATTATACAAGGCTTAGGACAGAATATCTCACAAGCAGAAATTCTATCGATGATCTGATTTCAAGTGAATGTTGACGAAATGATTTCTTGAAACATATGGATTTCAAGTTTGCTTTGGAGAAAAGGTAAAGATATTTGTCAATGAATAAAAGCATGCAAATTGCATATGTAGTGGGTTGCATGCAATCTACACTAGCAGGTTATGATTATCATATTGGGAATGTATTTTTCTTTAGAAAGGTTTTCAAAATGTTGGATTCAATTGGTAATTTTAACTTGTTAAGAATCCAAGAAAGACTGGAAAAATATCTCACATTTTATTTATAAATACGTTATAGACAAGAGGTTGGGCCATTAGAAAATACTGCAATATCATGGATGAAAGACTGATTTTCAAAGCATGGAGAGTGTATGCCAAATAAAGACACAATACATATTCCAGATAATTTCTCAAGAAGAGAAATCTACAACTTATACAAAGTATATGCAGAATGTGTTGAAGGAGATGGTACTTTTATTACATATTCATAGTTTACAAGGATATGGAAGGACGAATTCAACAATGTTTGCATTCCTAAGAAGAGGAGGATGGGGGTTTGCAGTGCATGTGCTTCTCTTAAATAAAAAAGGGATAAATATCAAGGGGCAGAAAGAGGTATGCATTCTTTAAAAGATAAATAAAAAATGGATAGTTATCAACTATGAAAACATTATTATTTAATTAGGTAGGTTTGTTTGTTTGTTTGTTTGTTTTTGTTTTTGTTTTTTTTTGTTTTTAATGTGCAGATTCCATTATCAAAGCACTTCAAGAGCATCGCAATCAACAAACAAGTGGAAGGAAAAAAAATTATAAACATCGAAAGAAGTGTTATGATAATCCAAATAAATATTTGGGTTTGATAATTGATAGTATGAACCAAAAGAAAACACTTCTGCCACATTTTATCCGCACAACAAAAAAATTACCAGAGGAAAATTTTATTCAATTTCACTTGGTTGGTTGTATGGTCTTTAATGGGAAGATGTTTCCAAGTGTTTACTTCACAACCCTGAATATTCATAATGATGCAAATTTTACCATAACTATAATCCATGATGTGGTTTCTCATTATTCTGGTATTCCTCCTGAAGTTTTGTATCTGCAATTAGACAACACAATTTGTGAAAACAAAAATAAATTTATTTTTGGATATCTAAACACGCTTGTTGAATTGGGAATTTTTAAAAAGGTACATGTTGGTTTCCTTCTTGTTGGGCATACTCATAACCATATTGATCAGATGTTAAGTCGTTTTTCAGTAACATTGAGGGGGAAAGATGTTGGGGGCCTACCATAATTAATTAAATGTATTAAGAAATCATACATTCCAAAGCTTGTTTTTCATGTGTTGGAAGAAACTATTGACATGAGATGGTTTATTTTGGATCGAATAGTGAGGAGAAATGCATTCAACAACTTAATGACATTAGCTTTCAACTTCAATTTCATATTAAAAATTATTGATGGGAAAACACTTATATGGGTCAAGAAGTATTCAATTGTTGCAGAATGGGGGTTGTCATCAAGTTTAGCATTTTTGAAGTTCATTCCAGAGCATCCAATATTTGCATCAAAGATATTGTTGTTACAATCAGTTTTTGAACTCCATAATGAACGAAGTCATACGAGAGATAAAAAATTATTCTGAATGCTTGGAAGAAATTAAAAGATGTATTAGAGATACATATGAGTACTTTGATGTTTCTAATTAAGTTTGGTGGGACTCTTTTTTCAATATTCAAAGTGGTATTATTTCAATACCAATAAATGAAGATACACTTTTGAAGACTCCATTTATTTGGCCACGAAATATGTCAAATGAAAATGAGGAAAGACACATTGTTGAACAACAACAATATCAAGGTATTATTAATTTTCCACAGGTAGAGGAAAGAGAAATCTATATTGGTTCTAGATGATCACATGCACAATGTGAAGCCATGGAAGACCTTTACAGGGGTTATGTGCAAGATGTTAAGGAGGGTTTCATGATAGCAGTATTAGAAGATGGAGATCCACTTGGCTATCCATTATGGGTTTTCAAGGTTATAAAGGTCATTAAAGAAAAAGAAGATAATACAGTTGTTGAAGTACATTGGTATGCCACAAATATCCACCCATTCAATGGTGTGTACAAGCCAGAGATGGTAGTTGATAAGAAAATTGGCAGAAAGAGAAAAAGAAAGGGTACAAATATAAATTGCAGCTGCACCGACCTCTTAAATTTGGAGGATGTTGACATTTTTTCCTAGGAAAAAAGTCGTAATTTTTCATTAATATGTAAGAAAATTTACATGTTACATTTTACAGATATTAACCAGAATGTCCATGGTTCTATATCATGTTCGAAGAGGCAAATAGTTGTCTGATAATCAGCTAATAACAGTAAAATAAACCTATATGTAATCACAATATGTACAATAATACATGGTAGCGGCCGATAAAATATACTGCTGAAAGATAGAGTATTGTTAGCATGATAAAAATAAGTATCTCCAAAAATGATGATGATAACAAAATTGCAATCATGGAGTGACTGCTCCCGTATCCTGTATGTAATATATGAAGGTGGAGGATGTTAACATACTTGTTTATGACTTCAATTTAACAAAGATAGGAACTATTCACTTCATGACCATATATATTTTGAAGAAGTTGCTACGAGAATAAATAATGTTAAGATGGGATTCTGTTGAACCTAGTCGTAGATCTAGAAGACTTTTGAAACTTGAAATGGTGGGCATGCATGTTGACTCAGATGGAGCACTAGTTGATGGAAGAGAAGAATATGGATCATCTTCATCTGCATCCAGTCATTCATCTGAAGATGTAGATTCTGATAGCGTGCCACAACCTATGAGTGATTTTAAATAAATGTTTAAGACATTCTATGTAAATGATGTTTGCATGGTAACTTGAAATAAATATTTTGACTTCCATATGATTTTACACGAGGTTATGAGTCATTTCTATGTTTGTTGGATTATATGTCTTAATTATGAAGAATTAGGGATATCAAGTCTAATGACCCCTAAAAAAGATAAAAGGGTTAGAGCTTTAACATTTAACCAACTAAACCTGCTAAGGTTTCGAACTATTAACATTACAGAGCTAGAAGCCCACCGGAAGCTAATAATAACACAAAAAATCACTTGGACAGTCTCGTTGCTAGTTCTCCCCTCCCAGGTTGTTTGACTCCTACATAGTCATGACGTCCTCCTCTTCTCCGTCTTCGGGATCATCCGAAGAGGGCGCACAGTCTGGTCGAAGAATTTCCAGGTACCCTGCTATCATCAAGGTGTTCTGCAGCTTGTTGATACCTTTGTCGAGCCCTTCCCTAATCCTGCAAAGGTTCTCTCCCACAGCTTGGCCAATTTGCCTTCTCTCGTGTATCAGGCAGCCCAGGATGATCCGCGTCACCCAAAGCGGTTACGCCTCGACTTGCTCCCCATACTCCATCCGCAAGGACTTGACCAAGTACACCTCCAATTTGGAGATGGCATTCGCTTCCGCGTCGTCATTCTCGGTGAAGAACAACGCCTCCAAATCCAACCTTTTGTCCCCAAACTCCGGCTGAAACCTCTGTCGCCCCCCTTCCCCACCTTTTCATGTCTCTCCTCTGCCTCTACCCATTCTGCGTTCTACCCAGCGGTGGGATTGATTAAGACGACCCGCCAACCTCCCCTCCAGGGAAGAGTGTCGACATACCACAAACACTACCTCATGCATCGTAACTGATATCCCTGCCCCTTTCTGCCCATTCACACTGCTGCACAAAGTTAGGACGGTTCCACTACATCCCATACAGATTCTTATAAACTCATCCCAAGCTCCCCGCTTTGCTTTGCCTTCGACCCTACGCCTTCCCACACCATTAACACCACACTTGAGTAGACTAGGATATCGCGGGTGCCTCCCTCCCTCGAGATCCTGCAAATCAATTTCCTTTGCCTCCCTTTTCTGGCGCTATACTGTATTGCTTGTTGCCACCATCCTTCCCTCGCTTATATTGTCCTCCTCTTTCACGCGTGCCTCCACGTTGCCTCTTGCATGCACTTCATGCATGCTTGACCTCGAGGTGGGCCAGCGTGCGTGGCACCATTCCTGCCTCTCGTGGCCCTTAGTCACCCGCATCCGGGGACAAGAATAATTTATGTTATATTCAATCTACCAAAGTTGATATTCTGATTAAATGTAACAAAATGTTAGAAATTAAAGTTGAATTTTTAAATTATACAGTGATATTTCCATGATATTATTTATTGTTATCATTTAAAAATGTTGAAATTTTAATGTCTCATTAAAAGGGGACACTTTGTTTTGATGGTTGATTTTTAGGTTTTGGTTGCAATAGGATAAGTTGTCTTAGGCTAAGATTTGAAAAGAGAAATACTTTTAGCCTTTAAAATAAAAATTACTCTTAGAATAACGAATCTTTCATTTACTTGTTCATTTTTAAAAATTGTTTTAGTCATATAATTTGTCCATAATTTCATGGTTAAAATATTGGTTGAAAATTTGTCAGAATATTAAGGTTTTTCTTAGTTATGATATTTTATCTTTAATTTAATGGTTGAAAACAATTACAATTTTATGGTTTTTTAGAGTCAAGATATTTTATCTTTAACAAGATGGATGAAAATTGTTGGAATTATAAGGCTTTGAGACATGATATTATATCTTTAACAGCATGTCCGAGAATTGTTGAAATTTTACAGTTTTTCAAAGTCCTGATATTTTATCTTTAATTCCATTGCTAGAAAGTGTCAAAATTGTAAGCCTTTTCCCTTCTCCTCCCTCCCCCCCTCCCCCCTGACATCAACACTTTTTGTTTAGAGGGTGTTTTTTCATCCTTTTTGCAAAAAAAAAATTAAAAATGTTGAAAATTTACCCTACAAAAACATTATTTTGGCATATGCAATTTTCGTTTTTGGGTTTTTTTTCATGTTTTGGGGGTGGGCGGGGTGCAGGGTCGGGGTGGGGGTTTGGGCTAGAGTTCTCATTTTGAGGTAATAGTTCTTGTTTGATTGGTAATTTTGGTGAACCATAATCATTAATTTTAAATCTAAGATCCACATCATTTGGGCTTCAAGTTGACACCAAGGAACTACTAAAATCTGAATATCAATATGAGGAAATTTGATGGTAATGATCATGTAACATGGATATTTTAGATGGAGCAATACTTTGATCTACACCAAGTGGAATCGTTACAAAAGGTAAATATTGCATCCATGTTTTCAGAACAAGACCAACATGTATGTTATCAATGTTTTTGTGAAAGTAAAAGGATTGTATTATATCTTGGTCCATTTTTAGAGAACAATCGATAACACATTAAGGGGATATTAAGAGTAGCACATTCTTTATTCAATTGGTAAATCTTCCAAAAAGGTAAAATTACAAAGGACATTTAATAATTCCAAAAGTTGGGTCTCAAAGTAAAGACTATTTTAGAGGATAATTTTGTTAAACCTATTTATCTAACTTTAAAGGAAAACATCCACCATGGGGTGCATCTCTTTGAACCTAAATTTCTAAAGCAAGCTTTTAGTCTGGCAAGGAAAGTTGAAAGTAAAAATATGGCCTCTAAAAAATATGGCATTGATAATTATAGCAAAGATAATCCTACCTCTCCTAAACTAACAAGGTTGACTCCTCACCAAATGGATGATAGAAAAGAAAAGGGATTATGTTTCTATTGTGACAACAAGTACAGTAAGGGGCATAATTGTAGTGAGAATAAATTATTCTACTTAGAATCTAAAGAGGGAGAAGATCAAGAATTGGAACAATCCCAAGATCTATAGTTAGAAGACACTACTCCATTAATATATTGTCATGCATTGGTTGGCATCAATACTCCACAAACCCTCGAGATAGAAGGATGTGTCAAAAAGGAAAAGGTAATAATGTTGATTGATTCGAGCAATATCCATAACTTCATCAATTACAAATTAACAAAAATTTTCAATTGTTTCATATATCCAACACCATTGTTTCAAGTAATTCCTGCAGATGGAGGCACCATAAATCATTCAAAGAAATGCAAAAATATCAAGTTTAATATGAGGGAGTGTTTGTTGGACAGTCCACTGATTGTAATACCAATAGCTGGTGATGATGTTGTATTGGGGGTCCAATGTTACAATCATTGCGAAAAATGACCATTGATTTTGGAGATATCTTCATAATATTTACCTTGGAAGGAAATAAAATTATGTTTAGAGGTATCCAAGGGAAACCCTATAAAGTGATAAGCTCTAATGGAATGACAAAAATAATTTAAAATGGTGCACTAAGGTGTAATGACACAATTATGTTCATTGACTATTCAGACAATAATATCATCTATATCAAGGGATCTCCATAAAGCTATCAACAATTATCCCAATATATCTAGATTAATACATAAGGGTCTTCCATCTAATCAATATCATGACCATGTTATTCATTTGTAGTCAAGAAGTGTACTCAAGATAAGTGAAGAATGAAAAATCATATTAGAAGTAGAAACAATCCTTCAAACAAGGATTAAGTGACTGTGTACCCATCAATTGTGGAGTACATCATCAAACAAAAGAATATGCTAATGGAAGAGATGGCATGATACGTTGACTTATTCTTGGAGAATCACTAACAGTTCATTGAGTGTTGAGGGCAACACTTGTTTGAATCCAAGGGTCGTGTTAAACCCTATATAAGCTCCATGTTAACATAAAAACCATTATTAAACCCTAAATATTAAGTGATTACATTTCTTTTGTTATATTGCTACATAGGCTAGAGCCCCTCATGGTCCCATTTTATTTTAATTATACCCCTTGTCTCCTACATATAAACCAAGGAGACATAGCCTTATAGTCATCAAATATTGCCTTGTACATTGTATTCATTATTAAAAGAGGTCCTCCCCTAGAAGAGTATTGTAATTATTGGTTTATTATCATTTAAAACTCGCAAGGATCATAACACTTGTGTAAAATCTTTACGTGTGTGGAAGAATGGATGTGCAGAGAAATGGGTTGTGCAGAAGGAATACATAGGTAAATTTTTGGCACACTTTTAAAAAATAGGCAAATTAGGGAGTAGTGTGGGCGTGAGTAGAGTGTAGAGTAAGGATTCTGCCAAAAACAGGAAGATGTGTAAAGCGCAGGGACATGAAATGTTTCACACACGATTTTTTAAGAAAAATGACTAAGTATGAAATTTGGTTTAAGGAGAAGCAATACATGGTGGTGATGATGGTACATGAAAATAGATCAAAAATTTCCTATGGATAAGACCCTTGTGGAGGCTTAGACGGGAAAGAAGCCCTCCCTTCATCATCTTCATGTTTTTGGTTGTGAAGCATATGCACATGCGTCTAAGGAAAAGTAGTCCAAGTCAAATAACAAGGTAGTGTAATGCAGGAAAATCTAATTTTCATGCATCATCAACTTCTCTACTTTTGGGTTATTAATGCACTATTGACATCAAGGTGCCCATACACCTTTAACCACTTCTTGATATGGTTCTTTGATCCTGCAATAAAACAAACACAAAATATTTGTGCATGTACCAGATTCTTCCCTTAGTCAATTGACTCAAATCCCATAACATAAATTTCTTCTTTCATATGATATATTTCAACTATCTACCATTCATTCTGAATTCATACATTCAAATTATAATTACACCATCATGCAGAGACAATCATATAATGAAAACGTCATTTCATTAACACAATTTGTACATACATCTACTCATAACCTCTCCTTCATGCTTATGGCATGATTTCACATTCATTTGGTCATCCTCTCTTTTCCTCACACTTACTCTCTTTTTAATTTCCCGTAAGCTTGCAATAAATAGAATTTAGAAACATCACATATTTTTCTATATCCCAAAATCACTCCATAAATCGAATTTTTCTAAATCCTAATATCCATATAATTTCTCAAGCTTTACAAGGAATATTTGCTTTTATCATATCAACAAAATCTTACCTATACAAACAACTTCTAACCTCATGACTCATTCACTTAGATTTCCTAATATAAATCAATTCAATAGAATATTTACATAGAAGAATATGAATTCTTCATGAAATATCAATAACCCATTTTGGAATTTTTTCCTCCAAAGGCTTGATGGTTTAGAAGCTCCAATACTCCTATGTAAAACTCCCATATTAGAAAAATCTATGACCTCCTGGTCATAAGCCTTTGGTGTAACAATCCTCATGGATGACAAACATTGTGATGTGGTTAATCATCCATTTCTTTGTGTTGTTGTTATGCTCCTACTATAGTTGTCTTTAATACTTTGTGTCTCCAAATTCTATGTTGGAGTTGTCTTGTTAATTCACTCTTGTATAGTCACTTGCTTTCTGATAATGAATTCCATTTTCACATCAATATGCCTTCTCTTAGGCATTCTCCTCATCAACATCCATAACCTGTCAATTTCATTGTCCAACTATGCCATTGGTTGAAACTTATTGTCCATTTTCGCTTTCTACATGTCTCCTTTGATATAAGAGCTATAAGATTTTACTAAATTCTAATTTAAATATTTCTTATATGATTTGTTGATCATGTTTTGTAGCTTCCTTCTCACTATTGTCTTTCAAGACAATTTCTTCCTTTAGTACTAGTCTATCCTTTTGTTGATACATGTTATTTCCTTGTTGAAATGTGTTGTTGTTTCTATCCATTAATTGTTGCATCTTCTCATCCTCTATGTCATTTTTGTATGGCATTCTGATTCGTTCCCCAAAATTAGGCGAGTCAGAAAAAATTTCTATAGTTTTCATCACATGTATCTCTTGCTAACCAATTCTCTAAAAACCCCATTTCCTCTTCAAAATTTTCAAACATTGGATCTGAATGTTCTACTTGAGGTTTTATCTCATCTCTAAGAAATAGCTTAGCTTATATTTCCTTGATTATAGTCTCATGTTCATATTTAATCATTATGCCTACATCCTCATAATTAATTTCTAAATTAAAAATTACATTAGCTTCCTCAAATGTTGTAAACACATCCTCATGGCTAGGTATTCGTGAACATTCCTCCTCTTTGGCTATAATTTCTTCTTTAGACTTAGATCCTCTTAGAAATTTTTCCAACAACTCTAACTCCTCATTATGCTTCTTAATCATTTTATCAAAATGCTTCTCCTCATTTATGTTCTCCCTTTGGCTATCTCTATGAGCCAACTTTGACACATTCTCTTCATAAATAGGTTCTTTCAATTGTCTTCTAGTAATTTCATTACACAATTATGTATGTGTCTCCATTTTTTTACCCTTATGAGACAATTTGGTCTCGTCCTCCTTCAGCTTTGTGGCAACTTCAATTGATTGTATTTCTTTTACTAAATCTGCAATCATACACAAATTTTCAATTTTAAAAAACACAAGGCTTTCTAGCCGCATTTGATGCATATGTCATCAAATCTTCCTCATGTTGCTTTGAATTTTCCACATATTTCATGAGACTCTCAATAGGCCTCCTATCAAAATCATCTCCAACAAATGACCCTTCCTCTGGTTCACAAAAGTGATATCCTCCTTCTTTAATGAACCTTTGCTTAAGCTCAAATACCCTAAGCTTCTCATTCCTTAACTAGACATTTGTCCTTTGCTTCGGTTTCACTTGAAAAAATATCCACTTAACTCTCTTAATTAGAGTCCATCTATACATTTGGTCTTCCTCATCTTCTTGTAGTAGTTCCCTCATCACCTCTAATTGTAATTTCATAGTAGTTACTTCTCTATCAATTTTGTCATGACTTGATTTCCTATGGCTTCCCCCAAAACCTTTCTTATGACCATCAATAGTCATATTAAACTTTCCTTTATGAGCACCTTCTTGCTCATTGTGAGCTATAGTCAAGCCTTTATAACAATCCTTTAAGTCATCTTCTCCATTACTTATTATCTAGTACCTCGCTAAGATTTCTCCTTAACTCAGCCTTTTGATATTCTTAGGTTCTCTATACCAAAACCTCCTTCTTCTGAGCACCACTTGCTCTTTTGGCTTCTACACTTATCTATCTCACCTCTTTGAGAACCTTTCCCATGCTCTTTATTCCAACTTTTAGATGGAATGAGTCCTTTACAATAGTCTCCAAGAACATCACTTGTTCTTTGTTACAGTCCCCTTTTTGTAATCATTTCCACCACTACTACTTGTAATCATCCAATCTCTTTCACAAATTAGCTGAAAATAAAAAAAATACCAAATTATTTGTTGTTCGAGCTCTTTTGAACATGCATACTATTGCTGCAATTTTCTCCAATCCTTCTGCTGATTATTTTGTTTCAGTTCATTCAATGTCCTTTCATATCCTCAAAACATTCTTCCTCCATATATGCTTGTCAAGACAAATATGTTCCATTTCCATCCCAAAAAACATAATTCCACTTTCCTTCCAAAGTATAAATTATCTTCAAAAAATCCAGTGTCCTTTCTCCAAGATCTTAACCCAAAAATATTAATTGATTGTTCAAATCAAATTTAATCATATAAAAACATTTCACGAATAATATTTTACCAAACTTCCACTCAGATAAGTTTTGCAACCTCTATCTATTCATTACTTCTACCACAATTCTTCTCTCAATTGTTGTTATCTACAAATTACATTTAACAATGTCAGTCAACCACAAAGATCTTCATTATCAGAGTGCATATGATCTGCGCTGGTTCAATTCACCGCAGTTCTACCCAACTTCTCATTTTGGAATTTTTTCCCTATTTAAACATCTACTATTGTGTATTTCACTATCCTTCAACTAAAAACAAAAAACAAAAAAACATGTTTCTAGTCCCAACGTAGAAAAAACCTTCCATGTCCTCAAAGAACTTCAATATTCTTTCTCAACCTTCCTTTAAGAGCTCAATCCATGCAGTCATAAACCCTCTATCACAATATAAACCAGAAAGTAAAATCAATTTACTTCATTATATTCTCCAAACCTGAGATGTTGCAAGCTTTGAATCTCCTCCAAAGAACATATCCTTGCTCTAATTTCATTTCCCAAAGAGCACATCTACTCTAACAACACTTTTCTTGCGCCTTCAACTTCTCTACTTTTGGGATGTCAATTCACTACTGACATCAAGGTGTCCATACACCTTTGACCACTTGTTGATCTAGTTCTTTCATCTTGCAAAAAAAGAAACACAAGATATCTATGCATGGACCGAATTCTTCCCTTACTCAATTGCCTCAAATCCCATAATAGTAATTGCTTCCTTCATATGATAGATTTCCACTATCTACCATTCATTTTGAATTCATACATTCAAATTGGAATTAAACCATCATGCATAGACAATCATATAATGAAAAATTCATTTCATTAACATAATATGTGCATACATCTACTCAAAACCTCTCCTTCCTCTCTATGTCTTGATTTCACATTCATTTGGCCATCCTCTCTTTTCCTCACACTTACTCTCTTTTTTATTGCATGTAGGTTTACAATAGATAGAATTTAGAAACATCGCAGATTTTTCTAGATCCTAAAATCGCTCCATAAATGACCTGTAAATCACTTCATAAATTGGATTTTTCTAAATCCTAAAATCACTCCATCTATCCCTAGAACATTTCATTCATTACAAAGAAGATTTGCTTTTAACATATCAAGAAAATCTTACATATCCAAACAACTTCTAGACTCATGACTCATTCACTTAAATTTCCTATAATAAATCAACTCAATATAATATTTACATAGAAGAATATGACTTCTTCTCAAAATGTCAAGACCCCCTTTTGGAGCTTTGTTATCCAAAAGCTTGATGGTTTAGAAGCTCTAATGTTGTTGCATCATAGTGAAATGTAGCTTAATTGGAAATGGTGTTGTTGTGAAAGGGTGCGATCTTTGGGCTCTTGTGGTTGGAAATTTTTGGTATAGTAGAAACTTCATTTTCAAAGAACTTAAGACTTTTCCTACATTTGTATAGCTGGAAGAAGATGAGAAGAAGTTAGTGGTTCAGTTACCACCAAGGAATGAGAGTTCTAAACTAGAGATTGAATAAGAAGCCCGTGAAGGAATTGTTGAGGAGGAGGGTTTAGAGAAGGAAGAAACTCCACCTCGAACTTTAAGAATGTTCACTCGACAAATAAAACAACAACATAGGTATAATTATGGCCCTTTTTATTTTAGATGTATACTTGCTTTATTTACTAATAACAATGAGCCTAGAAATATGAAATGGGCAAAGAAGATGGAATATTAGGAGTGTTGGAGACTAGTCATGGATGAGGAAATGATTGCACTTAGAATGAATGATACATGGGACTTGGGGCCCATCTCCTTATGGAAGAAACCCATTAGGTGTAAATGGGTGCTCAAAATGAAGATAACTTTAGATAGTAGTGTTGAAAAGGACAAGGCAATGTTTTCTGTAAGAATTATCATGTTGGGTGTGTGTTATATTCTTTCCATGACTATAACACCCAATAATAGTTGGGCAAACCCAAGGATGGGGGCAGACCCAAAGATGGCGGGCAGACCTACCCATGGTTTTGTGCATGGGTTTTTCACATGGTTTTGGGCATGATGGCTTTATGCCCATGGTATTTTGTAGATACGTTCAAGAGAAATACAATTATGTTCTAATCGAGGGTTAATGGATTGGGGTTTATGAATGCTTCAACATGTATATATATATATATATATATATATATATATATATCTATATGTATTGTAACATTGAAAGAAATATAATGAAAAATCAATCTGCTAGTCCTGGTTTTGGGATATAGGGGAAAATATGTATGTATATTTTTCTTATGTGCTCGCCATTGTTTATTTTTTTGTTTTAAGAATTCGTTTGCAGGTAATTTTTGTACAGGGTTAAAACCTATAATTCCCAAGATGTGAGAATAGATTTTTGTGAGATATTCTCCCTAATTTCTAAGTTAACATCTATTAGGTTCCTATTATATGTATTGATAACCTCTGATTTGAAGATAGAATAGATGGATGTGAAAACTACATCCCTACACGATTACTTAAAGGATGAGATCTATATGACACAACCAAAGCACCATGTTGAAAACTTAAACATGTATCAAAAGTTTGATTCCTCTATTTTGATACTGGGATTTCTGAAATCCAAATTAGATCATTGTGTCCACAAACAAGATGGTAATCATTTCCTTATTATCACTCTTTACGTATATGATATGTTATTCTGTAATAATATAAAGTACATGATTTGTGATTTGAAGTATTAACTTTTAACATGGTTTGATATGAAGGCTTGGGGGATATAAAATATATCTTTGGAATGGATATCACGAGAGACAGATAAAATGAAAAACTTTAGTTGATACAGAGTAAGTATGTAAACTTAGTGTTACATCGCCTTCACTTGCCAACAACTTGTAGACTATTGAGTGTTTCAATTTTTGTGAGAACTCAAATTTTAATTGAGAATTGAAATACAATACTTGTAGATGTGGAGAATATAGTTTATGTTCCTTATGCCAACATAGTTGGTAGTTTGACACATGATATGGTATATACTAGACTAGTCATTTCCCAAATAGTGGGAGTATTGAGTTTACTCATGACTAATTTTAGATGTGAATGTTGGGTTTTAGTGGAGAGGGTTTTTGGGTATGTTGATGGGAAAAATTGTCCAGCCAACAGTAGGGGATCTCCCCGGTAGAAAGTCCCAATCAGACCTTGAACCGTTTGGAATAGGGATACCGTCCGGGGTGTGGGTCCAGCTACCGCTTAAGTCACCTTCCCTTTGATCTCAAAAAGAACTTGATCGAACCTGCGGACACACACTTATTCACATGATACAAGATACATGGTTGATGCATTAAACACATATATAACACTATGCGTAGCAAGACAAATAATGAAGCATAGATGCCGAAGGAGGTGTTGTCAACAACACATCTTTGGGGTTATGCTTGTAGGCTATTCTGACCACAAAAGAAACAGTTCTTTAATGTATGAATGATGCCATTAAAGAGTGCAGTTTCATTAATCAAAAGATGTTTTGAAACAGTATAGAAATACTCATAGTGTTCGCACAACAAAACACATCAGATCCAAAAGAAGTTTCAACAGGTATTTGTATTCATATGCAAAAGGGTGTTATCTTTCAATACAATGTTGTATAGCTCTTTAGTCCAAAAAAAGAAGATCCTTTACATCTTCCCCGGAGGGGGTTTTATAGATCAAAACTTGCCCTTTGGGCTTCCTGACTCTTCGCCTGCCCGCCGGTTGAGTTGCCCTGCGACCTGGGAGAAAACTGTGACCTGCGACCTGGCTGGTGAGTGTGACCTGCGAGCGACCTGCGACCTACTCCCACTGAGTTATGAAGATGAGTGCACAATTGAGAGGTCAGGGGCATCAATCTGCTTTCCTTTGAGGAAGTCTTGCCAGGTCTGATACTCTGCTGCTATGGGGGAAACTAGAGGAAACTCCTCTTTCAACCGATGCATGCACTCCAGGGCATTTGGGACTAGAGTTTCCTTCTTTTGTGAGATTTGGTTTGAAAGAGAGGCGAGCTTGGTGTAAATCCATACTAGCATGACAAGAAACTGGCCCAGGTTTTCTCGTGATGCTGCAAGATCAGGAGTGACAGCAGCTTGGCTAATGGGTTGCAGAAATGATTGGATCTCTTGATCTAATTGATTCCAGGTTTTTGCCTCGTCCAGTGCCCCCAACGAAGGAATGTGGTGAAGGGTGTGCATCGAGTCGATGCCGTTGATTAGGTGTTCGTAGGTAGTCATTACTTTGTCCAAATCCTTGGATAGCTTATCCTTGAACTGTATTTTCATTCGTATTTTGACTTTGGCATCCTGCGTATGAATCCAATCCTTCTTTGGAAAATGCTCAGGGGCCTGGGGATACAGTGTTGTCCAGTCCATCATTCGGTCCAAGGCAGTCGAGGCCTCTTTCAGCTGCTCGTGCTTCTGCTTAGTCTCTGCCTGCGCTCTTACTAATAGGGCGGTTGTTTGTTTTATGGTGAACATTTCCCCATACACTTGCCTCATGGTCGCCTTTAATGTGTCTAACTCCTTTAGAATGGCAAGCGGAACTTCATTGACAAGGGGAGTTTTGCTTTGGAGTTGTTGAACTTCCTCTCTCAATGCCGCCCTTTCCTGTTCTGCCCTTTTTCCCCGCTGCTCTGCTTCTTATAGTCTATTTTGTAGAGAAATGATTTCTCTACTCATTCTAGTCACATTTTCTTTTGTGGCCGCAGCGAAAGCTGTACCAGCCGATGCTATCATCACGGGATTAGTTCTGGTATCAAGGAATATGTCTTTTCCGGTTGCGACTATGGATGCAGTGGAAGGATTTTGCGCTAGGCACCTTCTCTTCTCTTGCCGAATTTTGAAAGAGAACTGATCAAATGTGAGTCTGGTGAGGTCGAAGACCTCTTCCTCTTGCCCCTGGGGGGAACTGACATCGGAGAGTGGGGCTCGTGTACCGCCCAGAGGTACGTCAAGGGGAGACACCTCGATATCATCCAGCATTTCATCCTCTTCTTGTTTCTTTTTCTTTTCCTCTTCTTCCCTTTGTCGGCGTTCAGCTTCAGCCTTCTCATGTTCTTTCCTCTACCTGAGCTCTGCTTCAGCCGCTGCTTCTAATTCGGCCTTCCTTTTCCTCTCAGCTGTTGCGGCTTGCTCAGCTTCCACTTTGTCTAGCTCTTTCTTGAGTTCCTGTTCAGCTGCCACCTCCACTTCTTTTTTCTCTTTCTCCTTCTTGGCCTCCTCGGCCTGCTTCTTCTTATGTTCTGCCTTTAAGCTCTTCTTGCGCTTATCCTCGTCCTCTTTCATTTTCTTTTCTCTCTCTTGCTGGGCTTTGGCCTTTATTTCTTTCTATTGGGTAGAGGTACTTTTCCCTGTAGTGGTCCGAGGCTTCTTAGCTAGAGAGGAAGAAGCACCTCCTAATTCATGACCCCTTGCTTCCAAAGTTTGGTCATCTGGGTCTTCTTGGCCAGGGTCCGCCCCTGGAGCAAATCGTCTATCTGCATTGTACCAGTTCCTTCTTTCATCCTCTCCCGGGCGTTCTGTATGCTAATAGTTCCATTTGAATTTAGCCTTCTTGCAATGTTCAGGAACTTTCCTCTCCGGGTCGTATGTTCGGTATTCTAAAGCCCTAAAGTGATAGCTTTTCATTTCTTCTCCCTATGCCTCTACCTCTCTGAAGTCTTTAACTACGTATGCGCCGATAGTGAGGGGTAGAGCGGGCCACGGCTTCTTCTTACCTCTGGACAGGACCCTGGAGAAACCTGACGACATTTGGAAACAGACCTCCTGCATGAGCACTTTGTCTATAACAAAACGAGGTAGAGCATGTGGTGCCTTGAACGAGCCAAAGACTCGGACGATTGTATATTCGGCGAAGGGGAACCAATGCGCCACTTTGCTAAGCATCTCCATCACTCGCCAAGACATGCAGGGAGCGTCTTGGCCAAACAGTTTTCTGTATAGGGCAGGGATGAACACTTGAGAGATCGGCTCTATGTCTGTCTTATACCGGGATTCCCAAAACACCTTGGTTTGTAGATGAATGGCACGGGTCTGTTTGGGATCCTAGTTATGTACCCATCCCTCAAAGTGCAATCTCGAACAGACGACGTCCAATAGATAAGAGGACATATAAAATTCGGAAGGCGTTCCTTCACCTGGCACCAATGCCGAGGATAAATTTGTGTGAATGGAGGTCATCAATATGTTTGCCCAGTTGAAACGGATGCCATACACTGTGACGTAATCCATGATAGTTTCCCATGAGTCGTTGAAGGTAGTGGCATCTGGCCGCCCGTACAATCTGCAAAGCAGGGCAACCACTAATTTATACACTTTCCTGAGGCTCGCCACTGGGTATTCTTGGTCTTTCTTGACCTTAAACTTCTCGGGCTCCTCCCACCATTGCCTTATAGTGTCGACTATAGGAACTGCATGAGAAATGGTGCATTCTTCTGTGAAATCTTCTTCCCGCTCTGGCAAAGAATAATAAACATGGGCGTCTGATCCTTTTAGCGTTGCGAAAGCCTTGCCTTCACTATCTCTGATCACGAACTTCTTGGGATCTGTTTTCTATATGATCCAATCCATCATCTCTAGGCATGGGAATATTGCCGGATGAGCACCTGTGAGATGGAGCTTGGACCTTTTAACCTTTAAGTATATCTCTCGATCAGGGAGGTCTTATGGGAATTCCGTTTTGGCGAACTCCTGGTACACGTGGTACCATCGCATGTTGTCCCCTTTGGCAAAGGTGCAAAGGGTATCTCTGTATATCGGTGGTGGGGACATTTGCATGTCCGTCTCCGTATCTTCCACTGCCACATGCTTGTCTTTCTTCCGGGACGCTAGTGGTCCCATATCGCTGGAATCTGAGAGGACAGTTATACACTCCAAATCTGCTTCAAATTCACCTGTCATTTTCATGAAAGAATCCCAAGATAATAAAGACGCCATGATGATACAAGAACAATTATAGTTTATCAATTACTTCAACTGGGACACAGGAAAAACTGAAAAATTGGTCTACTGGGTCGCGGGGTCGCAGGTTGTAAGAAAATGGCCAAGGTGTGACCTTGCGACCTTGCGACTAGTTCGCAAGGTCACTGGGTCACGGATTGCAAAAAAAAATGAAAATGCGACCTTGCGACTGGGTCGTTGGGTCGCAGGGTCGCAAATTTCAGAAAAATCGAAAATGCGACCTTGCGACTGGGTCGCTAAGTTGCAAACTGAGGAAAATGGAAGGGATGCGACCTTGCGACCTTGCGACTAGGTCGCAGGGTCACAAGTTTCGAGAAAACGGGAGAATGCGACCTTGCGACCTGGCGACTAGGTCGCGGGGTCACAAGTCGCGCTAGGGCTTGCCGGGGGGTTTTGGGCACGCGCGGCGTGGAGTGGTTTTCCCTTTAATTGGAAAAATGCAAGGCTAAATGGGTCCAGACAGAGTCAAGGGATAGCTTTTGGAATAGGGAAGAGGCCATGAGGGACTGGACAAGAAATTGTGATGAGTTGGGCAAATGTGGTGAAAACAGGAATCAGAAGGAAACCCTAAGTAAGAAATGAAAACAATGGCTGAGGCAAATGACAATTTAAAGGCTAGGGGATGCAAGGATTTGGCAAGAATAGCAAAAAAGGAAACAACCGGAGGAAAAATGGCAACTTACATGGGAAAATCGCGCGCCAGTCGACCTGTCAGAGCCGTTTCTTTCTAATCGCTGCATATGAAAAATGCGACCTAGCGACCTCCTTTATATAAAAAGGTCGCACGTGCGAGCATTTAATGAGGTCGTGAGGTCACAATTCGGGTGATCCGAGAGGTATGCGACCTCGCGACCTTGCGACCTTCGGGTCGCGGGGTCGCAGTTTTCCAAGAAATGAGGTTTTCGACCTAGCGACTTAGCCTTCTGGACTCCTTAGTTTTATTTAAGTTCAAGGGGCTCCAAAAAAATTTGAAGTGGGGTTTTTGGGAGGGTGTTGTAGAGGCTACAACAAATGGCGATTCACTGAACGAACTCAGAGTCTCTGCCGATGGTTAGCCTTGGAGGGGGGAGGGAGGGGTCTTCGCTAGCTGTTCCTTTTACCTTAAGGTCAACACTGCCTAGCTTTTTGGCACCTTGCGAGGTTGCTCAGCCTGCTGGCTTGTTCGGGCGCTGGTTAACCAAATTTCATTTCTCCAGGTCTCCAGACCGAAAGGGTTGGAGAACTCCAGACAGCTACAGGGTCCGGTACGATTATTTTGTCCTCATCGTGTTGCTTCGCTGCCAGCGAACCTATCGGTCCCGGCGGAGTCACTGCCTAGGAATCGTGAATGTTGCTCCGCTGCCAGCAAGCCTGGTCAGTACCCCGGTGGAGTCGTTACATCACCTCTCTGCGCAGGAAGCCTTTCTCAATCCTTTACCCTTTATTAGTGTGCTATTTCACTTATTTTGAATGTGCCTGAGGCACTTATTTAGATGTGCTCGTGGCACTTTATTTGAGATGGGCAATTTTTGCCTGGGCGGATGAGGGATCCTGACTTATTTTTCTTGCAGAGAGGTTGTTCCTGGTCTGGTATGAGGACTTTGGTTTTTCCCGGATGCCCTGACGTAGCATGGAGTACCTCTTTTCCCTTCCGATCTGGTTACCACTGCATCACACTTTCTTTTGCAGACACCCTCTCAAACTTGCTAGGTGGGCTCCCTGCTTGATGGCTTGAGCTAGATCATATGTTGCCTTTAGGTGCCGGTAACAAGCAAGCTTTTACCACCTTCGTGTCTATTGGGAAAAGGCCTTCCATCAGCATAGAACCTGTTGTAGCGTGCCAATTGCGTGGCTCTGACAAGTCCTTCCGTTTTTAAATTTATTTTATTTTATTTTTGGACAAAAGGGACGAAAACAGAAACTATGGTACAAGGATAAGATAACCCTCTAAGGGCTGTTAAGTGAAGTAATGTTTGAGGTCATGCTCGTTTACCGGGAGGACCTCGAATTTTCCCACAAGAGTTTGCAGTCTAAACGTGTGGGAACCTAATTTCTCCTTAACTTGGAAAGGACTTGTCCACAATGCTTGAAACTTGGAATGTTTTCCTTTTTCTTCGTGAGATTTATCCCATTTCAGGACCAGGTCTCCTACCTCAAAGTTTTTATTCCCTGTGGATTTTCTATCAAACCATCTCTTGATTCGGCTTTGGTGGATGGCGAACTTTTCTCGGGTTTTTTGTCTTTCTTCCTCCAACTTCAGTAGGGTGTCAATCCGAGTCTGCAAGGTAGGGCATGGGGTGCCATGACATTCTTGGGACAGCTGAAGGGCAGGGAGAGATAAATGGCGAGGAAGGACAACTTCTTTTCCATACAAGAGAAAATACGGAGAAATGCCTAGGGAAGATTTGGGCATGACACGGTCGGCCCAAAGTGCATTGTGAAGGGCGTTGTGCCAGTTGCGCTGGTGGGACAACAGGGTCTTCTTAATGATGCGGATAAGATTTTTATTAGTCAACTCAGCTAACCCATTTCCTTGGGGATAATAATTTGCAGAATGTTTAAGAACAATACCATTTTCCAGAGCAAAATCATCTAATTTAAAAGATGAAAAGTAAGTTGCATTATCAAAGACCAAGGAAGTTGGAATGCCAAACCTGGTGATGATGGAATGAGTGAAGAATTCTATTACCTCCTGATCATTGATTTGGCGTAAAGGTGCTGCTTCGACCCACCTGGTGAAATAATCGGTAGCAGTAAGAATATACCGGTGTTGTTTGGAGGAGTGAGGTATGATTTCACCAATGACGTCCAAACCCCATTGTTGAAAGGGTTCCTCGACTGCTACTGATAGCAGGGGAGCGGCTGGCCGTGCCTCCCGGCTTGCGAATTTCTGGCACTGAGTGCATTTTCGGGCATATGCATGCGCATCTCTAAAAAGGGTTAGCCAGTAGTATCCTGCGTGCATTATCTTGTGGGCGGTGGTATCACCTGCAAAATGCCCTCCAGCTGGTCCGTCGTGCAGCTCGGTCAAGATTTTATGCGCTTCATCATATTCCAAACATCGTAGCATGACCCCATCATGATGTTTCTTGAAAAGCTTCCCCTGGATTAGCTGGTAAGATGCGGCTTTGAGTCTTATCGCGCGTTTCTGCCGGGCAGTTAGAGTAGGGTCTAGGACGCCTTGGGCTAAGTATCCTGAAATGTCAGAGTACCAAGAAGGGCTTCTCTGCTGAGGAACATGGTCACTCTGGTACATGTCGATTTCTTGTTCCCAACACTCTTCTTCAACTCCATGTGAACTTGCGGCGTCCGCAGCCATTTGGCATAATCCTTGTCCTTTAATGGTGTGTGCTGGTTTAAACTCTAAATCATACTCATGCAGGCACGCCACCCAGTTGCCTCGCCTCTTGCCTAGCTCTTGCTGCACAAACAGTGAGCGGACAGCAGGGTGCGGGACGAAAACCGTGACATGGTTTTTCAAAATGTATGGCCTGAAATGTTTGACTGCCTTGTAGACTGCATAAGCTTGCTTTTTGATTTAAGGGTAGTTCAATTTTGCTCCTTGTAAACCAGTACTCATGAAGGATATAGGCCGTTCATCATTGTTGCCATCTTTCTGCGTGAGGACTGCTGCAAGTGATGAATCTGAAGCGAAAGTGTACAGGATAAAGCCTCTGCTAAAATACGGACTTTGGAGGGATGGTGCTTCAGCTATAGCCTACTTGATTTTGTCGAAGGCCCCCTTCTCTGGCAGATTCGATTTGAACACTGCATTCTTTTTTATCATTCCCTGCAACAGCCTGACTATCTGGGTGAAATCCGATATGAATTTGCGGACAAAATTGATTTTCCCCATAAAAGATTGCATTGCTTTCTTACTGCTCGGGGGGGGGGGGGAATCTAGGCAATGGCTTTCGCCCGCTCTGGATCTACAACAATGCCTTGCTTATTTATAACGTGGCCCAGCAAATTTCCTTCCGCCACAACGAAAACACTCTTCTTCGGGTTAAGTGAAATCCCGTACATCCTGCACCTCTCGAAGATTTGTTTGAGGTGGCGTAAATGATCGCCCCGGTGTTTTGAGAACACGGTGACGTCGTCCAAATAGACTACCACACTCTGCCCTATCAAACCATGGAAAGCTATGTCCATGGCCCGTTGGAAAGTTGCCCCCGTGTTTATCAATCCAAAAGGCATGCGCCTGAAAGCGAACGTTCCCCATTTGGTCCGAAAGGTAGTTTTCAGTCTGTCCGGCTCAGCTACCAGCACCTGGTTGTAACCAGAGAACCCATCCAATAAGGAGAACATCTTGGATCCAGACACAGCTTGCAATATTTGTTCCATAGGTGGCATCGGGTAATTGTCTTTATTTGAGGCCCGATTCAAATTCCGGAAATCCACACATAAGCGAATCTCACCAGACTTCTTCCGTACCGGGACCAAATTTGACACCCATGTGGAGTGAAGAACCTTGAAGATGATGCGTGCATCCAACATCTTCTTAAGTTCTTTCAGAATCATCGGTTCCAAAGTAGGATGCACTTTTCTGAGCTTCTGTTGGAACGGTTTCACGCCTTCCTTCATTGGTATCACGCGCTGAATAATCTGAGTATCGTACGTACGTAAATAATTATACGTCCAAGAAAATACGTCTCGATACTTCCGAAATAGTTGGGTGAAGGCCTGCGTCTCTTCGTCAGTACAATATTTCCCAAGGTTAATGAATTTCGGGTTCTCGTCTGATCCCAGGTTCACTTGCCGATGAGCCAAGATGGAACTTTGTACTCTGGTATTTGGGGGGCCGCGGAATCGACTTTGCAGATCAAAGAGATTTTCAAGTGACACTATCCCCTTGGGCATGGGGTTCTCCTTGTGTTGGTCGTGCTCTTCCTGCAAAGCTTGGTCGTGATCCGCCTCATCAATTGCCGCATCTTTGAATAGTTCAGTGTTTAGCATAAATTCCAATATCTGTTGATCATCATCAAAAACGCGTAAGTTAGTAATATTATCTGGCACGGAGGGTCTATATATAACTTCAATAGAAAAGCCATCCCTCGAAGGGGTAAATATAATAGCAGCATTAGCCAGAGTATCAACTGCTGCATTGTGCATTCTAAGAACAAATTTAATTCAAAATGCATCAAAAGCATAAATAAGACGCCATACCTCTTGTTGATACGCTTTTAAGTGTGGAGACAAACAATGAATGGTATTGCGTACCTACCGAGTAATGATCTCGGAGTCTCCAATGACTTGTAAGCACCTTACCTTTAAATCCAATGCCTTCTTGAGTCCGAGGATTAGAGCTTCGTATTCAACGGTATTGTTGGTGCACTGGAACTCAAGCCGACATGATATCAAGAATTTGTTCTTTTGAGGGTCTAGCAAGATGCAGCCTGCACCAACTCCGTCATGAGTTTTGGAACCATCATAGTACAGGGTCCACACGTCATTTTCTGGCTCCTTTAGGGTCATAGTTTGGGGTGGGACTTCAGTTTGGTGTGAGACGGGAGTGGCTTGGTCTTCCGCAATGAGAGTTAATTCAGACTGGATCTCGAGATCTACTGGAGACTGAGGAGGATTATAACATCCGAAAATGGCTTCCAAGAAGCACATGCCGAGCTCCTCTTGGGAAAAACTGATGGGTTCATTAGTAGCATCCAAATCAGTCACAGTATATTTCATGTATGGCTCGCTTTCAACTCTGATTTGGTTATTCTGACCCTTGTACGGAAGCCAAAGGTGGGACCAGTCGGTGGAAAAATATCCTTGCAGCTTGCTGGACCAGTCTCTGCTAAGTAATAGGTCGTAGGCTTCCGGAATGTCAACAACCACAATGTCAATACATTGGTGGACTCTAGAATCGGACGAGAGGCGGATGATGACATTATTCAGTTCTCCTACAGCTGGCACCTAAGATCTATCAAGTTGAATGATCCTTGCGTCAGTTTTCTCTGGGAGAATGTTCAGCTTCTTACAAACAGATAGGGGCATGACGTTTGTGGACGCGCCGGAGTCAACTAGACAGTTATGGACGTTGAAGTTAAAAATCTTAAAACATAATAGGAAGGGAGGAGTAGACCCCCTGGAATTTGCATTGATGGCGTTCACAATGGACTGAACACTCGGGCTAGCTTGCGCGGACGTATTGCTCACAGGCTTAGTGGTTGGGGTATTAGCGAAGGCTTTAAGAATGAGTTCTCATTGATTCGTGATGCGGGCAAGCTTGTAGAGGGAGATGTTAGCTCTGGTTTTATTCATGTCCTCTACAATGTTATAAGTGGAATCAGATTGAGGACAGGGCTCGGTAGTGGTTGTGGGGGACCCCACCGGGAGCTTGCTTTTCTGATTTGCTCGGGTGTTGTCATTGGTGGGCTTCTTAGGGGCAGCTTGTTGTTCATTCCCCGGGGGCATAATTTCCTCAAGAAAGCCCTTTTCTTCTCCTCAAAGGATGGTTCGGGGACCGGTCCTTTGCTCCTAAGGCTGTAGTTTCTTACGGGTGGGGCCTTAGGATTGTCTACCATGTTGATATTAGTGACGGTAAGACTGTTGTCCCCGCGGATAACGTCAAATGCAAGAATCGAGGACCCTGGTTCTTCATCCGGGGCAAATCTTCATCGTGGTCCGAAACATCATCCTCCCCCGCATCCCCTGGGGTTTGATCGTCCAGAAGCTGCTTTACTACTACAGTCATGCTGCCTATCCATTGTGGGCATGTTTTTTCAGAGTGGACAGCCTGGTGAAACGAACAGAAGTTATCTTTTCCTATCTCTTCCACGTTGAGAACAGTGTTCGGGTTAGACGGAGGTCGGCTGGTGTTGGGGTTGCTCTTTCTGAAAAAGGGCTTAGGTGCCTTGGCATTAGTCGTGGTTTCTATACCCTTCCTCTTCAGGTCAGAGACTTCATTTGTCAATAGCCTGAGGGTATTTGCTATACTCTCGAATTCAAAAGTGTCTTTATCCTTATCTATGGTCTTGTTTGTGGAGGACTGACCCTTTTTCGTGATTGGTTTGTGGTCATCTCTCCTCTCGTGATCGATAGCTCCTATAGAAAGCATGTCTCTTTCTACAGTGAGGGCGGCTGCGTAGTTGGCTGCAAGGGTGGGCCGAGCTTCGCGTTTCACTAAGACAGCGATATCCCTGGGGAGAGCTTTTGTATAGTAGTCATTGGTAATAGAGTCGTCCAACGCCATGTTTGGGGGAAACTTTTGCAATATGGTGGCAAAGAGCTGATTGAAGTCTCTAACCTTCTCTTTCTTATGGCACTTAATGGTACTTAACTTGGTGAGGAGCATGGAAGGGGTTTTGTCTTCTGAAAATTTCTGCAAGAATGCGCGACGGAACTGGTCCCATGGTGTGATGGAGGCACTTGGGAGGGAGCGGTACCAGGTGGCCGCTTTGTTTTCAAGAGTGTGCGGAAACAGGGGCAAGTGACGTCATCTGTTTGAACCCTCATGATTTGCAGGGAAAGATAAAAGTTGCTTATATGATCCTCGGCTAAGGTGCCCTTCTTGGGATCAAACTTGGGGAGATGATTCTCAGGGTGCCTAGGCAGGTTGTGGAGGGGGCCCAAAAGATCTAATGGGTACTGGGCCATCCAGGCAAGTGGTTGCACTCTCCTAGCCTGCTGGTGGTGTCTGAATTCATGCTCGGATTCACTCCCCGTACCTGACACCGATGCTTCTCCCTCATGGCGAGAGTGTTCATCTTGATATCTCTCACGGTTGGCAATATCTCTGAGAAATCCCCAATTGTGGATAGGTGGCCTATTTGGGTTTGGGCGGCGGTGGTTGGCACGGTGTCCTTGGCCTCGGCCTCTATCTCCTCTACCTCCAGTCCCGGGGCCTCTATTCCCCTCACCTTCATTCCTGCGGGCTCTATTTCCCTCGCCTTCGTTCTGCGGGCTCTATTCCCCTCACCTTCAGTCCTACGAGCTCTATCTCCATCACCTCCCCCAGGTGAGGGATGTGCCTGGTTGTTGCTTGGTTGGGCTTGGTTGGGCTGAGGGTCGGGAAAAGGTTCAGTGGTACCAAATTCCTCCTTTTCGCCCCCTTGGAGCTCGGGGATCGGCTCATCACCCTGAACAGCGATGGCGAGGTCTTCAACCATGAGATTCACCAACTGGGGTATGGTACTCACCAGGGCACCGTTGCGAGTGATATTTTCAGCAGGGGTCCTAGTATGGGTCAAGAAACTCATGATTGGGGCATATCGCAAATCCCTGATGATATTGCAAGCAGCTGGGCGCAAGGCTCTCAACTTCTCTTTGGTGATTTCATAATATGGAGCCTCCTCCCCTGGAATATCTTCCAACGGAGGAGGGATAGCATCGTCGTTTATGACCTCCCCATGGGGAGTTTGTGACGGAATGTTGGTTGTATGCTGGGAGGCTGCCATCAGGCCCTCCTTCTAGTGCCAATTCTGTTGACGGGAAAAATTGTCCGACCAACAGTAGGGGATCTCCCCGGTAGAAAGTCCCAATCAGACCTTGAACCGTTTGGAATAGGGATCCCGTCCGGGGTGTGGGTCCAGCTACCGCTTAAGTCACCTTCCCTTTGGTCTCAAAAAGAACTTGATCGAACCTGCGGACACACACTTATTCACATGATACAAGATACATGGTTGATGCATTAAACACGTATATAACACTATGCATAGCAAGACAAATAATGAAGCATAGACACCGAAGGAGGTGTTGTAAACAACACATCTTTGGGGTTATGCTTGTAGGCTATTATGACCACAAAAGAAACATTTCTTTATGGCGAGATGCCCCTTTACTTCCTGAAAGATCCAACGAAATGATAATAAACAAAGTCATTAACATCCATTATGCAAGCAATCAATCTGAACATCATTAACACAAATACAAGAAACCATAATGTATGAATGATGTCATTAAAGAGTGCAGTTTCATTAATCAAAACATGTTTTGAAACTGTATAGAAATACTCATAGTGTTCGCACAACAAAACACATTAGATCCAAAAGGATTTTCAACAGGTATTTGTATTCATATGCAAAGAGAGTTTGATCTCTCAATACATTGCTGTATAGCTCTTGAGTCCAAAAAAAGAACGTCCATTTACATTTTCCTCGGAGGGGTTTTATAGATCAAAACTTGCCCTTTGGAAGCTACGACTCTCTTCGCTTTGCCGTGGTTGAGTTGCCTTGCGACACAGGAAGCTGCGACCTGCGACCTACTGACGGTCGACTGCACGTCTCTACCGGGCGGTGCGACTGCGACCTGCGGCGGTGCGACCTGCGACCCTGCAGGCGATGCAACCCTCGACCTACTCCCGAGTTATGAAGATGAGCACGATTGGGAAATTTTGGGCATCAATCCTTTCCTTTCAGAAGTCTTTCCGGGTCGACACTCATACGTTGTGGGGAAATCTGAGGAACCTCCTCTTTCAACCGTCTGCACGTACACTCAGGGCATTTGGGACTAGATTTTTCCTTCTTTTGTAAGATACGGTTTTGACAAGAAAGCGCGAAGTTTTCTCGTGATGCTGCAGATCGGGGGTAATGACAACTTGCCTAATAGAGGTGCAGCCAGAAATCTTGGATCTCTTGATCCTAGCGATTCCGGAGAGTTTTTGCCTCGTCCAGTGCCCCCAACGAAGGAATGTGGTGAAGGGTGTGCATCGAGTCGATGCCGCTGATTAGTTGTTCATAGGCAGTCATTACTTTGTCCAAATCCTTGGATAGCTTATCCTTGGACTGTATTTTCATTCGTATTTGGACTTTGGTGTCCTACGTATGAATCTAATCCTTCTTTGGAAAATGCTTAGGGGCCTGGGGATACCGTGTTGTCCAGTCCATCATTCGTTCCAAGGAAGTCGAGGCCTCTTTCAGCTGCTTGTGCTTCTGCTTAGTCTCTGCCTGCGCTCTTACCAATGGGGCGACTGTTTGTTTTATGGTGAACATTTCCCCATACACTTGCCTCATGGTTGCCTCTAATGTGTCTAACTCCTTTAGAATGGCAAGCGGAACTTCATTGACAGGGGGAGTTTTGCTTTGGAGTTGTTGAAATTCCTCTCTCAATGCCGCCCTTTCCTGTTCTGCCCTTTTTCCCCGCTGCTCTGCTTCTTGTAGTCTATTTTGTAGATAAATGATTTCTCTACTCATTCTAGTCACATTTTCTTCCATGGCTACACCATGGCTATACCAGCTGATGCTATCATCACGGAATTAGTCCTGGTATCAAGGACTATGTCTTTTCTAGTTGCGACTATGGAGGCAACGGAAGGATTTTGCGCTAGGCACCTTCTCTTCTCTTGCCCAATTTTGAAAGAGAACTAATCAAATGTGAGTCTGGTGAGGTCGAAGACCTCCTCCTCTTGCCCTTGGGGGGAACTAACATCGGAGAGCGGGGCTCGTGTACTGCCCAGAGGTACGTCAAGAGGAGACACCTCGATATCATCCAGCATTTCATCCTCTTCTTATTTCTTTTTCTTTTCCTCTTCTTCCCTTTGTCTGTATTTGGCTTCAGCCTTCTCATGTTCTTTCCTCTGCCTGAGCTCTGCTTCAGCCGCTGCTTCTAATTCGGCCTTCCTTTTCCTCTCAGCTGTTGCGGCTTGCTCAACTTCCACTTTGTCTAGCTCTTTCTTGAGTTCCTGTTTAGCTGCCGCCTCTGCTTATTTTCTCTCTTTCTCCTTCTTGGCCTCCTCGGCCTGCTTCTTCTTCTGTTATGCCTTTAAGCTCTTCTTGCGCTTATCCTCGTCCTCTTTCATTTTATTTTCTCTCTCTTGCTGGGCTTTGGCCTCTATTTCTTTCTGTTGGGTAGAGGTACTTTTCCTTGTAGTGGTACGAGGCTTCTTAGGTAGAGAGGAAGAAGCACCTCCTAATTCACGACCCCTTGCTTCCAAAGTTTGGTCATCCGGGTCTTCTTGGCCAGGGTCCGCCCCTAGAGAAAATCGTCTATCTACATTGTACCCGTTCCTTCTTTCATCCTCTCCCGGGCGTTCTATATGCTGATAGTTCCATTTGAATTTAGCCTTCTTGCAATGTTTAGGAACTATCCTCTCCGGGTCGTATGTTTGGTATTCTAAAGCCCTAAAGTGATAGCTTTTCATTTCTTCTCCCTCTTCCTCTACCTCTCTCAAGTCTTTAACTATGTATGCGTCGATAGTGAGGGGTAGAGCGGGCCACGGCTTCTTCTTACCTCTGGACCGGACCTTGGAGAAACCTGATGACATTTGGAAATAGACCTCCTGCATGAGCACTTTGTCTATAACAAAACGAGGCAGAGCATGTGGTGCCTTGAACGAGCCAAAGAATCAGACGATTTTATATTTGGCGAAGGGGAACCAATGCGCCACTTTGCTAAGCATCTCCATCACTCGCCAGGACATGCAGGGAGCATCTTGGCTGAACATTTTTCTGTATAGAGCAGGGATGAACACTTGGGAGATTGGCTCTATGTCTGTTTTATACCGGGATTCACAAAACACCTTGGTTTGTAGATGAATGGCACGGGTCTGTTTGGGATCCCAGTTATGTACCCATCCCTCAAAGTGCAATCTCGAACAAATGACATCCAATAGATAAGAGGACACATAAAACTCGAAAGGCATTCCTTCATCTCGCGCCAATGCTGAGGATAAATTTGTGTGAATGGAGGTCATCAATATGTTTGCCCAGTTGAAACGGGTGCCATACACTGTCACGTACTCCATGATATTTTCCCATGAGCCGTTGAAGGTACTGGTGTCTAGCCGCCTGTATAATCTGCAAAGCAGGGCAGCCACTAATTTATACACTTTCCTGAGGCTTGCCACTGGGTATTCTTGGTCTTTCTTGACCTTAAACTTCTCGGGCTCCTCTCACCATTGCCTTATAGTGTCGACTACAGGAACTACATGAGAAATGGCCCATTCTTCTGTGAAATCTTCTTCCCGCTCTGGCAAAGAATAATAGACATGGGCGTCTGAGCCTTTTAGCGTTGCGAAAGCCTTGCCTTCGCTATCCCTGATCATGAACTTCTTGGGATCTATTTTCTGTATGATCCAATCCATCATCTCTGGGCATGGGAATATTGTCGGATGAGCACCTGCGAGATGGATCTTGGACCTTTTAACTTTTAAGTATATCTCTCGATTGGGAAGGTCTTCTGGGAATTCCGTTTTGGCGAAATCCTGGTACACGTGGTACCATCACATGTTGTCTCCTTTGGCAAAGGTGCAAAGGGTATCTCTGTATATCGACGGTGGGGACATTTGCATGTCCGTCTCCATATCTTCCACTGCCACATGCTTGTCTTTTTTCCGAGACGCTGGTGGTCCCATATCACTGGAATTTGAGAGGACAGGTATACACTCCAAATCTGCTTCAAATTCACCTGTGATTTTCATGAAAGAAACCCAAGATAAGAAAGACACCATGATGATACAAGAACAATTACAGTTTATCAATTACTTCAACTGGGACACAGGAAAAACTGAAAAAGTGGTCTACTGGGTTGCGGGGTCGCAGGTTGTAAGAAAATGGCCAAGGTGCAACCTTGCAACTAGGTCGCAGGGTCGTGGGGTCGCTGATTGTGCAAAAGGATGAAAATGCGACCTTGCGACGTTGTGACTGGGTCGCTCGGTCGCGGGGTCACAAATTTCGGAAAAAATAGGAAATGAAACCTTGTGACCTTGCGACTGGGTCACGGGGTCGCTAAGTCGCAAACTGCGAGAAATGGAAGGAATGCAACTTTGCGACTAGGTTGCTGGGTCGAGCGGTCACAATTTTCGAAAACCGGAGAGAATGCGGCCTTGCGACCTGGCGACTAGGTCGTGGGGTCGCAAGTTGCACGTGGCGTGGACTAGCTTACCTTTTACTGGAAAAAAAACAAGGCTAAATGGGTCCAGATAGAGCCAAGGGATAGCTTTTGGAGTAGGGAAGAGGCCATGAGAAGTTGGGCAAGAATAAAAAAAAAGGAAACAATAGGAGGGAAAATGGCAACTTGGGCAAGTGTGGTGAAAGCTGGAATCAGAGAGAAACCCTAAGTAAGAAATGCAAACAATAGCTGAGGAAAATGACAATTTAAAGGCTGAGGGATGCATCGATTTGGCAAGAATAACCAAAAAGGAAACAATAGGAGGGAAAATGGCAACTTACCTGGGAAAATCGTGCGCTAGTCGACCTGTCCGAGCCATTTCGCTGCATATGAAAAATGCGACCTAGAGACCTCCTTTATATAAAAAGGTCGCACGTGCGAGCATTTAATGAGGTCGCGAGGTCGCAATTTGTGTGATCTGAGAGATATGCGACCTTGCGACCTCCGGGTCGCGGGGTCGCAAGGTCGCGGGGTCGTGGTTTTCCAAAAAAGTGAAGTTTGCGACCTAGCGACTTAGCCTTCTGGACTCCTTACTTAGTTTTTCTTTAAGCTCAGCAGGTTCTAAAATTTTTGAAGTGGGGTTTTTTGGAGGGTGTTGTAGAGGCTAAAACAATTCATAGTTTTGCTGCCCCCCCCCCATTGCGACCAACCCGTAGCTCGCCTAATGAACCATCATCACCATTGGAAAACTCTCACCGAGCTATATAATTTTCCTTTATTTTGGTAAATCGGGCACTTCACCCGTGTTTCATTTTTTCCAGTAGAAAGCCACTTCGCCACCAATTCAAACTAAATTTCTTCATATGAGCTTGATGTACTTCAAGTATCACTTTCCCTTGGTACTTTTCATCTCATGTATCGATTTTCATTATGGGTAACCCTATTTATTAATTTTTTTATTGTCCCCTCGAATCTATCCTTTGTGGTAGCATCATCGAGTCACCCTTCTTCGCAGCATCCGAGATGAGTCACCCTTTGCATTTATGGTGTCTATTCCGAGTCCCATTATGTCTGTTATAGTATTTTATCCATATTTAACGCATTCAATCAGTGTAGCTATTTTTATCTCGTAGCTATATTGTCTCGTCATCGTAACATTTTGTCTAAGTACTTGACCATCCCCCCAAAATCAGAAGTCAATCGTTGTTAGGGGTCAACCATGAATTTTATGCTCTAAAAAGGGCGTCGTCAATCCAACTCTTAGTTTATATCTCTCCAAACATTATTCATGCATTGTCTCATCAACACTGCTTATGATCCTCGTCTTTAGTTGAGGCTTCCTTATTGTTCTCCTCAAATTATGGTGGGCCCTTCTTCGTTGACTTCAAGACATTCATTCCGTAAGAATGGTCTAGAGGGCGTGTACCTGTTCCATATTTCACGATTGTCTTCGTCTCGATCAAGAAAATAAAATCATAACCCAATATTTTACATAATTTAATTATTACATCGTGAAAAACTAAAAATCACAAATCAAAAAAAATCGAAATCAAAATCAATTTTCTCTTACGTAAAGTAAATGCAACTAGGCTAAATTTTCAAAAGAAAAAATAGTATGCCAACAAGCAACCAAGAATAGAGATTCATTTCAGGAATGTACGGACATTCAAATAAAACCTTACAACAAAGGAATCTGCTAGCAGGGATGAAATAAAATGGTTTTGTTGAGAATAGTCCTCTAATATAGTGTGTTAATAGCTTGACTAACGCACTTACAAGTAGGATCAACGTTAAAACGCTCTAGGGTGGAATTCAGAGACGTACTACAGAGGCTAATTTGAAAAATAGGCTAAATAAGGCCCGATATGAAAATTGTGAGCAAGCTTGAGATGGTTAAGGAAAGCACACCAAATGGTCGTAAGGGATGATGTTAACGGTAAGTGATAGAGGGAGAGAACCAAGATTTCCGAAGTCAAAACTCGGGGAACTAAGGATTATTCCCCAATGGAATCACCAATTTGTTAGGGGTAAAATTCATAGGTGGTAGCTGGAGGTAAAATCCCTCTCGAGCCTTCCCTAGACCCTAGGTGGACAAGAGATTAGTCATGAACATTTACAAACACAATATATGCATTCTTTCATAAAATTATATGATTGACAATATGAAATAGAGAAGGATTACCTTGGTGTGTAGTGTTGGTCTACCGAGAACTCAAGGTAGTGTGGTGCAAGCCTACCTCACTAGCTCCAAGTCTAAATCCCGCAAGAAAACAATGAAACTAGTAATATTTAAAAGGTTATCACAATAAACAATCAAAGAAAAGCATATAATCAAACATGAAATAATATAATTCTAGGCCACTTATAACATATATATCTTAGACAAATAATGAAATAGATGCATTATTAAGATATAAAGTGGATAAAATTGTAGGAAATTCTATTATATTGAATGAAGTAGGGTTACAACCATCAAATTTTGATCAAGCCTCCTCGATTCTTCAAACTCCAATCTCTCTCTCTTCCTGCTCCTAGTGTGACAATTTTTGGGAAAATAGTTCTCAATGAACTATGCCAATAATGAAACATCATATTAACAAAAGTTTGTTCCTTACAAAATCAACCTTCGACCTTTCGACAATGAGCCCTTGCATTCAATTTATAAAATTTTGGGAGGACAAACCTTGCCATTGTTCTCCATTAAACCGATTAGGAAAAAATCCATGATGTTTCCATGCTTTTCTATATTTTTTCCTCTTTGGAAACTCATTAGGTTTATAAATGTCCAATCGTAGTGTCCGCACCACAGTTGCTAGCTTTTGGACTCGACTCTTTGAGAAAAATCGGAAATGTCAAATAATTAACTCGAATCTACTCCTCATTCTTCATAAATACTCGGTGTAACACATCCCTTTAGGTAAACAGGTGTTAACCTAGACACTACCCATACTAGAAGCAAGAAAACGTTATAACTCGGCTTGACAAGCTTTTAGGTGTGTTATCATGGAAAATAGGTCTCTAAAATTTGTCAATTCATGTATCCTTCTCCTCTCATCTAATGAGGAGGTTGTTTTTATTATAACATATAGTGAGTTAGTTACCCTAATTTGAAACTCTAAATGGATGAAATGATGAGTAAGGTTAGGGAACCTAACTCCAACTTGAGACCTTAATTCGATGGTCGATTGTTTACTATGATCTCCACAAGATTTAGGGTCATCTCCTCCTCTCCAAATTCTCCACACCACTTAGCAAAAGAATTAGATTTGGAGGGAACCCCTTTTATAAAATGAAAACCATAGTTTTTACGTCGCCCATTATGATAAACCTATACTTCGCCTTAATGAACTGTCATCACCATTGGAAAACTCTTAACAGTTTTATAATGGGTCTTCCTTTTATTTTGCAATCGACACTTCGCACCACTTTCCCTTGGCACTTTTCATCTCTCGTATCAATTTTCATTATGGGTAACCCCGTTTAATCATGTTTTTATGGCCTCCCTACCATCCTTTGTGGTAGCATCATCGAGTCACCCTTCTTCATAGCATCCGAGATGAGTCACCCTTGCATTTATGGTGTTTATTCCGAGTCCCATTATGTCTTGTTATAGTATTTTATCCATAGGTTTGCACGTACTCATCCATGTAGCTATTGTTTGTCTCCAAACATATTTTATGTCATCAAAAATATTTCGTCTAAGTACTGACCATCCCCCCCAAAATCGAGTCAATCATTGTTAGGTCAACCATAAATTTACGCTCTAAAAAGGGAAAGTCACAATCCAACCTATTTTATATCTCTCCAAAACATTATCTATGGTATCATTCCACCGCTCACTCTACTATTATCCCTTGTGCCTTAGTTGAGGCTTCCTTATTGCCTCAATTATGGTGGGCCTCTCTCCGTTGACTTCGCACATTCATTCCGAAGAATGGTCTATAGGCTGTACCTTGGTTCCATATTTCATCATTGTTCATTGCTCCTGACGAAAATCCCCAAATCATAACCCAATATTTTACATAATGTAATCAAGCGTTATATCGTAAAACTAAAAATCAAAATCAAAATCAATTTTTCTTACAGAAAGTAAATGTAGCTAGGCTAACTTTTCAAAAGAAAAATAGTATGCCAACAAGCAACCAAGAAATGTGAGATTCAACAGGAACTAATCTGGATATCCAACAACCTGGTTAAAGAAAGTGCAATCACAACAGGGTGAAATAGCAAGGTTTTGGTTGAGTAACGCTTCCAATAGAGTACAAAGGTGTTGGGCTGACTAACGCACTTTTCACAAGTAGATCAATGTTAAATTCTCTAGTGTGCACCTCGCAGGATGTGTTACCGAGGCTAAGTTGCAAAATAGGGTCAAATAAGGCAACTGTATCACTGATATGAAATTCAGGAGTTAGCTGAGATGGTTATGGAGCACACCAAATGGTCGAAAGGGATGTGAGCAGTAATGGTAAGTGATAGAGGGAGAGAACCAAGAGTTCGAAGAAAAATTGGGAACTAAGGATTATTCCCCATTGGAATCGCCAATTATTGTTAGGGGTAAAATTCATTGTGTGGTACTGTAAAATCCTCTGGCCCTTTCCCAGACCCTAGGTGGACAAGCTAGGATTAGCCGCAACATTTACAAAGACAATATATGCATGTTCATAAAAGTATATGATTGACAATATGAAATCGCAGAAGTATTACCTCTGTGTAGTGTTGGTCTATTGAGAACTCAAGGTAGTGTGGTGGAAGCCTACCTCACTAGCTCCAAGTCTAAATCCCGCAAGAAAACAATGAAACTAAAAGTAATATTTAAGTAGCAGTTATCACAATAAACAATCAAAGAAAAGCATATAATAAAACATGAAATAATATAACTCTAGGCCACTTATAACATATATCTTAGACAAATAATGAAATAGATGCATTCCTAAGATATAAAGTGGATAAAATAGAGGCAATTCTATTATATTAAATGAAGTAGGGTTACAACCATCGACTCTGATCAAGCCTCTACCTTCAACTCCAATCTCTCTCTCCAAGCTCCTAGTGTAAGACAAATGCTTGGGAAAGATTTCTACTCTAGTCCATACAATAATGAAACATCACACTAACAAAAGTTTTAAACCATAAAATCAACCTTTCGACCTTTGACAATGAGCCCTTGCCTTCAATTTATAAAGTTTGGGAGACAAACCTTGCCATTTTTCTCCATTAGTCCGATTAGGGAAAATCCATGATGTTTCCATGCTTTTCTAGCTTTTTCCCTCTTTGGAAACTCGCTTAGGCTCTATAAAGGTTCCGAATTAGAGGCTTGAAATTGGTTGTGTTGTTAGCTTTTTGGACTAACTCTTTGAGAAAAATCAGGAAATGTCAGCCAATTAACTCGTAATCTACCCCTCATTCTTCATGTAACACGGTAACGCGTCCCTTTAGGTAAAATGTGGTGTTAACCTAGGCACTAACGCTCCATACAAGAAGCAGAAAATCGTCATAAACTCGTCTGACAAGCTTTTAGGGTTTGTTACCATGGAAAATAGGTCTCTCATCTTTGTCAATTCATGTATCCTTCTCCTCTCGTCTAATGAGGAGGTTGTTTGCGTATAACATATAAATAGTTAAGGCCCTAATTTGAAAATCTAAATGGATGAAATGATGAGTAAGGTTAGGGAACCTAATCCAACTCGAGTCCTTATTCCCGATGGCTGGAGCCGCAGATCTCCATAAGATTTAGGGGTCATCTCCTCCTCTCCAAATTCTCGATACCACTTAGCAAATGAATTGGATTTGGAGGGAAAAGCCTCTTTTATAGGAAAAACCATAGTTTTTACATCGCCCATCGTGACCAACCCATAGCTCGCTTTAATGAACCGTCATCACCATTGGAAAACTCTACCGAGTTTTATAATGGGTCTTCTCTTTATTTTGGTAAATTGACACTCACCCAAAAGCCATTTTTTCCATGAAAGTTTCACTTTGCCACCAATTCAAACTAAATTTCTCCTTCATATGAGTTGCATGTACTTCGGTACCACTTCTCCCTAGCACTTTTCATCTCCCCGTATCGATTTTAAATATTGGTAACCCTTATTTAATCATGTTTTTATGGTCACCCTCAGCCTATCCTTTGCGGTAGCATCATCGAGTCACCCTTCTTCGCAGCATCCGAGATGAGTCACCCTCGCATTTATGGTGTCTATTCCGAGTCCCATTATGTCTTGTTATTTTATTTTATCCATATTTGTGTCACATTCATCCCATGTAGCTATTGTTTGTCTCCAACTATATTGTCTATCATCAAAAATATTCCGTCTAAGCATCGTACCATCCCAAAATTCCATCTAATTGCTTTTAGGTCAACCATGCATTTTATGCTCTAAAAAGGGAAGTCAATAATCCAACTCTTAGTTTATATCTCTCTAGTATTATTCATGGTATAATTCCATTAAGGTTTCTAGAAAATCACTCCTAGAGGTTCGTTGGGTTACAACCTTCCACAGAGCAGGCATGCTACTCAAGAAGGACTCACACAACCATACATGTTCATGAAAAACTAAATAGAGCATCGTAGAACTTACCTCCGTAGGTCCCGCTGCATCCCGCTGGGTCCAAACCCCCAAAGAACCCTTCTTCCTTCTTAACTGAAAGACAAGAAGAAACAAGCACGAAGAACCGGGTTGTACAAGACATATCTACTCTAAATGTTAGTGAAATCCATATGAAACATTAGATAAATCATAATAAATGCTTAAATAACAATATTCTCATATATGCAAGCGACACTAACACATATATTTCAGGAACAAGATGGTTCTTCTATATTATAAATAGCATGTACGTAAATAAAAAGTGGAGAGATCACTCCGAATCCTTCCACGATCTTCGAGCACCGTCGTCCTGATCCGTCCCACCCTTGCCTCGCTAAGATTCCTCTCGAACTCGGTGCATACGAGATGACATATAGGGAGATGAGCATCTCCAGGAAACAAGGGTTTCCTCGTAATGAACCGGGGAAGTGTGAGGCACGAGAATTCAGACTTGGATAGAGGATTCCAACAGAAAGTATAATATCAATAATTTCTCTCTCCCTTAGGCCATACACATGAGGGGCTTTTATACTCCCTCAAAGTAGTTTCAACATTGGAAACAACTTGGCTGTGTGCTGTGGTTGAACTACCAGAGTAACCATCAACCCACTCGAAAATAGGGAATTTTAATATATTTTTTAATGATTTTAATGGCATACACGCGAAAGTGCATGTGGACTCGTATACATCATGTGGGAAAAGTCTCGGGCATAACCGCGTATGGGTATTTTTACACCGTTTTTAGTGAATTTTGTCCAAGTTCGTAGGAATGGGTGCCCAAAGCCATAAAAGCAATCATGAATCATATGAAGGTGAGAAATGATGTTATACCGTATGCCTCAATATATGAGGTCAAAAGTGTACATGATGCACGAAATGTATTATGCACATAGAAAGAACTTCGCAAGGACAAGAGAGGACTTCACCGTATTTCAAATTACTAAAAACCAATGAAAGAAAACAGAGAGTCAACTCATGCCGAGGTGGGCATACCCATGCTCAAAAATATAGCATATAGAAAGTATATAATAGATCCAAAATGTATACAAGTATAGCTGAACTGGAAGTACACAATGAATCATCCGAGCATGGCCCGAAATCAATGTCCAAGTATCACATATAGAAATATGATCAAGGACAGTAACCGGATGTCCGATCATATGGGCACCGACCCCCCAAGTACCGAATCATAAGAGGTGGAAACAAACGTACAATCACGCAACCTCTAGAGCCAACATATATAAGATGATGTTGTGACTGAATCGCAACATATAAGGGTGGACGCATCACTAGAAGAAACCGACTGACTGTCAAAAGTGAACCGAGAAATGGCCGATGCAACCCGAGGTCTTCACCGATCACTATGGCACAATTCTACACAATGGGAATAAATGAGCTGAAGTCGACCATGTGAGAAATCGTTGGATTACCTACTAATGATGTATACCATTAACCAACGCGAGACAACCCACCAATAATGAAAATGAGCGTCAAGGTGCCCTGAAGACACCCAATGCGAATGAATGAGTTGAAGTCGAACACTTGAGAGAATCTACCAATCGGGGAGGCAATGATGAATCCCCACCGTTGATAGCGAAGAGCTCGCCACCGATGACCGCAAACCCTAAGGTACCGACAAAAGACTCTAGACCTTATTCCCGCAGCAATGAGTCGGAGTCGATGGGAAAAGATCCGCCGAAGGGAAGGTATTGGCATCCTGCCACGCTCCGGGGCCGCGAGTGTAACCCGCAAAGCCAAGATTTGGAAAGGAATCGGACGAAGTAGAGGACGCAACCAAAACCGAAGTACATTTCCGACATGCAAAAGATGAAGCTAGCGCACTAAGAAACCCTTCCGAACCAACCAATAACGAAATTTAACACAGAGGCGAGAAATCCAATCGATAGGTCAAATGGAAATCAAGGTAATGCACGAATCCCAAGTGTGAGCAATGTGGCCGACGTCGAACACAACGGGGAAACCACTCACTAAAAGACCCATAATGATGATCAAATGGCCGAGCACAAGGTCACTCATTTAACAATGATGGAAATAGGGCCAGGGTGAGGCTCTAGGCTTGCTCTCAAGAGCAATGTGTCGTAGTCGATAAGAGACAAAACCCACGCAAGAAGTCAATGGGGACCTTCAACCAAAGACGAGTTAAGACCAAAACATCTCGATGTGATAACAAGATACCGACAAGACCGGGAAGGCCGACCGAATAATGAGTCAAGAGACACCGCGTAATGGCCAACTCCGGTTAGACTTCCCTCAACAAAAGCACGACTCGTGATGACCATGGCAAGAAAGTGACACCGTATAAGTCCGTTATGCAGAGGCGTAACAACCTAAAGTGATTGGAAGAGATAACCAACCGGGGGAGGACCGACAAGTGAAACAAAGTAAAGGCCGAACCTAGGTCAAAAACTAAAACCATCCCAAATGTAGGAAATAGAGATATACAAGTATATGTGCTTTGTTCAAGGGCGACAAACTAACTCTCAGACCGCCATCAAACAACGAAGATACATCCTGCCCTCGCTCTTTTTGTTATATTTGATTTTTTTCTTTTTCATAATAAGCCTCGAAAAAGAATAAAAGAATGCTATGGTACAATGGGGCCGTCAGCGCTGTCATTAGATAACGAGTATCGAGAAACAAATGCACTAGTTCCCTTGGATTGAAAACTCTATGCTCAATGCAAGGTGGCGAAACTGTAAGCTATACCTGGAGGAATGTTCCATCCATGGGTAAAAGGGTGTCGAAGTCGCGATAGCTAAGTACATGTAATGGTTAACTTGGTGCATATATAGACAAGGTCAAAAGTTGGCTTAAACATCGAGTCCAAATGAAGCTTCGCTAAAGGCTAGATAAACAAGTAGCCAATATGCAATGCAATAATACAACTTAATGACACCAGTGGGAGCCTCTAGGGTTATAGCGTAAAATGATAGTGAGGAAGAAGAATAATGGAAGCTTCAACACATAAGTCATGGTGGGACTAAAGAGGACCTCGAGCCTACATAAAACATAGCATGGGCAACAAGTGATACGAGGAACTAATCAGAAGCCCATGTAAAGGAACGCTACTCACCAAGTCATGATTAAATAATTCCATGAAAGTGAAATGGGTGTAATAGTCATGACCGATGGGATCGAATTCTATGGCAAGTGATCAAGAGTGGAGGCTAGTATGAAGATGAGCCGGAAAGTGATTTCCCTAACCTATATGCCAAGAAGATCATATACCCGCCGTGACGAGTCAAGAATCATGGATCAAAAACCGGGAAAATCTCAAATTCGTCAAAATGTACTCCGAAAACATACCAAACTCGGGCACTTCCAAGCATCTCAAGAAAAATAAGATAGATTGAAAAAATAAGCATAACAAATTTTTGCGAAAATTTTCAACTTTTTAGCCATAAATAGACAAATTACCTCATATTTGGTTCATTATTACATCGTCGATTTGGAAAAAGTGCTCGGAGCAAAACTTTTTCGTCAAATCAAAGAGAAACCGACCACAAACGTCCGGCATTCAATTTGTCGTGTAAGCTCATCAATCATCCTTGCAAATCATTTTTTCCGTTCATAAAGTAAAATTTAGTGATTTTCACCTACGAAACCCTTTCTAAAAAAACACGGGCTCGCGCATACGCGGGTTGGTAATCTAGAAAGCCGCGTATACACGCGATCGTGCATAAAGAAAGCCGCGTATGCGTGTGCCCAAATGAAAAATGCGCGCTAATGAAGGATTTATTGAAAATTTGACAGATGACAATCTCATGGAGAGAGCGTGAACACAAGGCAATTGATCAAGAAGTCATGCAAGATCGAGCATCGCAAAATATTCTTCTAATTGCGATTGTCAAATTTTTCAAAATGCCAAATATGAAAAGCAATGTCTTGCCATAGAAATGCTCGTGAATTATTGGGAACCTAAGAGGATCGCTTTATGATAGATCGTATGCCAAGATTACATTGAAGTGGAAGACATATATTTTATCCCGGACTCTCCTGAGGGGAGAACCAAGAGATTCTCTCCACGCGGAAGCCCCGGGAGGGCTAACCGTGGAAGATTATGTCCATGTAAATACAGAGAGTTCCAAAAGAAAGTTGGAACTCGCATTGCACTATATGATTTAAGGGATTTGCACATGAAAATCCTCCTTTTCACCATTGCGTAGTGGCAGGATCTGCCTCCCTACATCGCGGCCCAGACGCAAATGAGCATGTTGTGCTGGAATGCTTCGACTCATGTATAGTGATTGTGCAATGTACTTTTACTAAACATGAAGCAACAATTGACCTCAATCCGCCAAGAAAAGACAAAACACTTTGGATACTATGTGACACCTTTTTGACAGACATTCTTCTTTGAGAAGATACCAGCATTGAGACCTGCAGCCATCTCTACCATCAATGTACCCCCTAGAGATCCAAGAATTGCCCGCGGCGTACATGATGAAGAGATTAGGGGAAGTGAAATTCCCCAGACCACTTGGGATGATGAGTTCTTCCTTTGGTGGGGAGAAAAATCATCGTTTAGACGACTATCCCTATGCCGAGATGGACTTTCGTGAAGATCCAAATCTTGTTCTTCCACCCGAGTACGCATGTTACGCCCGTAAGTTTGCAATTTTTCGATTTATATAATTTTTTTGGATTTTTTTCAAATATGTATGAAAAAATGAAAACAAAAACATGTTTTTGATTGGATTCATAATGACTTACAAGGTATACATGATCATGATACGATATCTCACCCGCCCGACCCGAGGGCTTCCCGCGCCACAAGCGCGCCGCAGGGGCGGCTGCATCCAAGTGATTCCGCACAGACCTCCAAAGTCAGAGCAGAGGAAATCCTGCAGGGCTAACCCGCCAAATACCTATGGTCCGTGGGTGCGCGCGTAAGTCGTCCAGAGACGGCAGGGAGGCTCAGAGACTCCGGGTACGGTTATTCCGCCGAGTTTGCCACCGCGATCATGTTCTATTGGAACAGAATTTCAAGGTGGACCTCGTGAGAGATAGAGGCGACGTGGTCGATGACCGTATATTTTTTAGACCGAACATGGACGGCATAAGCCCAAATTTTGTATAATCTTATGGATCCAAATTTTGTAAAGTTTTTGAACACTCGATGATATATATACAGCCGATGTTTGATGTGATGTGATAAATGTATCAAAATATGATGTTTTTGATGATTGAATTTTATTGTCTGGAATGATTAATATGCCAATCTAGTGCCCGATTAGTTAATGAGTCAGCCCAAACTAATCATTAGCCCGAGTAATATGAATGAAAGTTAAAAATTGAAATGATCTTTGTAACAAACGTACCCTCAAGAACAAATCAATAAAAATGGATCTCCTGAACCCATAGCATTGTTCAACCGCGACACCAAATTCGAGATCTCCAAGAAAACTACCAACGAATCAACACCCAAAGATATCGCCTCCGAGAGTAGATAAACAACCGTAGTGTATTCTCGCTATATTATTGGAAGCAGGACTAAATGTAGACTCCTCTTGATACTATCAAATTGACCTGGGATGGATAATGAAGCACCCAAGCCACTCTTAAGCTAAGTTCCTGTGTGTCTACTAGCACCATCTAACAAACCAAAATGACTCATGACATCCGACACAACCCGCCAAAGCAACATCAAAAACATTACCAACTCATCAAAGATCGAAAATCAACCAGATATGTACAAAGCAAAAAAAAACTACTATACAAAAGCAACATGCCGTGCCGAAGCCTAGGCATAAATACTTCTTCAAATAGAGCCCATTTCTAGGCTCCGCAACTCGTTCCCTTCAAATCAACCAAGGTATACGCTCCTTTTCTTAAGGAATTTTTTAACGATGAAGGGGCCATACCACATAGACTTAAACTTTTCCCCGCCCCTGTGGCATATTTTTCGGGCATAGACCAAAACAAGGTCACCTTCCGAAAACCCCGGGTTTGACCGCCTTATCGCATCGAACTTTAACTCCTCGGTTTTTATGTGCTTCATTCATTCAGGACATCCCGACGCCGCTCATCGAGATGTTCCAAATGAAGGAGCCTTCTCCTTCAAGACTAGGAAGTGTCGTGAAGAAGTTCAATGTGCCTAACTTAAGAGAAGGAATCTCGCATTCAATGGGAAGAAATACATTCCAACCCGTGCACTACCGAACGCAGTAAAGCCGCTGGTGCCATCGACGTCCCGTATGCCCAAATTGCGTGATATAGCATAATATGCCGCCTGATCTAGCTTTATCAATTGTCCTTTGAAGAGTTGTCTTCAAGGATTTATTCGCGGCTTCCACTTGCCCATTGGTTTATAGATAATACGGAGATGAATGCGTCTCGCCGAAACCCACTTGAGAGCCAACTCACTCATCATACTATTCTCAAATGACTGCCATGATCGTTGACACCCTAGGAATACCAAAATGAGTGATAACCTGCTGAAAGAAAGTATTTCCTCAGTCAAAATATTGTTCCCAAAAGTAGGTATATTTCACCCACTTCGTAAAGTAGTCTACTCGAATAATGCATTTTTGACCTTTAGCCGAAGGCAAAGTTACAAGTAGTATAATCAATACCCTACTTTGTGAAGGGACCGACAAGAATGACCTGGAAAAGCGGAGTCAGATGAGCGCGCATTTTTCTAGGCAGATCGGATATTTGATAAGACACTTTTTGACCGATTCTATACAATATTTTAAAATCGAGGGCCAAAAGCACTCAAGACGCAAGATTTTTTGGGTCAGAAAGTGCTTCCGTATAAATGACCCCCACAAGCTCCACCGTGGGAATCATTCACATGCCCTCACTTTCTTCGAGATTTAGCGCCGTCTCGCATTTCTGAATCAACCCCTCGACGACATATAGTGCCATCAATAATCAAATAATTTTCGTCAAGTGACGCAACTTACGACGCTCATCTTTCGAAAGTTTTTTTTTAGGAAATCCTCAGCTCCGGAGATACACAATTATATCTCCATACCAAGGATCCTATGAAGAGATAAGAAACAAATGTTCATCCTAAAGGATTCACTGCAGATCATCTCTTCTCCACATGGCAACTCGGAGATCACCCGCGAAACCAATGATTTCTCGGACTCTGGGCGGCATAAACTCAAGATCAAATTCTGCAAAATCACAATCCATCTATTGTATTTTCCCCAATCACTGGCTTACCGAGGAAAGAACTTCAAAGGATTGGTCACGCCAAAACATAAGTTTTTCGAAGAATAATGTAATGTCGGAAATGGCCAGATGAAGATGAATCGCTTAAATCTAACTTACTCCGAGTGTAACGTGAGTTCTGGTGTCCTACCAAGCCTCGACTAAGGTAGTATATAACATACCAGTAAGAGCATCATCTCCCAACTGTGAATCCATACCATTAGGATTCTCGCCGTCGCTGTGACAGTTGAACCTCATAATCAAAGGATCAACAAGAGCAGAGGACAATGCTTTTTCAGCATCGAATGAGCGTATATTTGGCCCCAAAGAAAAGGAACTCTTCTTCAACAATCTCATAAACTCTCTGTGGAATTTCAACATAATTTACGATAAATCTCCAAAGAAAAATTAGACTTTCCAGACTTTGGAAGCTCACTATATATTTATATAAACTGCCATTGCCTCAACCTTGAAGGGATCTACCCTAATCTCTTCCCTGCATAGTTTAGAATCCCAATAACCGCCGGGATGTAACCTAAAACCACCTTTGTTCGGATTCAATCTAATCTTATAGAAAACGACACCTTTTCAAATATTTTCCAGAGGGTGAGAAGGGATGATCCATCCTCTTCGAACATGCCTAAACCACTCCCATACGCTCGATAATATTTTTGATGTCGTGGAAGGCATATGACATGGCCCGCCGAAAGGTAGCCCGCATTTTTAAGACCAAAATGCATCTTCGAGGCAGCACTCAGTATCAACAAAGGTGCCTATGCCGATTTTCGGATGGATAGTAATCTGATTATATCCAGAGAAAACCGTCCATGAAGGAGAAAATCTCATTATCTGTGAATTTGCTGCATGATCTAATTATAAATGGTGTGGGGTAATTATCTTTAGGACATGCTTATTTAGGTCTCAAATTATGTAACCTCGAATCGCTTCCTTGATTTTTATCCATTTTAACTTTTAGATTAAACCTATCTTACCAAAGGAATAGTGAAAATAACTGCCTTAAGTGCTTCTCAACCTCACTTTGATAGCCGTCGCCTTCCTAGGATCAGAGAGACCTTGATGCCAAGTTACCATCTGCTTAGTGCCACACGTCTTGATTCCATGTTGGACAATAGATGGACTCGGTCTTACTTCTCATAAGACTAAGTTTAATAAGACATCCTCATACTTTGTGAGTTTTATGAAAATTTGAACTTCTTCAATGTGAACATTCAGCTCCGATGAAGACATTCTCGAAAAATATTGGATCCCCCGAGTCAACCACCGGACAGGAGAACACAATACAAAACCTTTCAAAGATAAACCTCATGGTGCTAAAGGTTCAAGACCGGGTGAATGGTGACCGTAGATGAGTATTCTGGAAAAACTCATTTCAACTTCGCTCAAGTCGCAAAAATAAGACCGATGATGCAAATCATCCCACCCGCCTATCTATACCGCCCATGGCTTCAAGATGGCCTCTTGGGATGGGGCAGTGGGGACAAGGAAATCCCGACGAAGAAGAACCAAGCCCGGTTTGAGCTGACTTCCATCCTGGCCCCGTGAAAGAGGAGCAGACTAGATTCTCGCAGTCAACAATAGACCGATAAGCAATCTCGCTGCAGACATTGGAAAATGCCATTCCACCCACTCGACCTTCCGCTAATGGTGGTTTTAGAAGTGGTGTCCGTGTTGTCCAAAGAACACAGGCTCAACCTCTGATTATGATTATATATATATATATATATATATGAAGGAGAGCCTGGGAGGATGAAATTGCATTAATATGAACCGTAGGAGGAGGAATATTGAAAGTACCCATCAAGGAAGAACATTCCAACTCCTACCCTCAATGCGCCTAGTATTAGAATGCAATTGAATATGAGCCGCACGTATTCGTGTCTGGTTGTGAGGACACACCACACACAAAACTTCCAATGATTCATCAGACATCCTTTGTGAGGGAAAGATATAGACCTCAATAATGAGGAGGCAATGGCATCTATCTGAAAGAATCCAGCTTTCCTGCTAGAAGGTTATAGTTCAAGCTTGCGTCAACTACCTCAACCTCTATATTGACATGCCTCACATAAGGGCAGCCAAGGAATGTGGGGGTCTGTGAGGAACACCATCGAACGCAACAAGAGAGTGTAGATGGAACAAGCCTTTGGGAGATCCAATTGTCTTCCAACATGTGAGAGACATCACGTATGTGGAAGCACCCTCATCAACAACCGTTCGAAAGATATTACACTTCGAGGCAATGATTTAATATGAAAATCCATGTGATGGGGGAAGTTCTTCTTGGGGCCTGCCTACTGCAAGTAATCGAAGATAATTTTTCTGATCAATAGCCCCAATGGCAAGGAGAAAAGCACTACGCCGAGCTGACAAGATCGAGTACCTCTAAAGCCGACATAGCACAAGGACTCTCGCGCTGCATCTTCCACAATCGAGTAGTTCGGGCAGCCCTAGCATTTGGATTAATCGTCGATCGCTAGAAGATGATTTGGCATCCAGGTATAGACTCAACAGAGGTTGTAATGTGAAGCGGCTCGCAGCATCAGAATATCCTTAGCTTTTCGAAGACTCTTCTCGCTTTATAATCAGATCTCTCGTAGCGATATCCGCGTGAGCACTCATCATGAAAATGTTCGATGGAATTTCCCTTTCCCGGGTGCCCCGCAGGAAGCCCTGGATTTTGATTTGCGCCAAAAACTAATTGTTGCCCTTGGGGAAAAGGGTTTGTTAACACAGCCTCGGGAACTAGAAGAACCCCCGTCGAGCTAACAAGCGTGCGCATCCCGAATTTTAGGGCAAAGGTGTGTAATATGGTTCTGTTTTTTTTTGGCCACAGCTTGCATGAAACTTCACTTCTCTTTTCTCCTTGGACCCTCACCAACATGCTCGTTGGTTTTATTCGCATTACCCTTCCCCGTTTTACCCTTTTTCTTATTATTCTTGTCCCCTTCTTCTTCCCCTTCGGATTGTTGATTTCCTTTGGGACTTAAGCATGGACAAGACAAGGGACAAAGACCGGAAGGAGTGACTCGGGTGCACGGCTCTATTCTCCGTAAGGAGCATTGTGTTGCAACCGCCGTAACGAGTAAGGTGTTGGTCGCACCACTATTGATCGATCCAATCAGTCCATCACCATGAGATCGGCTTCGTTTTAGATAAATCTAATTTGGAGCGAGGAGCATTGGGAAAATATTGCGGGAGGACCCTGTGACCGAGAATATATCAACCTAGGCCGGGCCCAAAAATGGCCTGCTTCCTCGTAAAATACCCTGTAGGATATATTTGTAAATATCTGATCGTTAGGATTTCGTAAACCATTCCAAAAGGAATTCTCCCCGGAATATGAGCTTTAATAAGCCTCTTCTTCTCCTCCATTCCCTTGGTTTTATAGTCGAAATAAGCTATGTCATTCCAGTTTTTTAAAATTAGCCAGGGAGTTCCTACCCCAGCGACAACGATTGTGTAACTGAAATGGTTCGTAAATGTAATGCATCATTTCTCCAATTGGGGTTAAACTACCTCAAATAGCTCAATATACCATTTGGAAAGGTTTGCATGAATGCTAAGAAATAATCTCGACCTCCAATTGAATCATCGATCGTGAGTTCTAAGAACACTAAATGGAAAGAAAGAGGTCACTGGATTTTCCATCTGCTTTCAACCTTTTGAATGTCCGAAGGAAGTTTGTGGAACCGAGGCCACTCCCGACTATAACGAATTGGATCATTAGTCAACTTCGGCGTATCCGGCAAGTTTAACGCGTCGTAAAAGGTAAGCGAGGCGAGTTCGAGATTCCATCCTTGATGGGATGGATTCCGAACATTCCCCGAAAAGAATAAACTCGGATTCAAGGAGGCACCGTGTTGCCAAAAAGGACTCGTAGAAAAAGGAGAAGAACCTCCTCCCAACAGCCGAGTTACCAAAGCCCGACACCGCCCCCCGCCTACATGAAACAGAGAGGGAAAGCCCCCGACAGGGGTTCCGTGCATTAGAAAGAGGAGAAAAGGTCCGGAGTTGCCACTCGACGAAGGGAAAGAAGTATTCCCTCGGTGACCGCCGTAAACCGATTCCCTGCCCCCACCGTAGTGAATACGTGTGGTTCCATCCCCGTAAAAGTGGTCGAATTCCGACCTCCACCAAGGATTGAAACTCGGGTCCGAGAAGCTAAACCCGAAAGGACCCTAAAGAAGGATTGGAACTAGAATGTGCCCGGGCCCAAAGGGAAACCCCGAAAGAAGCTTCTGTCCGCCAGCTGCGGAAGACATGGGTGTAGATCCACTTACAAATGAAAAGGAAAAAGAAGGAATCCCACTAAGGCATTCGAAATGGCGACCGTATCGAGAAGCTTATGCTTGGGTGAAATCCGCAGCCAAACACAGAAAGACTAGAAGCAATCGAAGATAAAGCAATAGTGCCTCCTCTGCATAAGAGTCCGAATGCCACGACCCGCGCAAAGAAGCCGCGTTCTCGCTCATGGCCATCGAAAGGTATGAATGATACTAAGATCTTCCTATTTCTTCATCCCAGTCCGATGTATCGAAGAACGAACGGATAATCGGGAGGAAGAGGAGATGGACCTGACACAGGAGGTTCAGGTACTTCTTCAATTTGAAAATCTTCTTCCTCGAGGAAATAAAACTCGCGAGGAGAGCGGGAACGCTCCTTCGAAAACCGATACGAATCGCCTATGAAACCTTCAGACCCCTATGGGAGGATCTCTCTCCACCGCGTCGACGTCACAGGTGGTAACCACCGTTAAATCACTCCTACGCCTTCTCGAAGAAGGCTCGGGACTCTCGGGAGATAACGCCGCATTCTCCTCGATCGACGAGGCGCTTGACGGGGCCCATTTAACAAATTTTAATTAGACTCAAAAAATATAAATCTAAGCAAGCTAGAGAAAAGAGCACTCGTTTTTTTGTAAGAAAAATCCCCGAAGATACAATCAAGCAAACAACCTTCAAGTATTTCCGCTCCGGGTGATTAGGACCGGACACCAAAATACAAGAAAGCGAAATATAGGACCTCCCGAAAGTAGTCTGGGATAATTACGGCCCAGGCCTACTAGCGAAGGTATCAGAAACAGTTACGCCGACCTCCTAACGACAGCCTTTGCCGGCTCAAGCACCCAAGCTTCGCAAGGGCACCCCCTAGAAGTACTGCTGAAAGTGATGCGACGTCTGCCTCAGGTACCATGGGTATTCCCCCCCGCAGTCACCTGTGTGGAACCTAGGAGTGGCAACTATGGGCACCAATCCGTGTCAGAAGCCGGGCGGAACGGTCTTGAGGTTAGATTCAGCTAATCAGAGAGGGGGTATCCCTCTTCTCAGCCTTCACTTCCCCTCGCGCTTGACTCTCTGGAGGAGAGCTTTCCCGATCCACCTAATGGAGTTGGATTTCGCTCAATTAATCAACTTCTATGTTTTGTTTGAGCGGCCTTGGAGATTTAACTCTCCACTCACCTAATCCAAGGCCCTACAACCTAGCTAGTTGGTGTATGACACTTAGAAAACTTGCTAGTTGATTTTAAATTAAATCGCTTATTTTAATTGGCTGTTATGTTAAGTCAAAGGGATGCTGAAATGAAACTTATGGTGTTTTGACGCAGAAAGAAATTAATAAAAACCAAACTACATGCAAATGCAGTTATTGTCTTTCGATGAAAAGCAACTTCTACATAGGTTCTACGAGATTAAAGATTGTATTTTTCTTTTCAGATAACAAACTCACACTCACAAAAACTATGAAAATGACTAAATGCTTAAGTGCACCTGATGAAAATCACTACAAGCATGCAAATTCTAAGATGCAAAATCTCCTAAAGCAGAGTGAAATTTCCCAAATACCCTTCAGTTTTATCTCTTTTTGGTTTTCCAGAAAGCTAGTTCCCAAAATCAAGAACTCTTAATATGAAGACACCAAAAACTATTAAAAAACAAGAGGAAGAAATCAATGACAACTCCTTTCCAAAATCAAGCCAAAATCCAAAGGCAAGAAACCTCAACAAAGCTTCAAAACATACAAAGAAACGAAAACAAAAATGCAAAAACAAAAGCAAAAAACAAAGCAAAATGTTTTTTGACGTTTTGAATTTTATAAGGGAAGAGTTCGAAAAGACCACGCAAAACTATAAAACCCCAAGCCAAACAACACTGAATTTCAAGCAAAAACTTCAAAAATGCTCCAAATCTTATAGGGCTAACTCGTAGCAAGATCAATATGAGAAAAAGAAGACAAGAAAACTCAGCCACTCAGCCTAGAAGAATAGTATAACCTTGCCGCAAATAAAAACTTCAAAGAACCAAGAAAGACTCTTCAAAAGTTGCAATAAGACCTAGCCGACTGAACTCAAGAAAACCAACCAATAAACAGGAAAAAATCGTAGTGCAAAGCAAAACACAAAGATAGGAAAGAGTAAATGAGCAGAAGCTCTCTGTTTTGATAAATCAGAAGAGCCAAGAATCCCCAGAAAGAGATCTTGGTACTCGAACCAGAAGTGCTAGCACCAGAAACAACACTTTGCCAAAAAGACTAGTTTTCGATCAAACAAGAGAGAGAAAAGACCAAATACCACTTTCTTCGCAATCCAGAGAGTACAAAGACACTGCAGGAACAGGTCTCCACAGACAGAAAGGACTAAAAAGTCAAGAAATCCAAAATTTCAAAATCTGCCTAGGTATACGCAACTTCACAGTTTAGCAACAAGCGTGCATACACGACTGTGCTAAAGGAAACCCGCGTATACGCGACTCCCTGTAACAAAAAATGCGTGTATACACGACTGTGTGCAGACAAACCCACGTATATAAAGGTAGATAATGAAAAACAAAAAGGATCAAGCCTGGATAAGAAACCAGGACTTCAGTCTGATTGAGAAAGAGTAAACTGGACTGGAAATAAAAGTTAAAACTGTTGGAAACCTATCAAACAGCTGAAACCAACCAACAGGGGAATCACAAGAATGCGATCCCCAGCGGAGTCGCCAGTTCTGTTTCGGGGAAAATCACCCTAGAGGTTCGTTGGGTTACAACCTCCATAGAGCAGGGCATGCTACTCAAGAAGGACTCACACAACCATACATGTTCATGAAAAACTAAATAGAGCAGATCGAGGAACTTACCCGTAGGTCCTACGGTTGAAGCAGATCCCGTGGGGTCCAAACCCCCAACAACCCTTCTTCCTTCTTAACCTGAAAGACAAGAAGAAACAAGCACGAAGAACTAGTTGTACATCATATATCTACTCTAAATGTTAGTGAAATCCATATGAAACATTAGATAAATCATAATAAATGCTTAAATAACAATATTCTCATATATGCAAGCGGACACTAACACGTATATTTCGGGAACAAGATGGTTCTTCTGTATTATAAATAGCATGTACAGAAATAACAAGTGGAGAGATCACCTGAATCCTTCCACGATCTTCGAGCAGACCGTCGTCCGGATCCATCCCACCCTTGCCTCACTAAGATTCCTTCCGAACTGGTGCATACGAGATGACATATAGGGAGATGAGCATCTCCAGGAAACAAGGGTTTCCTGTAATGAACTAGGAAGTGTAGGAGGCACGGGAATTCAGACTTGGATAGGGAATACCAACAGATTATAATATCAATAATTTCTCTCTCTCCCTTAGGCCATACACATGAGGGGCTTTTATACTCCCTCAAAGTAGTTTTAACAGTTGGAAATAGTTGGCCACGTGCTAGGGTGGTTGAACTACCACAGTAACCATCAACCCAGCCCGAAAATAGGGAATTTTTATACATTTTTTAATGATTTTAATGGCATACGCGGAAAAGTGCATGTGGACTCGCGTATACACGCGGAAAAGTCTGGGCATAACCGCGTATGGGGATTTTTACACTGTTTTTTAGTGAATTTTGTCCAAGTCTGTAGGAATGGGTGCCCAAAGCCATAAAAGCAATCATGAATCATATGAAGGTGAGAAATGATGCTATAACAATTAGTCACTCTACTATGATCCCTTGTGCCTTAGTTGAGGCTTCCTTATTGCCTCAATTATGGTGGGCCCTCTTCTATTGACTTCAGCACATTCATTCCAGAAGAATGATCTAGAGGGTAGTGTACCTTGCTTCCATCTTTCATCATTGTTCGTTGCCTCAGATCAAGAAAATCAAATCATAATTTCCCTTTGAATTTTTTGTTTCTCACGTGCTCGACTCCAACTCCTTATCGTGTGATTGATAATGGTACACTTGATGGTTCGATGATCCAGCAGATTGTACCAGTGATTCCCAGATGCATGTGAGATGTTTCAGACCTCATGAGGTGTTGGCCCTTCAAGTAGCCCCCCACATACCAGGATGACCTCATATTATTCTTCAGCCTTAGATGTAGTTCCGTAGATTTTATGGTTTTGATTCTAGCCGCTTGCAGCACCCACAACATGTGTGTCTCCTTCAGATGATCCATTCAGGTCTTCAGAGCACTTCGTGTTCAGCAGGGCTTCTTTGGTTTTGTTCTCCCCTCTCCATGTCAGCTTGAGGGGAATTATGTCTCATGTACTCAGATATTATTGTATTCATTCCTTACCTGTGTTTTTCGGGCGCATTTTGTATATTGAATTCATTGTATTATGTCATGGCCCATTGATGCCAGTGGATCATGTATTATGTACTTTGTAGCTCAGTCCCACATTGTTGGGCTCACCATTTTTATTTGTACTCGGTTATCTCGGCAAGTATGGGTATTCCTCCCCCGCCTCATTTGAGATCAAGTACTCCAAAATAAAATGAGACTTATATTAGTTTATTAAGTCTCACCCCCTCCATTTTTGTCTTTCTTTGCTTTGCTTCAGTCATCTCTCTCCCTCTTTGACTCCCCTTCAGTGTCTTGTGGAAGTGTAACTTACAACATATTTCAGCCATACGATTTTCTCCTAACGTTCATACGTTAGGGGGGAATATGTTATCACCAAAAAATGATCACCTAGCCATTTCTAACTAGGTGGATCGAAATACACCATGTGAGTTCAATTTTACCATAGTAAAATCACTTTCACTACAATAAATAATTTAATTTACAACTTTTATTATTAAGTTATTTTTTATAAAACACATGAGAATAATTAAATAAACCATTTTTTATTTAATTTTCTCTAGGAATAATTATTAAATCATTGTTTGATTATTATTTCTTGTCATATTTCACTAAATCACCTAGGAATAATTAAATAAAATATAATTTATTTATTTTGACTTAAATCCATCCTTGGAATAATTATTAAATCACTATTTAATAATTATTTCATTTCACACCTTTCTTATTATTCGCGAAATAATTAATAAATCATTTTTTTTGTTAATTATTTCTAAATAAAGATATTTAATCATTTTAAATATCTTTTCCCTCTCCCAAAATATAATAAAGTATTCCAAGTGGTTAGATCTAGATTTTGGTCAAAAATATTTTATTATTCTCTATTTTCGAGATCAACCCAATACTTTTCTATAAATAAGAGGGTTTTCATTCATTTTTCACCATGAACATTATCATCATCACCATTATCGTGACATGTCATTCGAGCTCCCATTTTTGGGTTCTACATTGTTTGGTTTTTCACACATCTGAGAGAGGAAGATATTAATACTGAAGCGACGAGGACATCAAAGGGCCCATCCAATTGAGGGGGATGTACAACTGTTTGTAAATATCTTTCGCCAAGTGTCATCAATAAAATATTTTTCTTTCAAATATTTTCCAAGATTGGTTTATTACATCAGATTTATTTCTGTTGTTTGTTCTTTTATATTTGCATACATCTATCTTTCTACGTGTTTTTCTCGCATATTTGTTGCATATCTAAAGTATAAGCAGCCAAAAGTGTTGTTAGGGTCACTAGTCACTCGTGACTTAAGTGAGATATTTTTGGTACACCTTCCAAGAAATTTCATACTAACACCAAGGTTTCCCCTACTACTTTGTTTGATACATTTGTGTGATTATGGAAAGGAAAGGCCCAATTTGGACCCATGATAACTGGTGTAGTTGTCAAGTTATCCTTGAGCTCTTCAAATTCTTCTTGACTTTGTTCTATCTAACAAAAATATGAATATTTTGCTATCAAAACAAACAAAGGTGAGGTAATTTTACTCAAATATTTGATAAACCTCCTATAGTATCCATCTAATCCTAAGAAGCTCCTAACATCCTTTTTTTCCTGTGGAAAAAAAACCCTTCTAATAATGGAAATGTTATTAAGGTCAACCTAAATCCATTCCTTATAGAGGAAGTGACCTATAAAAATTCCTTCATTCATAAAAAAATCACATTTTTCTGGACTTAAGAAAGATTCATTTCAATGAATATTTTTAAAACTTTACATATGTTAGATATGGATTTTTGGTATGCATCACCATAAGGAGTCAAGTCATCCATATAAATTTCAACCGAGTCATGTAGCATATTAGTAAAAATACTCAATACTTCCCTCTGGAAGGTGGAAGGGGCATTGCAGAAGCCAAATGGAAGAAACATGTTATCACTCTACCATATTCTCAAGGTTGAAGAAGGAATCCCAACAGAGGTAACCACAGACCAAGATTTTGACTTGATAGCTATCCCTATCAAGTCGGAGATGGATCTCTCCAAAAGGGTCACAGCCAGGAGGGCTGGAGAAATTAGGTTTTTTAGGCTAGATATTGAGTGCAGGGGGTTTTTTTGATTTGATTTGGTTTGGTTTCAACTGGATGAAGAAATTTTATCAAGGAAAGCTAGGTCAGGGAAAATGAGATAGGGTTGTAGGGATCAATGGGGAAAGGTAGGCACAAGTCTTATCACATAAAGATGATTGTGATGGAATGGTCTTAAGACTGAAAAGAAAGCTATGAATAGAATGGGAGATGTATTCTTCTTATACAAATGAAAATGGACAGACTATGATCAATTCCCCAAAATAGAGCATGTACAAGCATGTATTTCAATTATCTAACTTGAAATATATCATACTATAGAGATGAAATGAACAAGGATACAATACATTATAACATATGATACTGAAGAAAAAAAATGATAAACCATCATACCACAAGTATCCCAAAAAGTAGTTGCAACTCCTCTTTATTAGCTGGCCAAACTTAGTACAAAAGTTCCTTGATCAACAATCTATCATCCAAACTAATTCCAACCCTTGAAAATGAGTCAAAAATGACATGATATAGGCCTCAAAAAACCTCATCCAACCTTAAGGGTCGAATCCCTAATTTTAAGAGCTGATCCACCAAAGTACGCATTGAAACCTGGAGTGTAGGGTGGTCAAACTGACTCATCCCTAACTTTAGTGAACTAATTCATTACACCTCATTGAGTTCATTTACCTAATGTATTTATCCTAGGTAACAGTAAAAACACCATAATTAAATTTACCATGCTCAATTACATAAGTGACATCATGATTTTTAAGATAAAAGTCCAAATTTTCAATGAAAATTTCAAAAAATATCAGCAAACTATCATTTGTGCCCTCACTGTGTCATTTGCACCCTCACTGAGTCATTTGCATCCTCTATATTGCATGTCACTTTTGGAGACCTTCCTAGTGTCCAAATTGGGCCCAGACTAGCTCGTTGGAAAGCCCTTCAATTCTAGTTTCCATATCTTCCTTCACTTTCCAAAATTAAGTTCAATTTACCCCTAAAAACTTCAATCTCCCAAGACTGGTATTTGTGCAGCGCCTAGGTCAAAACAGGGGCAGAAAGGTGGGTTTTTTATGGTTTTTTGAGCTTTTCACCTATCAAAACTACAAACCAAGGCTGTAAACATGGTTTTATGAGATGCACGCATTGGTCATTAGGAATCCAATGGTGCCTTCCTTCTCCTCAAAAAGTGTGCCAATTATTTGCGTAGCGCCTAAGGCATTGCACAAATGCCCAATTTTATGTTAAATGTTTGTCCCCAAAAACACATAAATTTCCATATTTTGCAAAAAAGTAATGAAATTCCTCAAAATTGTTAGAATGGATGATGGATGGTGTGTCTAGGCTTGGAGGGAAGCCTCAGCAAGTATGTCCAACTTTTTCTTCTCTTCTTGGTGAGTTAGGGCTTTTATTTTTGCATTTGTTGCCTTTAGCTTTGCCCTTGTATTGCTTTCTCTCTTTGCATAGTGCTTGGCCATTCTCCTTTGAATTTGTTTGTCTTTTTTAGCCTTCTCTATCAACTTTTCCAAGTGTTCATTGTAGAAATTATATAACATATGCATGTATATATCCATATTATCCTAATCTAACAATATTTATCTTCTTGATAAATACAGAATCCTTCCACTGTTAATCTTTTGCGGAAATTTAAAACTCAATTGCAAACACATGTGAATAAATTCAATCGCACATAACATAGTTGTTTAACGGGAAAGCCTGAAGCTAAAAACCCCAACTATCATATATTATGTATCATGGATATCATGTAACAATCTCATACAAAGCTTAGTACATCAATCTCTCAATACAATACAATCGTCACACACTAACATGAAGAAATCCGCAAATCCATGCACTAATTTCTTGCCACCTGATAGCCTGCCTCCACTGCGCAATCCATGCTGAAGAAGACCCTTGAATGAATTCGAATCTACCTTGCCTTTTCTTCGCAATCCTCATTGGAAACTCCAATGTGTGTGTGATGCAATCAATGCATCACTCTAGTCACAATAGATAGTCCATCTTCCCTTTCACCTACCTCTCCACTGGGTCTCCACTGGAACTGACATGCACTGTAGTTAACTATTGTTTTTGTTTAGTTTTTAGTGATTTAATAGTTGTGAATTAATTAAAAAATTAATTCACTTAACTCTCACTAGTGTATCTTTCAGTTAGACTAGATACAACTAGCTCAACTGAGTTTAACTCACTTAACTGAGTTAAACTGAATAAAAAATCCATAAACTACTCTTCCAACTCTATCATAACTTTTCCACTTCAGTTCTAATTGAGTCCTCCATGCATGAGCCACCATAAACCCTAGGAATTGTGTAATTCCTTCAGCCCACTGATTTGCCAAATATGTATACTAAAATAAAGTACTCCAAGAGAATAAGTTGATATTTAGAGTATGATTATTATTAAGGGCTAATAATAATCGACACATCTATTTTTAGATCGACGATCTATAAATAGACTTCAGCCAATCCTCTAAAAATAGAATTTCATATATTTTTCCAACTTGACCAACCATCCACAAATAGCATCCTGCAACTTCTGAAATATGATCATCATGTCTAAAAATAGACATAGTCTAAAAATAGAATTACACATAAAAATAGCCTACGGGCCCATTTAGTGAAGGTGATTGATTTTCACTAAGCTTCATCATCTTGTTGAATCTCAACACTCCCTCTCAACAAGATAGGGATTATCCTTCACCCCGATCCTACCTCTATGGTATTTGAATTTTCTCTTGCCGAGCACCTTCGTCAAAATGTCTGCATCCTGATCTTTCGTAGGAATGTACTGAAGCAGCACGATCTTTCGCTGCACACAATATCTGATATGATGATACCTGATATCAATATTTTTAGATCTATCATGAAACACAGGATTAATCGAGAGTTTAATGCAACTCTGATTATCACAATGTATCATTGTAGGATCTAAATATGAACCACACAGACCAACTAGGATCTTCCTCATCTAGATAGCCTCACATGTAGCTTGACTTGCTGCCATGTATTCTGCTTCCGCTAAACTGAGTGCCACGAATCTTTGTTTCCTGTTGTACCAAGAAACTGTTGTAGATCTGATACTGAAAAACCCTCCTGATGTGATCTTTCTGTCCGTTGGGCTACCTGCCCAATCTGCATCCATGAAGCCATGCAACTTCATCTCATCCTTCTGTTTGTACCATAAGCCACACTCAGATGTGCCCCTGAGATATCTCAAGACATGCTTGCCTGCCTTCCAAAATATCTTGGTAGGCTTAACCATTTCTTGTGAAAGCTAGTTCACTGCATAGCATATGTTCGATCTTGTATTAACTAAATACATGAGCGAACCCACCAACTGTCGATAAACAGTGGCATCCACTACCTCTACCGATGTAGCATCCTCTTTCCTCCAATTTCCTGGAAGAGGAGTTTCAATAGGCTTGCAGCCTTGCATGTGAAACTCCTCAAGTATCTCTTGAGCATACTTGCCTTGAGACACAAACAGTTCACCTTCCCGCTGCCATATTTCAAATCCAAGGAAATAATGAAGGAGGCCCAAATTCTTCATCTCAAACTCCTTTGCAAGATCTGCCTTGCATGAGTGCATCAACTTCTCATCACCCGTTAGTATTAAATCATCAACATAAAGAAAAATGATTAAAAGCTTACCCTCCACCACAATTTGGTATAGGTTTGCATCCGCCTCAATCTTGGTGAAGCCAAGTCCAGTGAAATATTTGTCGATCCATGTGTACCAAGCACGTGGTGCTTGCTTCAGCCCATACAATGCTCTTTTGAGCCTGCACACATGCGACTCGCTACTAAATATTTCGAATCCTTCAGGCTGCTCAATGTACACTTCTTCCTCAATGATCCCATTAAGGAACGTAGTCTTCACATCCATCTGATGAATGTGCCAACCCATCTGCGCTGGGAGAGAAAGGATGGTCCTCATGGAAGAATACCATGCGACAGGTGCAAAGGTTTCTTCATAATCAATCCCCTTGATCTGTGAGGAGCCCGAGCAACAAATCTTGCCTTATACTTCTCGACGCTCCCATCAGCAGCTTGCTTTACCTTGTAGATCCATCTTGATCCTACAACTGATTTACCCACCAGCCTTGGAACAATCTCCCAAGCACTATTTCTGACAATGGAGTCATACTCATCCACCATTGCATCTACCCATGTGGGCTCCTGCACTACTTCTTCAAAATAACATGGCTCTGTCACGGTACACTTTATCATAAGATCCATGTATCCATTAAATCAGTCAGGTGATTGTCTCTATCTGCGCTGTGATGTAGGGACTCCTACATTCTGTGCCGCATCAAGCTTTAGTCTCTCAGCTTTTTTGGTACACTTTATTCTAGTTATGATGTTTGGCTCTGTGTGAGTGGACTCCTCCACTCCACGAACTTCCTCCTGTGGCTGGTCCACATCTAGAGGCTCATATTTTAGAAATGGCAGTTCCTCCACTGCATGCAAGTCTAGCTCCCTCTCAAGCATATCTCGTGCAGCACCCACGATCATTTTTTTCTTCCTCTCCGTGACCCCATTCTGCTATGGGTTATGAGGTGCTATGAGTTCTCTTCGAATTCCTTCTTTGCTACAGAAGTCTTTGAATTCATTCGAGATATATTCACCACCATTATCGCTTCGTAGAGCTTTCACTTGCTTCCGTGAATCCTTCTCCACTAATGCTTTAAACTCACAGAAATTTTAGAATGTTTCACTCTTCTTCTGCATGAATAATATCCATCATCTACGAGAATAGTCATCAACAAATATAACATAATACCTGTGTTTTGTTGTTGAAGCAATGGAGAAAGGTCCACACAGGTCTGTGTGAATTCTCTCCAGGATCACCAAAGCACGGTTCTCCTTCTCATGAAAGGTGGTCTTCAAAAACTTACCCATAGTACATCCCTTACACTGATCTAACTACGCAAGAGTACCCTTGGGAATTCCAATAGAAATCTGATGCAAAATCTTCAAAGTGCCATGGTGAAGATGGCCCAATCTCCTGTGCCATAATTCGCCCTCATCTCGGTTCACCACTTCTTCTGCTTTGCCCATCATTTCAGCGTAGCCATCTACCTCGAAAAAGTAGAGATTCTTAACTTGAATCCCTACCCTCTTGGTTTGACCCATTGTTTTATGTCGCAGGAAATCTTTTCCATCGCTAAAAACAACGTCATAACCTCTGTCTTCCAACATTACGACTGAGACCAAGTTCTTCTTCAAACTTGGAACATGCATAACATCCTTCAAAAGAAATGGATTACCTGACTCCCTCTCAAAGGTAATGGTCCCAATTTCGATCGTACTGTATCAACCATCGTCGCCCATCTCTATATGCATTTGGATATCCTTCTCCTCCAAGTCACTAAAAAACTCCTTGTTTCCTGTCATATGGAAAGTCGCACCACTATCAAGATACCACACCGATCCCATTGAGCTTGACACAAATCATGTGATCAAAGAGAAATCAAGCTCAAATTATGAGGCTAAGTCCTCACCTGCTGCAGCTCCAACAACCTTCTTATTCTTCTTCTTCTGTGGGTAGTTAGTGGCGAAATTCCCATGTTCGTGACAATGAAAACACTTCACCTTGGACAAATCCTTCTTCTTTCCTTTAGCCTCGAATTTTGAAGGGAAATTATTCCCTTTCCCTTTCCTTTCTTTGGAATCCAAATCGCAATTCTCTTCATCTTCATTCTTCGATGAAGAGCCATCCCTGGTACTTCGCCTTATCTCCTCCTGCACAAGATCCGACCAAAGTCACTCCCAACCCGGCAGTTTCTCCCGTCCATTGACAGAGTCTTCGTAGCTATGCCAACTCTTCGGAAGCCCAAGGAGAGACAATCTCACCAATTCATCATTGTAATATCCCAAAATAGGGAATTCTACACTATTGGGAATATCTTAAGATATTCCAAATGTGGAGATCTAGCAATACATAAACATAAACTGGAAATAGAAGTGAATAAACATCATACCAAAATGTATGGAAACCATGGAGCCATTTTATTATGAATCAGTAGCAAATAATAGCAATACAACTCAAAGGATCAAGGCAAACAAGCCTCCCATCAATACACATGCTAAAAGTAGAATATTGTTATATGGCAGAGTGTCTATGAACAAGAACTGCGCAGTCATAGATGGAATACTACTACAGGAAGTGTAAAATATCATAGATCTGCATATATATGACTCATACAATATTGGGAGAGAATATCTATGCTCCCAATCACTACCTCAAGACAATCCTGGAAGGATTGGCTGAAATATGCAAAACTGCAAAATGTCAGAGTTGCAACGTAGTAGTTGCAACTCAAGAATTGGAAATGGATGGAGAAGGCTAAAGATGCTGCATCCGATGAAAATACCTCCTCCAATGGATATTCCAAGTGAAAGGCTAATCCTAACACTAAATATCTCACCCTCCAACAATCACTGCAAATACCAACTGAAAATAACGCAGTCACTGAGGGATACTGCGTTGTAGGTTCAAGAAAAAGAGTTGGCCAAGTGCCAAGATCTGCAATATGCGCCAAGGGCTTCCAAACTGATCTCTCAAAGGAAAGAAAGCCTCCTCCTCTGAAAAAAAAGTGGTATTGTGAACCCTCACTGCAACACCCTGCAACACAACATTATTCTGCTGCATAAATTACGTTGTAGCTAAAGGAGGATGCTTGGCCTCAAGCCTAGATGTGAGGAAAATTAGTAAAACTCCTTCAAGAGCCCTCTCAAGAAAGGAGGATGATTCCTAAATAGGAAATCCTTGTGCTAAGCATCACTGCAACTCTGCTAAATAGCAGGAGAATGCACAAAGTCTAAACAGACAATGAAATCAATAATATAAATCATGAATAACAATGGTTTCCTTGCTCTCCTTTTAAATAAGTGAAAGCCTTCTCTCCCTGGGTCCCACTCATTATGGTTTCCTTCACCAAATAACCATCTTCCCATTCATACTGCGCTGTCTCTCAAATTTTTCTCCACCTCCTATCCCAGCGTTTTTGACTTGGTCAAACTTGACCTTGTCTCCATGCAAATGTCCTCTTTCACACATAAGGGTGTGGAATCCAACTCTTATGACTATCCCCTTTCACATTATGAGGGACTTTATTCATGTTTTTAATATGCATAGGCTTCCTTACCCATTTATTTAGCTGCTAGGTGATAACAACAAAATTTAATATTCCATTTAGTTGTGTGCTAAAATGGAAATATTACAGTCCTCCCCTCCCAAATGTTGCTTGTCCTCAAGCAACTACAGAGATAAAACTGAGGGGCCTTCTTGAGGCATGAGGTCTGATATGAATTGGGGTCTATCATCCCTATATGAAGCTCCCATCCCCAAGAAATAATCCATACAAAATGAGTTACCTCCCAACATGGAAACTCCTAAAAATCCTCTTCCACCTTTGGCTCCTACAATGTAGGTGGGCTGAAAATCTAATCTTGGTAGAAAAAGTAGCCTACCCCACGTTGTCCTCCTCTCCACTTAGGATAATTTCAGATTATATGTTGATCTTGGGCTGCAATAATATTTCCCTCAAGTGGCAAGATGGATAGTAAACCTCCAAGGATCTCTCCTCCAACGTTATGAAGCATGATGGCCCAAATCACCTCATATGTGATGAGTTGGAAGTCACCATCATATGGGATGCAATCATTCCCATGGTTCACCTCATAAAAGATAAAATGTTTGGCTATGGTGGCCATACTACCTCTCATGTTCCCATTAGAACATGAAATGCAAACAATGTGGGAAATATCTCCCCCAAGGGACACATCCAACCAATGTGCCATTCCCCCAATCATGCTCCCAATAAACAAGAACAATAGCAACATAAGGAACCATAATGAGAACCATACTTTCTGCCATATGTAGCAAGGGATAAGGATAGTAGTACCTCAAATGTAACCAATGCAGTTTGACCCTCAACTGCAAAAGAGAGTGACAAAAGTGTGGTTTCTCAACCACTTGCTTGTTGTCCCACTCTCCTCATATGTTTGGAGAAAGTGAATGATGTATGGTACAAAGTGAGCATATTCTCCATAATACATCTCCTCCCCAAGTCCTCCTAAGGAGTGGTCAACAATACTTCTCATGGCCTCAAGTAGACCATGAATTCTAGAAGAAATAATGCCCCTCCTTGGAGCAACATCCTGCACATGTATGGTTAAGGGATGCATATACACATTATACAAATAATTATGCAAACAAACAATACCCTTACCATATGTTTTTCTCATACAAATGGAGTGGCTCATATATGAGTCTCCTCTCATCCTCAAAGAGAAAAGAGGTGGTTGTGCTAACTCTCTCAAAGAGTTATGTATCTCCTCCATCTCCACATGAACCATGCATCTCCTCATATGCTGATATATCTCCTCCTTAAAGCCCTTCCAAAAATACCCCTCCATGATGGTGTGGTATGCTCTCATAGAACAAGTGTGGCTGAAAAGGAAATCCTCATGAGCTTCTTGTAGTAAATTCTTCTTGAGATTGGAAGCTCTAGATAAGAAGATCCTGCTATGATAGTAGATGACCCCATCTCTAACTGAATATCCTCCCTCATGCAGCTGGTCATACAATATCATACAAGTAAAAAGATCCTTGGAATACTCCACCAACAACTGGGAGTTCCAATATGGATCTATCCTCCATAGTGACGGCGTTGATGATCTCTTATGAAGAACATTTGTCATATGGTCATCCTCCTCTTTGACATATCCCATGCCAAATATGCAAGTTGGAAGGCTGATATCCTTCCCCTGTTGCTTCTGCCACAACACAAAATCTGAAATGAGAGTGGGTAAGGATGATGTTGAGAGAATTCCTCTCTCCTCCTTGAGTCTTCCCAAAACTCTTAGCACTTTACAATGACCTCCCAAGGTCTCCACTCCTCTAAAATCAATGACTGGTGCCTCAAAATGTGAAGAATATCTCATCATCTACTAATCTGGTGGTCTCCTTGGTGGAATGTCTCCATGCAATGAGACATCCTCATCAAGAGTAGACTGCATATATGTATGGACAGACTTGTCCCTGCTCTCACTGTGCAATCCAGTCTCCCTCTTAGGTGCATCAACCTCATGAAATATACAGGGATGTGTGCTCCTCATCACATGATGCTAGTCATCCTCCCTATCTCCTCCTTGTATCTCCATAGTTCCACACCTCATCACCAATGGAACATGTAGAACATGAGTAGTGCCTTACTCTCCACACATGAGATCCTAGGGACTTCCTTGCAAAGATGCAAGAATCCCTCTAGTTGGAGCAAGAGCTCCCCCTTCCTCTACATGAGGTGCTAGATCAACTCCAGATCTGACAGTGCTTTTGCCCTTAGTCTCCTCAACATGAGTGGGAAATCCTCCAATGATTAGATCCTCTTTTGGAAAAGGGATCTCCATGCCTTCGTGTGCCAAAATACAATATGAAGGTATTGCCTCCAGAAAATTATAATGAAAGATATCAGCCTCCTCTATGGTTTTCTGAAGAGGTTTTGAGTATAGGGTTTCCTACATCACATGCAAGGGTTTTGTTTGTTTAAGTTTGTTTTCCTTCTCCACATGTGTTTCAGAATTCTTCCTACCAAATCTTTCCACCAAAGTTTTAATGAACCTTGCATAGGAAGAAGTATTTGCATTCTTTAAAGTAAAATACTCAAATATCTACCATGCATAGGCCTAACCTCCAAAATGCAACGCTGCTACTCTTATGGCTTCATCTTCAGAAATTTGATGTTGTTGCAAAAAGGTGTCTAGCTCTCCCACCCAAGCCCTAGCTGAATTTATAGGTGAACCATCAAAGGTAGACAGAAGAAATATATCCACATTATGTTGCTTGCTCCTCCTCACCTTGACCTTGCAAAATTCTGGGAAAGTGATATGATCTCTAAACTTTGGAGTTTGAGATTCATATTCATGCAAGAAACCACTAAGAGTTCCCCTCTTAGGCATTCCTTCTTCCTCCCTTTCTCTAATGGAAAAACTGGGCATGTGACTGCATTTTGCTTCATAGGGTGTGGTTTCATGCTCACACTCCCCATAAGAAAATCTAGAGTTTTTTTTAGTTTCAAACCCTCTTGGAGATTCTGTATACATCTCCCTTCTTATCTTCTTGAAATCTTCATGAATGCTCTGTACAGATCTTGGAAGAAGCTTTGTAAGCCTATATTCCTTTCTTTCTCCACATAATGGAGTCTTCATATTCTCTTTCTTGGTAGTATGTTGGCTGAGTTCCACAGGCTGAGCCAAGATTATGCTTTGATACCACTGTAATATCCCAAAATAGGGAATTTCTACACTATCGGGAATATCTTAAGATATTCCAAATGTGGAGATACAGCAATACATAAACATAAACTAGAAATATCAGTGAATAAACATCATACCAAAATGTATGGAAACCATAGAGCCATTTTATTATGAATCAGTAGCAAATAATAGCAATACAACTCAAAGGATCAAGGCAAACAAGCCTCCCATCAATACACATGCTAAAATTAGAATACTGCTATATGGTAGAGTGTCTATGAACAAGAAATACGTAGTCATAGATGGAGTAATACTACAAGAAGTGTAAAATATCATAGATATACATATATATGACTCATAAAATATTGGGAGAGAAGATCTATGCTCCCAATCACTACCTCAAGACAATCCTAGAAGGATTGGCAAAACTACAAAATGCCAGATTTGCAAAGTAGCAGCTGCAACTCAAGAACTGGAAATGGATGGAGAAGGTTGAAGATGCTGCATCTGATGAAAATACCTCCTCCAATGGATCTTCCAAGTGAAAGGCTGATCCTAACACTGAAGATCTCACCCTCTAACAATCACTGCAATCCCTCACTGCAAATACAAACTGAAAATAACGCAGTCACTGAGGGATACTATGTTGTAGATGCAAGAAAAAGAGTTAGCCAAGTGCCAAGATCTGCAATATTCTCCAAGGGCTTCCAAACTGATATCTCAAAGGAAAGAGAGCCTCCTCCTCTGAAAAACAAATGCTGGAAGTGGTGTTGTGAACCCTCACTGCAACACTTTACAACACAACATTATTCTGTTGCAGAAATAACGTTGTAGTTGAAGGAGGATGCTTGGCCTCAAGCCTGGATGTGAGAAAAATTAGTACAACTCCTTCAAGAGGCCTCTCAAGAAAGGAGAAGGATTCCTAAATAGTAAATCCTTGTGCTAAGCAGCACTGCAACTCTACTAAATAGCAAGAGAATGCACAAAGTATAAACAGACATTGAAATCAATAATATAAATCTTGAATAACAATGGTTGCCTTGCCCTCCTTTTAAACAAGTGAAATCCTTCTCTCCATGGGTCCCACTTATTAGGGTTTCCTTCACCAAATAAACCTCTTCCCATTCATACTGTGTTGTCTCTCAAAGTGTTCTCCACCTCCTATCCCAGCGTTGTTGACTTGGTCCAACTTGACCTTGTCTCCATGCAAATGTCCTCTTTCACACATAAGGGTGTGAAATCCAGCTCTTATGACTATCCCATTTCACATTATGAGGGAATTTATTCATGTTTTTAATATTCATGGGCTTCCTTACCCATTTATTTAGATTCTAGGTGATAAAAACAAAATTTAATATTCCATTTAGCTGTGTGCTAAAATGGGAATATTACAATCATCATCAACAGTAATCCCCACACTTCCTAGTTCATCGCCACAGTGGACAAAATTTGTGAGATATTTTGGAATATTGTCGCCCTTCTCCATTTTTATTTTTTTGAGCTTATATTTCAATGCCAAATTCCTCTGGTCGTTGCTGCTTTGGAACAAATCTGTCAAAGCCTTCCACATTGCAAATGGAGTGGCTTTCCCATGAAGGCTGGACACAATATAGTCCTTCACACCTTCCAACAGAATTCTTCTTGTCTTTGCTACCTTCTTTTTTCATGCGTCAAGTAATGTAGCACCGCCTCCATCCTATCCTTCCAGGCTATGTAATTCGAGCTTCCCTCAAGGGCATACTCCAATCACAACCCATTGAAATACATTTCAATGTATACTCAACTGTCGCACCAAGAAATTTCTACAGCAAATTCGAATTGTCCACCAGCACAAACTCAGTAATTCTTCACAATTGCAATATTCAAGAATTAACACTGCTCTGATACCATGTAGAAATGATATAAAATATGCATGTATATATCCAGATTCTCCTAATCTAGTAATATTTATCTTCTTTCTAAATATAGAATCCTTCCACTGTTAATCTTTTGCAGAAATTTAAAACTCAATTGCAAACACATGTAAATAAATTCAATTGCACATAACACAATAGTTTAACGGGAAATATTGAAGCTAAAAAACCCAAATATCATATATTATGTATCATGGAGATCATGTAAAAATTTCATACAAATCTTAGTACATCAAGATCTCAGTACAACAATCGTCACACACTAACATGAAGAAATCTGCAAATCCATGCACTGATTTCTTACCACCTGATAGCCTGCCTCCACTGTGCAATCCTTGCTATCGAATACCCCTGAATGAATTCGAATCTACCTTTCCTTGACTGCGGAATCCTCATTGGCAACTCCAATGTGTGTGTGATGCAATCAATGCATCACTATAGTCACAATAGATAGTCCATCTTACCCTTTCACCTACCTCTCCACTAGGTCTCCACTGGAACTGACATGCACTGTAGTTAACTGTTGTTTTTGTTCAGTTGCTAGTGAGTTAATAGCTGTGAATTAATTCACTTAACTCTCACTAGTGTATCTTTCAGTTAGACTAGATAAAACTAGCTCAACTGATTTTAACTCACTTAACTGAGTTAAACTGAATAACAACTCCATAAACTACTCTTCCAACTCTGTCATAACTTTTCCACTTCAGTGCTAATTGATTCCTCCATGCATGAGCCACCATAAACCCTAGGAATTGTGTAATTCCTTCAGCCCACTAATTTTCCAAATCTATATACTGAAATAAAGTGCTCCAAGAGAATAAGTTGATATTTAGAGTCTGATTATTATTAAGGGCTACTAATAATCGACACATCTAATTTTAGATCAACGATTTATAAATAGACTTCGCCCAATATTCTTAAAATAGAATTTCATATATTTTTCCAACTTGACCAGCCATCCAAAAATAACATCCTGCAACTTCTTAAATATGATCATCATGTCTAAATATAGACATAGTCTAAAAATAAACTTACACCTAAAAATAGCCTACGGGCCCACTTAGTGAAGATCACTGATTTTCTCTAAGCTTCATCATCTTGATGAATCTCAACAGTCATTGATGTCTATACTTATGTTTTCATCATCATCTTCCTCACCTAGTGTCTGCTCAACTTAGTGTTCCTAAATTGATGTCATAAATTGTCAACCAGGGTTAGTAAACTGTTGAAGTGAAGTGCACTATATGTGCCTAGGTATCTGTTTCTCACTACGTTGTGTTTAGTGTTTTTCCAATGTTTTTGGTTTTGTGTTTTTATTCTTAAGATTAAAAGGACTAAGTGTTCGTAAAGAGAAGTTGTTGGTCACACTAAAACAGAGCAAAACCTATTCTAAACTATGTATGGCATTTAAGAACAGAAAATGAAAAACTTTAACAAGAAAAATAACTCATAACATGAATTCAATAACTCATAACATGAACTCATTCCAATTCATTCATTAGAAATATGTTGGAATAACTTGAGAAAAGGACAAGTTTAATGCAATGATGTTCTTCTAAATAAACAACATTCTACAATATCACAGAGAAAATCCCATCCATGGCTAGAAATTTGTTGGAACACATTTGGAAAAGATAGTCTGCAACATAGTGAGTGACTCTATTCTAAATTATCCTATGACACTGAAATTAAGCCATTCTGCAACTCAAATTGTCACTACTAAGCCTCATTCGGAAGTTAGAAGTCTTTTGGAATAATTTTGGAAAAAAAGGCTATTTGTAAAATTATAAGAGATTGTAGAATAGTCAAGGCCTTGAACTGATATCACTAATTCCTGTCCATATGATGATGTGTTGGAAGAGATTAATAAAAAGAGTAGTTTTTAAATAATGAAGGCCTTGAAGTTTAATGGAACAAAACTAGCATACAACTAACTAATGAAACTGGAAATACATTAAACAGAACTGAACAAGAGTGCAACCAATCAAACTTAAAATACAGTGAATAGAATTGAACTAGAGTGCCATTAACCTCTGGAGTTTTACAACTAAACTAAATTTCAACTAGTCACTGAAATACTACAGCTATATCTCATTCGGTGTTAGTGATATTTTGGAACAATTCATAAGAGCAAGACTGGCTGTAACAATTGATGTCAGTGAGCATAAAAATATGAAGTTCAGAAAACTACAACTAGACTCTAAAAAACCACAGCTATGTCTCATTCAGTGTTAGTGATATTTTGGAACAATTCGTAAGAACAAGACTAGCTGTAACATTTAATGTGAATGAGCATAAAAACGTGAAGTTTAAAAAACTACTTGAATTAGGAATGAAACAAGGCTAAAGTTTACTTATCTAAACAAGATGCACAGAGCTTCTCGGGCAGTAGGGGCCCTCTACCACTGGATTAGCATACAAATCTCTTCAATATTTCCTTATATCATGCAATGAAGTTGAATGTCTTTCATTAAAGAGAAAATTCTTCAGAAACAGAGTATTACAGTCTTTTGAGATCTAACAACAAAACATCAATCTAGCTAGTTGTCTCTCGGTATCCCGAGTCATTCTTATAAAAGAAATACATAACTACCCTTGAGAGGAAATAGGGATAAGTGTCTTTCCCAATTAAAATCAAATTATAACTCTTGTGGAAGCCTCGTACTCTTGCTGGAGACATCTGTAGAGTCCCTATCTTGGTAGGAATCTGCTTCTTAGTTTTGATCTCTTCCACGTGCATAACCACCTATAGATTCTTGCTCAGACTTCGTAGAGAGAAATAAATGATGGGGGAGTGTTGTGGAATTCAACCATATGCATTTTTCTTTGAAGTGACACCTGTAACCTATGAGAACATGAAGATAGTTGCGGAATAGGCGACTAGCTACAGAATGGCTACATTTTGTAGCTGAGTCTAGTCAAAAATTACTATAACAACAAAACCACGAAAATATAGCAATTCAGTCATTGTATACATTCCTAAAGTGACTTTAATTAATCCTATTGAAAATTTAAGCTTGTAATTGATAAGGGAAAAAGGAAATGAAGTGAAATTGGGTGAAAGAAAAGGACATCTTTGGGGCTCAACACGCCCCCACTGCAAAGTCTTTGCATGTACTCATCCAATTAATTCATGTATTCTGAGACTTCTACTAGGACATCCAAGCTCCTTCTTCTGCTTTGCCTGATATTCAATGGCCTCCTAGGCTTCCTTATGACCAACTTGAATCTCAAATTTATAAGTGCCCTGCTCAACTTTTTATTTTTCTTCTTCAATTTCTCACTAGCCTTGTACAACTTTTCCATTTGCAGAGAGAGAGTTGTATTCATATCACTTTTCAGCTTAACCTTCTCCCTCAAAATTTCATTTTCATTCTTTATGTGCCTATTGAGTACTTCTAACTCATATTTGTCTCTTCTTAGTACATCAATTGCAGATTCTGATGGGCTAGGAGTTCTTCCTCTACTTTCTGAGGCTCTCTTTTCCAATGACTCAACATAATTATATATTTTTTGTTGTGCTAGGTCTATCTCTGGATTTTCTTCATCAAGATCCTCTTCATACTAGTACTCAGGTGATCTAGCAGTTGGTGTCTCTTCATCCTCAATGTTTATGATTCCCGTTTGTCTAATCCCTGTTTTCTTCAATATACCTCTAAGTCTGTGGCTTCGTCTTGGTTGAGATGGTCCTTCACCTCTCTCATTGGCATACCTTCTTATCATCTTCTCCTTTTTAAGTTGTTTCTTAATTTCAGCCAATTTCTCAAAAATGATCTCCTCACTGTCCTCTTGTATGGACTTACCAGTTTTAGTTTCAACAGATTTGGAAATTTTCCTTCTCCTGCTTCTTCTTATAAGTTTGCCTTCAGATGGAGTTTCCTTGGGTTCTTCAAAGTGATTCCTTACTAGAAACTCATCCCAATTGGCTCCCGCCTTTCTAAAATGATGTTCAATTAAGATTTTAACTAGGCCATGGTGGTACAAAGTGGTTTCCAGGAATTGAACCCTCTTTTGAACATTAGAGGCCATTCTCTTCAGACTATGAAGTAGGAAAAAAGGTAAATTGATTTCTTCATCTAAGAAATGCATCATTAACCGAATATGATAAACATAGAGGGTACCAAACCTTCCCTCACAAGTTATAATTTTTTTCAAAATGAGCAACATATTCCGCCATTTATTCTTTAGTGCTGAGCTAGGAATGCCCTTCTTAAAAATGGAAATATCCATACCTAGTGTTTTGAGCATTTTCCTCCATGCCTCATTATGAAATTCCCTATTTTTGAACCATCGTTCGCCTTGCCTGGGTAATTCCGCTGCTTCTGCAATGAAATCTTCTGTAATGGTGAATTTAACATCTCCTATTTCGACTTCTACTCCATTGAAGGACGGTGCAAAGTTTTTAGTTACCTCTTTATGGAAACCATTGAATTTTTCCAAAAATTGTAACCACCCAGCCTGTTGTAGCATTTCTCTAATTTGTGGGTAACCCTCTAATTATTTGGTTCCGACTGGTTCGGACCTTACTATGAGACTCATGGCTTCTCTTTTCAACCTTCAATTTACTGCTCTTCTATCCACTATGAAAATGGCTGTTAAAGAGTTTTTTTTACCCCAAAGGTGCTTTTCTATGTTTATGCAGTAGGAATTAGCTACGGAAGGATGATATGAAGAGGTTATAGAATGAGTGAAATGTAGTGAGGGTGATTTACACGAATTAATGAGTTTGAGAGCCATCATGGGAGAAAAAACCGTGGAAACATCTCGTGGGAAATTCAAAATCATCACTGAATACTTCGGCTAGTGACGTGACTGAATAGGTCACTTCAGTACTTAACCGTTAAGTTTTAAATGATGATTTGAAATGGCGGAATGAAAGGGATTTTGTCCAAAGTTTTTATGATAGGTTTAATAGGCATGATCAACACGAATAATCAAAAAAACTTTTTGAATCATGCATGACTTAACTATACTATAAATTTTATATTCTGTCATCATAATAATTTCACAGCTTTACCTTTGCCTTTCCTTTAATTTTTGTGGTTTTGATATTCTTTTTCCTCCTTTGAAAATCATTGATTCTTTAGTCTTCATAATATCTTTGATTTTGCTTGTTGACATAGGTGTGCAGGATTAATTTTCTGTTGAAAAAGTGGTTGCTAGATATTTTCCTTCAGGATATCTGGCTGCAAAATGTCTAGCTGGCTGCAGAATGTACCTGTAGGAGCTTTGAAACATGGAATAGAATGTTGTATGAAATGGATCATGAAATATGGTGGAATGGCTCAAGAGTGAAGTGAAATGTAATGGAATGAAATGAATCACAATTGTGAAGTGGTATGAACCATAAAAAGTGGTTTGCAACTCGTGATTTGTAATACTCAATCTGCAGAAAGAGATCAAATTTAGAAATCTGAGATGGAAATGAAATGGACCATGAAATGGAGTGAATGAAGTATGGATGAATGGAGTGAATGAAATATGAATGAATGGAGTGAATGAAGTATGGATGAATGGATTGAATGAAATATGGATGAATGGAGTGAGACTTATGATTTGGTGATAGCTGCTTACAGAAAAAGAACAAATTTGAAAAGCTAAAGTGTCAGAGGAATTCTGATTTTCACTTTATATTTTCTGTATAAACATGCTAATCAGTGATTATTTTTCATGTTTATACTTTATTATTATTATTATTATTATTATTATTTATTTTTTTATGCATTTGAATTCAGAAAATTCAACTAAGTTGATGAAGAATAAAAATTCTTCTTCATTAACTTCACATCACTGTTTTCCTGGAATATCTTGACAAATTCTTCTCTTGAAAGTGGCTTATGATACAGCTTCAATCTATGACCATTTACAAGAAAAGTGACCTTCTCTTCATCTATTGTCCTGATTTTTATTGCTCCATTGTCAAAAATTCTCATAACTTCATATGGCCCAAGCCAATGTGTTTGGAATTTAACTTGAAAATATTTGAACTTTGAATCAAACTAGAGAGCCCAGTCACCTTCTTTGAAATTATTTTCCTTGATGTACTTATCATGCCATATAGTCCTTTGTTGTTGGACTATACTTGTTTTCTGGACTGCATCCTGTATGATCTCATCCAATTCATTAATCTGCTCCAATTTGTGCTTTTGTGCCTCTGTTAGATCAAGTCCTAGCTGAACTTCCATTTTAAAAGTTTGAATCTGGAACTCTATGGGAAACAAAACTTGTTTTCCATAAACAAGTTCATAGGGAGTATGACCTGTTGTGCTTCTCCATGTAGTTCTATAGGCCCACAAGGCTTCAGGAAGCATGTCTGCCCAATCTCTTCTATGTAAATGAACAGTCTTTGTTAGGATTCCTTCAATGACTTTATTGGTAGATTCCACTTGACCATTTGCTTGTGGATGATAGGGAGTAGATTTTATGTGTCTGATTTTGTACCTCTCCATCATTTGTTCCACTAGCCTTGATGTGAATTGAGCTCCTTGATCTGTAACAATTTCCCTTGGGACACCAAAACAAGTAAAAATATCCTCAAAAAGAAAATTAACTACAGATGCTTCAGTAACAAAAATTAATGGCTTGGCCTCTACCCATTTGGTAACATAATCAGTGCAAACTAATATATATTTATTTTGTATTGATGGAGGACTAATAGGTCCTACAAAATCCAAAGCCCATTTTTCAAAAGGTTCAATATGTACCTGAGGTTGTAATGGCATCTCACCTGAAGGAGAAGGCTTCCCTACCCTTTGGCAACTGTCACACCTTTTGACATACTCTTTAGCATCTTTAAACAAGGATGGCCAATAATATCCTAAATGAAGGATCTTATAGGCTGTCCTCTTATCAGCAAAGTGTCTGCCACAAGGTTCATCATGACATGCTTTGAGAATCTCAGGCATCTCATCTTCCAGAACACATCTCCTAATGATCAAATCTGGACCTGTCTTGTACAACTCATTAGCAACCCATGAATATTTTGCACTGTCATAAATGATTTTTCTTTTATCTCTTGCATTCATTATTGAAGGAAATTTTCCTGAAACTAAATAATTAGCAATGTCAGCAAACCAAGGAGTTTGGGTAGAAATTGCAAAAAGATATTCATCGGGAAATTGATCTTCAACTGGAGTGTCATCTTTGATGTTTTGGAGTCTAGATAGGAAATCAGCTACTGTGTTTTGTTTTCCAGGCCTATCTAGAATGGTAATGTTAAATTCTTGTAAAAGCAATAACCATCTTATAACTCTGCCATTAGTAATTGATTTGTTCATTAGATATCTAATTGCAGAGTGATCTGTGTGAATAAAAGTTTCATAGCATGTTATATAGTGTCTGAATTTATTTATGGCATGAACAACAGCTAAAAACTCTTTTTCAGTTACAGTATAATTTAACTCTGAAGGAGTCAAATTTTTACTTGTATAATAGATGGCATAAGGAATCAGGTCTTTTTGTCCCAATACTGCTCCTAGAGCTGTATCTGAGGCATCTGTTGAAATATGAAAAGGTAACTTCCAGTTAGGTCCTCTTAAAATAGGTGCTTCAGAGATTTTTGTTTTCAGGGTCTCAAAGGCTAACTGGCAATCAAGATTCCACTTGAATTCACAGTCCTTGGTAAGTAGTTTGAAAAGTGGAGATGCTATCTTGGTGAAGTTTTCTATAAACCTTCGATAATATCTTGTAAATCCGAGAAAACTCCTAACATCTTTTTGACAACTTGGAATAGATAAGTTAGAGATGACTTCAACTTTTGACTCATTAACTCTAATCCCATCCCCTGAAATGTGATGTCCCAAAACAATTCCTTCAGTAAACATCATAAAACACTTCTCATGACTTAGTGAAAGATTTGCTTCTTTACATCTCTTTAAAACTTTTTCCAAGTTTGCTAAGGCTTCTTCAAATGTGTTTCCATAGATTGTGAAATCATCCATATATACCTCTACACAATCATGTATTAGATCTGAAAATATTCCTAGTACTGCCCTTTGAAATGTTGCAGGTGCATTGCATAGTCCAAATGGCAATACTTGGTAAGCATAGGTACCCCAAGGACAAGTAAATGTGGTTTTGTCTTGATCTTCAAGTGCTACTTGAATTTGATTATAACCACTAAACCCATCTAAAAATGAGAAGTACTTTTTGCTAGCTAATGTATCTAACACCTGATCTATGAAAGGTAGGGGAAAATTATCTTTAAGAGTAGCTTTGTTTAATTCTCGGTAGTCAATACATACCCTCCATTTACCATTTTTCTTTGGCACAATTACCAAAGGAGAAACCCACTGACTATCTAAAATGGGATAGATAAAGTTGACATTTAACAATTTCTGTAATTCTTCTTTAACAATTTCCCTAAGATTTGGATTCATCCGTCTTTGAGGTTGTCTGATTGGTTTACAATTTTCCTCTATGTAGATGTGATGAGTGCAAGTCTTGGGGCTTATCTCTTTCATATCAGTGTACTCCCATGCATATGCAGAAGAATGTCTCTGTAATATCTTGACTAGCTCTACTTCTTGAGATTTCTCTAAGTTATTTTTTATGTTTAGAGTTTTGCCTGGAAATATCTCAATTGTAGAGCTGCCAAATTTATCCATGGAATAGAGAGACATATGTCTTGATGATAAAAACTCAATGTTGGATTCTTCTTGAAATTTTTCATGTTTGTATTCCGAAGAGGATTCAAATTTTTCTAAGGTATTCAGAATCTGGCTATCTTCACTAATTTCTGAAATTGTGAAGAGAGGTTGTAATTATTCTTCATCCTCTATCCATTGAGTATTATCTGATTCTGTAATTTTTTTTCCTGGAGGATACAAGGTAAATTTCTTGGTTGAACTACCGTCAAATATGTACATATCACCGGATCTACAACTAATGAAAGCATTAGTTGTAGCTAACCAAGGTCTTCCTAATATAATAGGATGCCCTCCTAGATTTCTCTTAGGAGTTAGGATCATAAAATCCACAGGATACTCCCAAGAATCTAGGGACACTGGAATGTCTTCTATTACCCCATTAGGTTTAGTCACAGATCTGTCTGCTAATTGTAATAATGTGGGTGTAAAAAGAAGATTAGGAAGTTTCAGTTTATCCATGATTTGTCCACTCATGATATTGATTGCTGCTCCTAAATCAATAAGTGTGTTTTGGATCTCAGTTCCATTGATGTGTATTTTAACAACCGGATTTCCTGGGTCTAGATACTTTGGAATAGCAATCTTACCCATCATGATATCTTCTATTTTTCTTGCCAGTTGAATTTTCTTTGTCTCTCTTATTCTTTTTCATGTTTTCTTCATGCTCAACTCCTTTATTGTCTTTGCTAAGATTGGAATTTCCTTGATAGCTTGCAATAATGGGATCTTAATACAAAAATTTCTCAGCTCATCTAGGAAATCATAATTAGGCACCATAATTTGTTTTTCTACACCTCTATCAATTTGTAATCTTTCTGGAAAGGGAGATGTAGAAGTGGATGTTGATGGTTGCTCTAATGTAGGAGTTGAAATTATTGGTTATTTTTGTTTTGATTTTTCAATGTTTGGGTCTTGGAAAGGTGTGTTCTCTTCAAGATTTTTATTCACCAGTAGAGAATCTTCCTCAGAATTGTTTTGCTCTTGTATGATTACAAAAGGTTTCTTCTTTTCAAGTATTCTTCCAGACCTAAGTTGAACATCACTAAGGTCTAAAGGAGTAATCAAATAAGTTGGAAACTATTGGCCTTCTATCATGTATGTATTTTGAGGATTTTTATTGTTGGGGTTTGGTATGGGTTGGGCAGGTAATTGATTTTTTTTCTGAGGAAATGGTAATTGAAGTGGTGGATTTTGAGAATTTTGTTGAAAATTCTGTTGAGGAGGGAAATGTGGATATGGTGGATATTGATAGTATTGAGAGTATCTTCCATAGGGATTTTGTGCTCCTTGCGCCCAAGTTTGAGATTGATTTTGGAATTGGGGCCAAGGTTGCTGCCAAGAATTCCAATTTGGTGGGGGTTGATTATACAGCTGATCATGGAATCCTTGTGTTTGAGGTCCTTGCCACGGCCTTCTAGAGACAAAATTGAGAGATTCTGTGGAATTTGTAGAGGTTTCTTCTGGAAAGACAGCTTTAAGACCAGGAAGTGAAGGAAAAATCTTGGTCTCATGTTTTTCTGAACAAATTACACAGGTCTCTACTACTTTTGCATCCAAAGGGCACTCTCTCAAGGCATGCTTCTTTCTACATTTGTGGCAAAATATTGCAAAGGCATCAAATTCAGTTTTCTGCTTGTTTTGTAACTTAAGTTTGTCTATTTGTTCACTAAGACTCCCCAAAATATCAAATTTTAATTCATCAAGCATATGTCCTATTTCTGCCCTACTTACTGTCCCAGAAGCAGACTTACTTGCCCTTGCAAGAGCAGAGTCTCTTGGTCCTTTTACAGTTTTATATTTCCCTCTTGAAAGGTTGATACATAATTCATCTATTTCAGGTAATGTGAGCTAAGATATATCCCCTTTTCCCATCATGTTAAGGATATCTAACCATTCATCCCTAATTGTATTGAATAATAGAGCTTTCAAAGTGTCTTGATCTAAGTTTTCCATTTTTTCCCTCTTGATGTTATAGTTAAACCTCTCCAACAAATCTTCCAAATTTTCATCCTCTTTTTGTAACATTTTAAACACTTCCTCCTTATGGTTGACTGACATACATTAATCCAAATACCTCTCTAGAAATGCTTGTTTCATGTCTTCCCATGTCCTAATACAACTGTTGATCAAACTCATAAACCATTTTAATGCTGCTCCTTTCAATGTTGAAGGGAATAGTTTAAGTTTTTGAGCATCTTGTAAGTAGTAATAGGTTCTACATAGGACTTCAAATTCAAATAGGAAGGTTTCAGGGTCTTTAGTTTTGAGTCCATAAAATTTTGGAAAGACAGAGGGTGAAATTTTTTTCATAGTTGCATTGGTTTCTTCATCTACTATAGGAAACCCAAAAGAGCTTCCCATTTCTCTTCTACCTCTTCCTCTGCCTCCTTCTCCTTCTAAACCTCTACCTCTTTCTCCTCTACCTCTACCTCTACCCCCTCCAAATAGTGTGTGTTCTCCATTAAAAACTCCTCCTCCCCCTTCTTCTGCCATAGTTGATTCTTCTGTGGAAGTTGAAAATTTTATGTCCCTAGCAAGGGTCTCAGGATCTTCTTCTAAGACAGGTTCAGTGGATAAAGTGGAAGGTATTTCTAATGGAATATCTGATCTTAATTTCTCTGGAAGTCTAGGATCAGTAAAGGATGGAATGTGGGTTTGAGTTGAAGGTGTGCTGGCTCTTGGTCTTGGTGAAACAAGTGGTGTTCTAGGAATCAAGCTTCTAATTCTTATGAATCTACCCCTTGAGTCTCTTTCTCTACGCATGTCATTATTTTTGGGAGGTAAGAAACAAGGCTACCTAGTTACACTTCCCCAGAAACGGCGCCAAAATTTCTGCTCAAATTAGTGTTCCTAAATTGATGTTATAAATTTTCAACCAGGGTTAGTAAACTGTTGAAGTGAAGTGCACTATATGTGCCTAGGTATCTATTTCTCACTACGTTGTGTTTAGTGTTTTTCCAATGTTTTTGGTTTTGTGTTTTTATTCTTAAGAGGAAAAGGACTAAGTGTTGGTAAAGAGAAGTTGTTGGTCACACTAAAACAGAGCAAAACCTATTCTAAACTATGTATGGCACTTAAGAACAGAAAATGCAAAACTTTAACAAGAAAAATAACTCATAACATGAACTCATTCCAATTCATTCATTAGAAATATGTTGGAATAACTTGAGAAAAGGACAATTTTAATGAAATGAGGTTCTTCTAAGTAAACAACATTCTACAATATCAGAGAGAAAATCCCATCCATGGCTAGAAATTTGTTAGAACACATTTGGAAAAGATAGGCTGCAACATAGTGAGTGACTCTATTCTAAATTATCCTATGACACTGAAATTAAGCCATTATGCAACTCAAATTGTCACTACTAAGCCTCATTCGGAAGTTAGAAGTCTTTTGGAATCATTTTGGAAAAAAAAGCTATTTGTAAAATTATAAGAGATTGCAGAATAGTCAAGGCCTTGAACTGATATCACTAATTCCTGTCCATATGATTATGTGTTGGAAGAGATTAATAACAAGAGTAGTTTGTAAATAATGAAGGCCTTGAAGTTTAATGGAACAAAACTAGCATACAACTAACTAATGAAACTGGAAATACATTAAACAGAACTGAACAAGAGTGCAACCAATCAAACTTGAAATACAGTGAACATAATTGAACTAGAGTGCCATTAACCTCCGGATTTTTACAACTAAACTAAATTGCAACTAGTCACTAAAATACTACAGCTCTGTCTCATTCGATGTTAGTGATATTTTGGAACAATTCATAAGAGCAAGACTCGTTGTAACAATTGATGTCAGTGAGCATAAAAATATGAAGTTCAGAAAAAATGCAACTAGACTCTAAAACACCACAGCTATGTCTCATTCAGTGTTAGTGATATTTTGGAACAATTCGTAAGAACAATACTAGCTGTAACATTTGATGTGAATGAGCATAAAAACGTGAAGTTTAAAAAACTACTTGAATTAGGAATGAAACAAGGTTAAAGTTTACTTATCTAAATAATATGCACAGAGCTTCTCGGGCAGTAGGGGCCCTCTACCACTGGATTAGCATACAAATCTCCTCAATATTGCCTTAGATCATGCAATGAAGTTGAATGTCTTTCATTAAAGAGAAAATTCTTCAGAAACAGAGTATTACGGTCTTTTGATATCTAACAACAAAACATCAATCTAGCTAGCTGTCTCTCGGTCTCCCGAGTCATTCTTATAAAAGAAATACATAACTACCCTTGAGAGGAAATAGGGATAAGTGTCTTTCCTAATTAAAATCAAATTATAACTCTTGTGGAAGCCTCGTACTCTTGCTGGAGACATCTGTAGAGTCCCTGTTCTGGTAGGAATCTACTTCTTAGTTTTGATCTCTTCCATGTGCATAACCACCTATAGATTCTTGCTCAGACTTCGTAGAGAGCAAGAAATGATGGGGGAGTGTTGTGGAATTCAACCATATGTGTTTTTATTTGAAGTGACACCTGTAACCTATGAGAACATGAAGATAGCTGCGGAATAGGCGACTAGCTATAGAATGGATGCATTCTGTAGCTGAGTCTAGTCAAAAATTACTATAAAAACAAAACCATGAAAATATAGCAATTCAGTCATTGTATACATTCCTAAAGTGACTTTAATTAATCCTATTGATCATTTAAGCCTGTAATTGATAAGGGAAAAAGGAAATGAAGTGAAATTGGGGGAAATAAAAGGACATCTTTGGGGCTGAACACCTAGGTCAACAAGCTCAAAATCATGCTCAATCTCATGTAGGTCCTCCTCATGTCTAACCTCTACTTGAAATTCTACCTCTATCACTTTTTTCTTTACCTTTATCCACCTAATTTGTTGATGTAGAAGGCATGGCCCCTTCCACTATGTGTGGAGCAAACACATGCTTGTGGCCTCCTCACCTCTGTTTCCTCTCCTTCACTAAATGATGTGTTTTCTTCCTCTGTTGCCATGTTTTTTTTGTCAAAACCCTAGGGATTAGGAAATCTAAATGGAAAAGGGAAAATGAGGGAGATATTTTATGGAGATATGTGATATGGTGAAGGTAAAAGGAATGAAAGAGTGATGGGAATTGGGATTTAGGAACCTAGGTCAAAATAGCACCTAAGGCTTAGGGTTTTAGGAATTAGTATCTTAGGGATAGGGATTATGATAACAGGGATTAGAGAATTAATTTTAAAAATTTAGGGATGGTATTTAGTGTAAGGAAAATGGGCTTTTGGGAATTATGAGTGCAAGGGAGAAGGGTTTCACATTCAAGAAGACACTAAATTACAACTTCATCTTGCAAAAATTTAACACATATAACTTGAGAAGGTGATTTGTGATGGCATGTGCCTCTTACTTGTTTTCTAGAGGTCAATGAATAATTGGAGGAGTTTTGAAGGCAATTTCTCATCACTTGGACACTTTGTAGAGCTTATTGGTCATTTGGGCCATGGATAATGTATTTGCGCCCTTGACTGGTTATTTGTGTCCTTGCCTACACAGTTTCACCATACTCTACACATTTTCACCCTCATATACACATTTGCACACTCTTCTAAGTATTTGTGCGCCTTCCATGCATTTGCGCCCTCCCTTAGAAACATTTGCGCCCTCACAGAAGGATTTGTGCAGCGCCATTTTGAAGACCACTTTTGGAGGCCTTCCCGGTGTCCAAATTGGGCCCATGATATCTCTTTGTAAATATTATCCAATATAATTTCCAAATATTCATTTATTTTGTAGAATGGGCTTAATTTTACCTTTCAAAAACTGATTCTCCCAAGACTCGTCAAAACTTGCAGAATGAGGGTGGAAAATGCAGTGTGTTGGTGCAAGAAACTTTTGGAGGCCTTCCTCAACTCCAAATTGAGCTCAAGATAGCTCATTGGAAATCTCTCTCTAGATAGTTATCATTTGACTCATCAAGAAAGTCATTTGGACACTCCATCTAGGATAAAATTTAATTTTCCCAAGGTCACTCCAGAAAGTGCAGAAAACCTCTTGTAGCACCTGTATTTTTTTTCATTTATCCCAAACCATGATACCTGTGTAAAAAATGAAGGATTTTTTTCTTTTGTGACCTATGAGGGACACAAACCTCTCTCATTTTTGTCAGATTCATGTATGTTTGGTCATAAACATATTTTGAAGAAAAATTGGCCTTATGAGTGGCAAATGATTTGACTCTTGGAATGATTTCTTGAAAAATAATGGAGACGTGATGTTTATGAGCTGAAATTACCTCTTACTTGCTTAAATTACCTCCCTTACGCCTCCTCTACTTATATGTCTCTGATTGAATAACAAACCCTCACTCAGTGGGAGAGGAAATTAGGTTTTAGTGCTTGCGAAAAATGATGACCTGGGCACCCTTGGGAAAAATGGTTAAAAAATGAAGCGAGGGAAATGATAATGGCAGAGATGAGGTGAAATCAGAGTAAAATAAGGCAGGATGGGTGGGATGCAAATACCAGTGCTAACATAACCTATACGAAAATCCCCCCCATGGGCACATGAAGGTAGTATTATCCTGGTCCTTAGTACTGATTTGGATCTGATTATACCTGTTGAAACCATATAGAAATGAAAAGAACATTTTCCCTACAAGACCATCCAAAACTTGGTCAATAAAGGGTGAGGGAAAATGATTTTTCTTGGTAGCCTTATCAAACTCTTGTTGATGGTCAAAAATGACCTCACCAACATGTGAGAGAGACCAGTCTGTCAGAGCCCCAACTAAGCTCTTATTTGTTTCATGTAGTGGTTCCAACTGGTTCAGTTGGGTTTAGTTACCCCCTCTCTCTATTTGTTAGCTTGTGGTGTATCTATTACTTACCAACAGAAAAGGAGAAATCATATTTGCTTTCTTGTTATGCCAATGAAGTCAAGCAGATCTTTAAGCCAACTTTATGGCTTAGCCAAGCCACATCTAAGGTATGCCCCTACATGAGGGGAATTTTAGAATGCAAAATTAAATCTATATGAAAATTTACTCTAAGATGCAAGTAAAAACTAATCCTATCTCGAATTGGAAAACAATGGCCCTCTCTCAATTCAAGAGCAGATAAACTAACTAACCAAGGGAAGATGATCGTTTGTATGATTGAATTCATTATGTAATTTTAACAATTAAAAGAAGAAGTTCATTTAATTAATGAAAGAGAAAAAAAAATGGGAATCTACTTAAACAATAAATAGTTACTTCCTAATATATTCATATTTCAATGAATTAGTATTAACTCTAATTTTTTTCTTCTCCTTAGAGATATATCTTACAAAACTTCAATAGCATAAAACAATTGATATGACAATAATGCTCAATCATAATGTAATACACTGTTTAGAACATAAATTAAAATAAGATTGTAGAAATTCTAGTAAAAAGTGATTATTTTACATCCCGGACATTAATGCACATGAAATGAAAATTTATTAAGATCATACCAAAATCTCTTTAAAATAAATATGCAGTCATTGAACAGCTTCATCTCCTTTGAGAAATTTCTTAAGGTAGTGCAAAACAATCTTCTTCTCAAAGCTCAAAATGTTCTATCTCTCCATAATTCAACTCACACTACACTACAAAAGTGCAAATGCACAACAAGAAAAATCACAAAAGTTTCCCCAAATACCTCAAATCTAAAGCATTCCCCTAACCTACAACTATAATATCCTATACAAAATTGCTTCAAGAGCCTCTATTTGCAGAGAAGAGGAACCCCCTCCTCATTCTTAAATTGGATATTTAATAATTACCATAATCTCCAACAATGGAGAATTGTTGAGGGTAGTTTTCTAGATCCTGAATTAGATCTGTAAATTCCCCATTTTTCTCTTTACCAATCTCTTTCCATTGCTCCAATATGCCTCATATATGAACTTCTCCAACTAATCTCCTACTACAAACCAATCAAAAACAAAAATAAAAATTAAATTAAATCGCATATTAGAAATTAAAAATAAAAAATAAACTCTCATGAAATTGATAAATTAAAATAAATAAAATCAAAAGAAATTTCATGCTACGATTGCTTCTAATAGATATGATTAACCTTTAAGTATTGATGGGGAATGAATCACTGATAGCATTTTTCCTAAGCCAATGAAATTTTCCCAAATTAAATGAGCAAAAACCAATTATTGTTGCAAATTTGTCACTTTGTCTTCTGCTAAATTTTTGGGTCATTAAATGATTAAATATGTTAAACTTATCATTCTGAGATTATTATCCTTAGTCTTATGTTTCTAACGAGTTATTGTGAGCTTCATTTGTCCAAGCAAATCTTGATATATTCCTTTCCAAAGTTGAAGTGTCAAAATTACCGGAATTTTAAAAAAATACACGCCTAAGCCAAAATTGGTAAAATTAATTAAAAAATCTAATCTAAATGAAATTAATAAATTATTAATTAACTATATATTTACAATTAAAAATTATTAATTATAATCATTAAGTTAATTTAATATACAAATTAATTATAATTATATTATAATTACAAATTATATAATTAACATAATTAAAAATATAAATTAATTACAATAAAATAAATTTATTTTATTTAATAAAATATTAAAATTTTAGGAAAGCGTGTTATGGTGGATTGGCCTTTTATTACATGGCATATGGTGGTGGGAGTTATAAGGGTATGATATGATAATGGTGAGAGGCATAAGGTGAAAGAAAAGGGAGGTATAAGGAGTCTCAAGCATGAGAGGGATCGAATTGTGGTGCTTAGGGATCGATTTAGGTATTGTTCAACTGGTTGTGTGGTTTGAAATCATAATCATTGTGCAGGTGTTTGATTGGTCTGCTAGTCACCCTCCCCATGCCACAAATTGTTTGGACGATGTAGAAAACTCCCCTGAGACAGCCAAGGTTACGGTGAACAGACAACCGGTCTATGTTGAACACAAAGTTGGTTACTGTTAAGTCCCTATATTAATAGTGTAGTCCCTTATTATGTTAGTGTAGCCCCCCCTTATTGTTATTGTTGTACCCCTGTAACCCCATATTGTTATTATTGTGCCCTTACATTATTATTGTTAGGTCAGCTAGGATTACATTATGGCCCCACTAGGATTATATTGTGGCCCCATGGACTCCTATATATAGAAGGAGGTTTTGTTCATTTGTATCATCCAAGAATTGTTCATTTATGTAATGTATTGGAGGTTTCCCCCTCGAAGTGGCTTATTTATAAGGCGTTTATATCTTTTTTCTTCTATTTTTGGAGCTGGTTACACAACATTTGGTATTAGAGCTTGGGATTCTAGGGTTTCGCTACTCCAAACAGGTAGTCGTGGAATTTTCACTATAAATTTTTTTCTACGAAGTTTCAGAAGCTGAAAGTTTTAGGGTGCGAAGCTGAAATCCTGAGGAAGATTGCCTAAAAATTTCAGAGCTTGGTTCGCAATATTTTCGGAGATATCATCTGTGGAAGTTAGGTATTTGTTCAAGCTCCTAAACAGGTCATCGTGGAATGTTCGCTATAAATTTTTTTCTACGAAGGTTCAGAATCTGAAATTTTTATGGTGTGAAGCTGAAATCCTGAGGAAATTCTTCAAAAAATTTCAGAGATTTGTTCGCAAAATTTTTGGAGATATGATCTGTGGAAGGTAGTGCTTTTTCAGGCTCCTGAATTGCATCTCAAAGAGGTGATCGTGGGAAAAGTTCAATAACTCTCTCTCTGGGCATTGGATTGGAGTGCCGTAAAAAGTGGCCATAGGTACACAGACTTTAGTTTCTTGGCTATCAATTTCAGAGACAAAGGATGAAACAGTGACACGTGGCAAGTCCTACAAGTTTTCTCTACTGAACTAGTCCAAAATTAGGTCATTGTGGGATATTGGACACAACTTTGTCTTGGGGAATCCAAATTAGATCAGACCTGTGGCATTTGAAAGAAAATTCAGAGGGCTACTACAAGGCTGAATTTTAGATATTTAATATTTTCAATTACAGAGATAATTCAATTTCAATATCGAGCACCTCAAAGCAAGTAAAAGGTGTGTATTTTTTTCCGAATTGCATAAATCTTGTTTGAAAAATCAGTTTGAAGTGATTCCAAGGGCCTATTGAGCATATATTTCAGTATTGAGTTCGTAAATGCCTCCTAAAAATAATTCAACACCCATTAAGCCCTCAGAAATCTATACTATGATGCATGAAGTGGAAGAATTGCAGTATGAGATATCAAAATTACGGTACCAAGTGCAACAAATTTCGATCTTACGAAGAGCAACCGAAGATGAAATAGATGGTTTAAAAGAAGAAATGGAGGCTAAGTTGGATGGTTTGAAGGATAAAATAATAGCTAATATGGATGATAAATTAGTGGAAGATGACATCGAGCATCAATGACAAGTTCTCCAACTCTCAAAGGATAACCTAACTTTGGTGCAGAATCTAATGAAACAACAGGAATATCAACATCACATCGAAAGAAGTTCTGAAGCGGTCACAAAAACAATAACTCGACAAGTACGATCAATTTCAGAGTATCTCAGCAAGTGGAAGAACTTTCCTGTAAAAGATTCCACATGGGAGGATGAGAATTTTATACAGAAGCATCAAGAAATAATCAAGCGTTGAGGACAACACTTGTTTGAAGGAGAGGGGCATGTTAAGCCCCTATATTAATAGTGTAGCCCCTTATTATGTTAGTGTGGCCCCCCTTATTGTTATTATTGTACCCCTGTAACCCCCATATTGTTATTATTGTGCCCTTACATTATTATTGTTAGGTCGGCTAGGATTACATTGTGGCCCACTAGGATTACATTATGGCCCCATGGACTCCTATATATAGAAGGAGGTTTTGTTAATTTGTATCATCCAAGAATTGTTCATTTATGTAATGTATTGGAGGTTGCCCCCTCGAAGTGGCTTATTTCTAAGGCATTTATATCTTTTTTCTTCTATTTTTGGAGCTGGTTACACAACAGTTACGCTGAATAGACAGGGTACACTAAACCAATTCCGCCAGTGAGAAAACACTAACAGTGAGATCGTCGGCTCACAGCTCGCATTGGATAGAGTATATTGTTGGCTTGCGTTGGATAGCTTGGTCACATAGGCATCCATGGCATACAGGCAGACAAAAATTTTTCTCGAAAGGATTTTATCATCTTAAAATGGAAAACAAATCAATAACAAATGTTGAAAATGGAAAGGAAATATCAGGTTCGGTGGAAACCAATCATTTAGTTCAAGTAAAAATTGTTTCAACGGACAAAACAAGGAAGTGGATTTGGGTAAATGCAAAGAAATATTGGGGCATTTTAAAGCATAGGCTTGCTTGCCTCAAATGGTAACAAGGACAAAGAAAAATAAAAAGAAAATAGTGCCGGAGAAAGAAAATAAATAAGAGTAGAAAAAATAAAAAAGAGTCAACCATTTACTGTCCAACAACCACACCTCTCACTTGGTCATCAGATCTCTATGTCGAAGAACTGATGAGGACCAAGACAAGGTTGGAGATTTTGGAAGCCAAAGAACAGGAAAGGGACCACAAAATTTCAGAGATCATATTTATAAATTAGTGTTTAATGGAAGGTAATAGAATTTAAAATAACAGGTAACAATGTTACAAGAGGCTCTAGAGATAGGAAAACAAGAATGGAAAAGCATGAAGACAGCATGGCAAACCATGACAAGATCAAGGGCAGCAAACAAGGATGTGATAATTTCTAAAGAAAATCAGGTAGATACACAAGTATCTCAACAAACAAATCTTTCAAAAGAGAAGAAAAAAAAGAAAAATATGGATGGAGCTCCACAAGAAATAAAATATAGAGTTGAAGATGCTAATGGTTACATAAGGATAGTGGAAGAAAAGGATGCATGTGCTCGTATAGCAAAAGAAAGAGAACACAAAGAAATAAAAGACAGGGAAACAAACTTTATTATTAGGGGAATAATAGATTATGGGAGGAATGAAAGTACTCTCAATTTAACAAGGGACTTTCTCAAAGAGAAACTACATTGGAAAGGGAAAATTTTCCAAGCAAGGAGGGTGGGGAAGATATGTGAAGAGCATGGAAAATTTTAGGGGCTAATATTCACAGGTGGGCTAATATTCCATGCTTTTTCCAAAAAAACGATTCGCCAATTTCCATTTTTATAAAAATGAATTCGCCCAAATTTTATAGTATAAAATTATTTTACCTTGAAAATCATCAATATTATATATTTTATAGTATAAAATAATTAGAAATATAAAAAAATTTACAAAATTATCATCAAACATTTTTAAGGGACTAGTAAGATTCGCCAAGGTTGCTAAACTTTAAGATAAACTTCCATCCTTAAAATTTTCCCTGGTGAAGAGAGACCTCGTCCCATAAAAGTCACCATGGAAACCGTGCAAGACAAGCACCATCTCTTGAGAAAAAAGAAACCCTTGAAAGGCTCACACTTCTTCCTAGATGAAGATTTAACCAGGAAACAACAAGAGGAGAGAAGGGAATAAGTGAAGAAAATTAGGGCAGCAATAAATGGAGGGAAAAGGGCATGGTTGTACAATGGTAAAGTAGTTATTGTAGTGTTTGGGACTCATGGAAAAACAAGGTATCAAGATGATAGTAAAGAAAAAATAGAGAATTCGATAATAGGGAGGAAAACAACAAGAGAAACATGGATGGAAAGGGACGAAGACTCAAAGTTGAGCCTTATGTGTCAAACTTCGTAGCAGTCAATTCCTACCCAGGTCTACCTAAGTTTAGTTTGTTGGAATTATAGAGCCTACCCTTGGAGGAGCGGACCTAGGTTAGGGCCTATTGCGAAAGGTAGAGACATTTTTCTCATGGAAAATCATGAACATGATGGTTACAAACTCTTGTGTTTGACGGTTATTTGAAGTTAGCATTTTGGAACAAGCTAGCAGAAAATGGCAAAGGGTATGGGGGAATACTAGTTTTAGTGAAAGAAAAGGAAGGCCATCACATAATTTGATGAAAGAATATGAGAATAAACAATATTTATGGTTCAAAATTTCATAGAATGAGAATCACATAAGAATTGAAGCATGCTTTTTTCCCCCCAAGTCTCAAAAACTTACAAAAATAAGGGTTTAGACAACAAGGATCTGTATGCAACTATAAAGAAAGATATTGTTATGTACTATCAGCAGGTAGAAATGATTTTAGTGGGTGATTTTAATGCTATAACAAAAAATCAAAAAGCTATTATTCTTTGTTGCAAAGAGGATCATAATCCTATTTGGCTCACTGAAGAGGAGAATCCCCGATGGGTGAGATGTTCAAAAGATGACAAAGTTAGCAATAATTTTGGAGAGGAATTTATTACACTGTGTGGGGATTTCAAATTAATTATTTGCAATGGTCTGTATAGACAGAAAATCTCTGGGAACTTCACTTGAAACACATACAATGGGGCAAGTGTCGTTGATAATGTGATTTGTTCATAAATCTTGATAGAAAAGATAGATGAAGTTAAGATTAGAGAGCATAATTGGGACTTAAAATCAGACCATAACCCAATTTATATGAAGTTATCATGGGTAGAAGAAAGACAACATAACAGAAAAACCCAATGCTCTCGGCAATCACTACCAAGGGGAAAATTTCTTCTAACACGAGAAAATTGTACTATCTTCGAGACAATGTTGGAGAGGTTAATTCAGAAAGAGAAAACTAGTTTCCAAAGCTTCAACAGTCATGAGTTAACAAATATAATTCAAAGGGCACTTGAGAAGTGGAAAAGAGCAAAAAATAGGAAATCAGAATCAAATTGTTTTCCTATAAATGTTTGGTTTGATGAGGAATGAAAAATGGAAAGGAGGACCTTGAAAAATACAGGAAAGGAGAAGATGAATGTAAAGTTATATAAGTAGATACTAAAAAGGAAAAAAGATGATTTCATGCAAACAAGGCGAGAAGAGTTAATATATCTAGGCAAGAATAACCCAAAAATTTTCTGGCAGGAACTTCAACCAAGGAAGAATCAAATAGAAAATCATACTACAGCAAATAAATGGTTTGAATATGCAAGACAACTTTATGAGAAAGAATTAGAGTTTGAGCCTCCCCCGGGGCTCGAAACAACTACAAAGCTCTTCACATTACAGGAGGTGGAGATTGGGATTAAAAAGCTGAAAACATGAAGGGAAAAAGACTTGGTTGAAATTCAAGTAGAGTATCTAAAATGGGGAAGGAACACTCTTGCACCACACATCATGGAAATATTCAAAAAAATCAATCAACAAGGATTCCCAAGAGACTGGAAAACTAGCCTAGCAATAACCCTTTTTAAAAGTGGAGACATTAATAATCTGTAAAATTGTATAACCATTATGATCAATCCTTTGTTTGCAAATATTTTCGGCAGCATGGTAGAAAATAGAATCATTAAGTGGGCAGAAGTAAAAGAAAATAGGGCAAAAGGACAAGCGGGTTTTAGGCTGAAGAATTCTACAGTGGATCATGGCATCATGTTGAGACACATTATTGAAAAGGTTTGGGGGGGTAAAGAAGAAGTATTATGTTGTTTTGTTGACTTCAAAAAGGCATTTGACATAGTCCCTAGAGATAAGTTGTGGCGTAGAATGGAAGAACTTCAAATTCCTTTGCATTATAGAGTTGTTGTCCATAGACTTTATGAAGAGGTGAAATTCAAAATTAGAAGCTCAACAGGTATTTCAGAAATATTTATAAGTGACATTGGAGTCAAGCAAGGTTTCCCTCTATGCCCTACTCTTTTTGGTTTATATATTGATAAACTGGAAGAGTGGAAAAATTTGCAAGGTGGGGATGGTGTTCGATTGGGGGAGTTTGTGATAAATCTTCCTTTATATGTTGATGATCTTGTATTGATTTCTAAATCGGCCCATGGATTGTAGACACACCTATATGCCCTGGAGCATTTTTGTAGAGCAATGGGGATGAAAGTCAATATTAACAAGACCAAGATAATTATTTTCTCTAATAAAAAGAAGCAGAGTCGGCATATGTTCTTCTTTGAAGGCAACACTCTTGAAGAAGTAAATGAGTACAAATACCACGGGATCGATTTCAACAACAAACTTAATTGGTAGGACTACAGAAATAAGAAAATATTAGGAGGGTGGAAAGAATTATATGCTCTTCAAAATAGATGTAGATAGGCATATTTATGGGATTCGAAAATGATTAAAGTGCTTTTTGGACTCCTATTTTGTCCAGTAATGCTATATGGGTGTGAATTGTGGGCTAGCAGCACCCCTGTCTCAAATTGGAAGAAAATTGAGAAAATCCAAAAATGTTTGATCATGAGAAAGTTTAAAATAAAAATTTCGGTACTTTATGAGATAATGTTGAGTGAAATAATAGAAACTCCCATTGAATCAATTTCTATGGTGCAGCTCATAAGATATCTAAAAAGAATTGAGAAAATGGGAGTAGGTAGATGGCCTAGTGTTATCTTCAAGGAAGGCATGAGTGAAAGAAAGAAAACATGGATGAGACAAAACTACAAATGGATGAAAAAATGGAATATCTACCTCAATGCTTGTCCCACAAATAGCAAGGAGCTAAATATTTTTTTCATGGATAAGTTTCGTAAATAGGTATGGGAAAAAGAGTTGGGTAGAAAGAAGAAGTACTACATTAAAGAATTCAACCCTACATATGATCTTCAACAAAAGAGTACATTGGAGCTAAAATTCCGTGGAGGGCAAAGGTTCTTATTGCTCAATTAAGAGCCAACTAGCATCATCTTCGGGGTGAAACAGGATGGTGGAAAAGGCCTAAAGAAGCTTGGGAAGAACGAGTGTGCACATTTTACATGTCTGGGGCAATGGAATCGGAAAAACATTTCATTTTGGAATGTGATGCGTTCAAAGACATCAGAGAAAGTTATGGGAATATGTTAGAATCGGTTTCTTGGCATTGTCTTTTCAGCGATGATATTTTTGGAAGGTTGGGCCAGCTCATCATCAATTTGAATAAGAAAAGGACTGAAATGAAAAAGGTGAAAAATAGGGAACTCAAAGTCCCATAGACTTTTTTTAGTCTCATGGACAATACAATACAATTTCATTTCATAAGTGTTTCAAGAGATTTTTAAAAAAAATTATGAGATATGAAGCCCTGAGATGAGGTGCGGTGAGGTGAGGTGAGGCCCACATGGTAGTGGGACCTTCCTCTCTCATATAAACTACAATCACGTTTAGTTTCGATTATAAAAAACTAAATTCATTGTTAGTTAGTTTTGGATCTCGGATTTCGTAACTTTTTAAAATTGAAATTGAAATACACTTTTGAGATCGAGATCCAAGTTTATTAAAAAATGTTTTAAATTAAAAATTAAATATTAAATATTAAATTTAATTAAACTATAATTAATTTAATTTAAAAAAAAATAATTTAACTAAAATTATCTTAATTAATCTAGGTTAGTTAATTAACTTTAATTAATTAAAAAGTAATATATGTATACAATATCAATTACATTTTGTACATTTTTTTTAGCTTAGGCAGTAAAAATCACCAAAATTTGAATGAGCATCATTCACAAATCATGATTCCAATGAGATAAAACGAGAATCGATGGAAATATAGCGAAAAATAAAACGCAATGATGCAATCATAATGGAAATCTGAAGAAAACAAAATTATCACAAAATTATCACACACTTAACCAAAAGACAATATTAAAGAGTGAGTTAGCCAAAATTTATGTAGAGGGTCCCCATTATTATTATGAAGATAATAAGTTAAAAATGGGGGGGTTGGGATTTCACCACAACATATCCCTATAATCAATGCAAACCCTTCATTTTCCATTATTTTTTGGTACAATAACTAAGGGTGACACTAATTCATTTCCTGAAATAGAGTTGATGAATTCTACATTTAACAATTTCTACAATTCTTCTTTTACAATGTCCTTGAGTGTAGCTTTCATCCTACTTTGAGGTTGGGGAACAATTTTTTGGCCTTATTTGATGTGTATGTGATGTGTATAGACCAAGTGGTGGACCCCTTTGATTTCTTTGTAATCCCAAGCGAAGGAATCAAGGTGTTTCCTTAAGACAAAAAGAAATTGTTCCTCTTGTTCTACTGAAAGGGAAGGACCGGTTTTCAGCGTTCTAGAGCGATTTATTTCCACAATTTTGACATGGCCTTGATAAGAGCCAATAGTGGGTAATTCTTCCCATGGAATTTCTTCAGGTTTTGCTAAAGGTTCCTTTCTTATTCCATCAATTTTGCATGGCAGTAGGGTACTTGTTTTGCATAAAATTATTAATTAAATTATCTTCATCCAATTGCCTGCTTCTAATAGTGGATTCTTGTGTAAAAATGGGTAAGGGGATGTTTGATAAAATTATTCCTCTTCTACCCACATAGGAAAATAATTCTCAGCAAGGGGTTGAGTAAGGAGGTATAGTACAATTTGTTTTGTGAGATTCATCTTCTTGATTGTCATGTTCCAAACTCTATAGTTGATATAGACATAAACAATAGCTAACCAAGGTATCCCTGGGATGAGAGGATACCCATTGAGCTTGGTCTTAGGATGGAGTACAAGGAAATTAATGGGGTATTCCTAAGAATCAATATAAACCATAACATCCTCCATGACACCCTCCAATGTTACTATGGATCTATATGCAAGTTCTAGCACTGTTGTGGTTTTCCTTAGGGCTCCCTGGAGGTTAAGCTTAAGCATGGTTTCATGACATTAATTGCAGCCCCTAAATCAATGAGGGTATTTGGAACTAAAATATTTTTGAATTTACATCCTTTATCGAGATACCAGGATCCAAATACTTTGGGGAAATGAACTTCCCAAGCATTAGAGAAGCTAATTTCCTACTGACATTAGTAGTAGGGGAATCCTTGCTCTTCCTTCTTAGCATCTTAAAATATTCTTCCCTGGTGAATTTATTATATATGGGAACCTTTTTTTATGTCCTATAGGAGAGGGATTTTGACACATATTTTTTTCAGTTCTCCTATAATTTTAGCTTCTTCTAGGGTGTGGGGTTTTGGATGTACCAACCTTTCAAGATAAGGAGGTGCATTGGCATGTTGATTAATTTCTTCCTTCTCTTCTTCAATATATTCTTCTTGAGAAGGTGAGTGAGCATTAGGAGGTACCTTCCCATAACTGAGGCTGATTTATTGTATTTCTACAACATAGGTAGGATAGGAAGTTTCTCCACTATAGACTTGTTTATCCTTCTTATTCTTTGGGTTTGGATTAGGTTGATTATACATTTGGGTTTTCTTAGGTGGATTTTCTTGGGGTAGTTTAAATTGAGGAGTATGCATTGTGGAAGGTGGTTGGGTTGCTTTAGGCCTCCATCCTTATGAGGGATTATGTTATGCGGAATTATGAATTATGGATAAAACATTCTTCCCTAAATGTGGTGTAATGCATTTAGAACAACAACTTAAAGAATTTGTAGATACTTTTCCTAACAGTAAATAGACACACAGAACAGATCAAGAAACTTACTTGGAGTCCAAGCACTTCCAATTCTCCTTCTGTCGCTCTTGTTGTAGCTTCAAATCCAAGCTAGAGCACCAAAATATTTCCTGCAATAATGAACACTAAATAGAAAAGAGATAGCAATATACAGATGCCTATTCAAGTTATTCAGTTAAATCAATGAAACATGAAACATATACATGATATAAGAATTAATAATATGAAAGATAGAATATTATACAGATACATATGTGGGAAATTAAACAACAATATTTGTTAATGGATAGAAGGGGAGGTTACAACTAGTGATTGATTTGATGTCACCATCTCCAGCATCATCCCAGGCTCATCACAATGAACATCTCTCCAGTAGCATATCACTCAAACCAATTTGTAATATTCCTTTTTCTGAAATATCACAATCTATTCCAGAGATTGACTATAGGGGCATTTACTGGATATGTCACCTTATAGAAAGGATGAGATCTAGAGGCTACCTGGCCCTCTACAGACTCTGTCTATAGATCTTGTAATATTCCTCCTATAGGAATTTCCCAAGAATGGGGCTGCAATGATGTATGAACATACAATGGAATCTTTGCGTTATTTATCTGAGCCTGCTTATAAAAAGAAGTAAACATCCAATATATAAGGTTATAGCAGCAAAATGAATGCAATTACTTGAGGGATCAGTGATTCAATCAAGATAATACAAGCCTCTCATTACATGCATGATAAACATGAAGAACAATGTTATATGTAACAAGCCCTAGGTTGTGACTGCGTTGTTTATAGAGGTACTACTGCATAAAATATAAGGATACAAGGATATAGCAATATGAAGCTCAAATAAAGTGGGGGAGCATGATCTCAACCCCTGAAAATATAATACAACAATCCTCTAAAAGGATTGGTTGGAACACAAGCAAAATGGCATTTTGCAAAAATGTCGGAGTTGTTGGGCAGCAACAACTCAAGAACTGGAAATATATGGAGAAGGTTGAAATGGCTGCAACAAATGAATAACCCTCCTCAAATGGAAATATGAAGTGAAAGGTTGATCCCTTCACCTAGTATTTCACCCTCCAACTATTTGTTAATCCCTCACAGCAAATGCTTTCCAAGAATAATGTTGTCTAAGAGAGGGACTGCACTACATATGATGGAAAGTGGTTGGCCTGATGCCAAAGATGGTGGAATAATCTCATGAACCTCCTTTTTTGATCTCCCAAAGGGATGGAGGCTCCCTCCTCTGAAAAACAGGCTAAGAATGGTGTTGTAGAAAACCTCCCCAGCAACACCCAGCAACACTGCACAATATCCAACTGAAACTGCGCTGATGATGAAGGATAATGCTTGACCTCAATGTATGGATATGGGGAATAGAGTGAAATCCTCCAAGAGCTACTCAAGAAGGAGAGGAAATACTAAATAGGAATTCCCTCAGCAATTTTTGGTAACCAGCAAGATGTTGTTGCAATTCCACCAGACCAAAGATGAATAATACTCAAGATGAGAAAAAATGGCTGCCTTGCCCTCCTTTTAAACAATGTGAGATCCCTCTCAATGGACCCCACTCATTAGGATTTCCTTCCTCTAGAATCTTTCCTCCTAATCCCACTGTGCTGGCCCACAATGTGCTCTCCACCTCATGCTACTGCGCAGTTTGACTTGGTCAAACTTGACCTAGCCTTCTTGCAAAATCCCCCCTTTCACACATGGAGGTGTGAAATCAAGCTCCAAAAGTGATCCTCCTTCATACCAAGAGGATTTTTATTACCTATTCATGAAATGAATGAGTCTCCTACCCTTTTTATTTATCTCCTATGTGAAAATGGAAAAAATTAATGTTCCATAAAAATTGGGAACATTACACAATTCCTCAATTGAAATTCCACCAGCATTTCTCTTCTCAAATTCTTCCTTCTCAAGCACTAGGATCTGTGCTCAATTTATAGATGATTTGAAGGTAATTTCATAATAAATGAATTTCTAATAATATGAAATACATGTTCCTAAGCTCATAGGTATCAAATGGACACATGGATTCGAAGTTTGGCACATATGCACTCTTCTAGAAGGCACTGTCCAAGTGGAGATTCCGAAAAAATGAGAATTTCACTCCCAATTGACCAACGCACCCTTGAGTGTCAGGAAGTTCTTTGCAAAGCACCCTTGAGTGGAATTTCCTACATATGAAACACACTTAGCCCCTTGAGAGACTGTGTTTGTGAGCTCATAGGTGTTATAACATATACTTCAAATCTTGTAAACCTTGCAATGGAAGTCAGGAATGATTTGTCTTTGTTCTTTGGCTTAGGGCATGTAGCAACTGAAATGATAGGGGATGATAGAACCTATTCATTGGTTCTGGGGATGATGTCTAGTTAAACCAGGTCATTGGGAATGGTGCCCAAATTGACCTATAACAAATTACCCCATTGGTGTTGATATGGTTGGAAAGGGGAAATGACAGGTTGAGGAGGATAGGGGGAAGGAGAAGGCATGGACCATGGTGAGTTGTTTGAAAGACACCAAGACTAGAAAGGTCCATTATGACTTGAATTGAAATAAGGAGGACAGTGTATACCTTTCATACCTTATTTATATGACCTAGGGCCTTGTCTCATCCTTTGGTTGACAAACTAAAGTTGCTCCAAGCCATCTTCTTCTCCTTTGAAACATTGATTTTAGACTTGGAAGAGATGGAAATTTTTTAGTTTCCTGATTTTCCTCACACATAAAGAAAATTTCTATTACATTCAATGGACACTCATTTATAGGGTGCCTTTTGGTGCATCTAGGGAAAAATATGGCTAATTACCTTTCTTCCTCCTTGTGTTTCTTATTTATCTGGATTGTGTCCATCTGCAAGGAAAAGGTATGTAAAATTTTGATTTTAAAATCCTCTAATATACATCCTATTTAATTTTTTATGGCTGAGGTAGAAGGTGAAGAAAATACCAACCCTTAGCTATCTCTAGCTATTTTCGTTATATCCCTAGAGTGCTTCTTGAACACTGCCTTGATGTCCTCATAATTGACCTTGTAAATTTCTCCATTATAAAACATGTTGAGGGTATCGATCAACTCTTCCCTAACCCCTCAAAGTAACACAAGCTTCATTGATTCTAGATAAAGGGTGTAATTAGATCTCATATAGCTAAGCTAAAATATTTCATCAAAGTCCTCTACGGACTCATCTAGCCCCTGATTCATCCTGAAGATATCATCTTTTGTATCCCTTTCTCTACAATAATATGTTCACTTTGTGTTGAATTCTTGTTGAAGTTAAGCTCAAGTAGTAATGTTTCCTCCTCCCAAACTCATGAACCAATGCAAATTTTCATCCTTGAGGGTGGAAGGAAATAATTTAAGTTTTTTTTCATCATAGGTGTAATCATATGTCCTGTATACTACAACAAATTAAAACATGAAGGTGTCAAGCTCCTCAGAATTCAAGCCATGAAAGTGTGGAAGAGACGTGGGGCTAATGTGCTTCATTCCAACTGCCCCATTTGTCTCTCTGATAGGAAAGAGTTTAGGTTGCATGTTTCCAACAATATCTTTATTGGGTGATAGATGTTCTTCCCCCCTTATAGGCTCCTAAAAATTCTCTGGTTACTCACGCAAAAGGTTCTCCAAATCCTCTATGGTAAGAGGAGGAGGTCCACAATCACCAAAAATTAAAGGTTGACTACTTGTAGAAGTGGGGATTTTAGGAAAAAAAATTCCCTGAGTTCTCCCTAGCTCTACAAGGCATGAAATGAATATTTTTTTAATTTTTTGTATTTTTATAAACATAAATATTGATGAAATTTTTTTTCCTTTTTCACATGATAGAATAGAAAATAAAGCAGCTTAAAGCATAAAATAATACCTACTTCGACACCTCCCCATAAACTGTGAAAAAGAGTGATGAGTCTCAGTATTATAACAAGAATGCTACAACTCCTAGGGTTACCAACTTTAATTCATCAATCCATAGTTCGTACAAACTTAAGATGTGTCAGTGCTATATGCACAAAAATAAATATTTTACTTAAACTATTTTGAATCAATGAATTGAGTTGAGATGTATAGAGACCACTTTGAAAAATCCAAAAATGAAAACTATTTAGCTTAACTTTGCAAGAGAAGAGATTATTATGTTAGTCATCAGTATTTTTCACCTGTTGATGATGACTAGTTTCTTAAGCCAAATTTTCTAGAAGTTGATCTCCAATTTGTCAAATTTGTCATCTAGAAAATACCCCTAAACAATTTTTGTCCTCCTACCTTTTCCAGTCAGCCTATGATGAGGAAAAACCTAGTTGTCAAGTCCTATCTAGTTTCAGTCATATAATCCTATCCATGAGTTGTCATAAGCTAAAATTTATCTGTTGTCATTTACCCTCATCCCCAGGTCATTCATTATCCAAGTATGACAAAATGTCAGCCACCCTAACTCTGGTCATATATCATTTTGAGATCTAATCCTGCCCAAAGAAAATACTCAAATTCTGTCAAAGATATCCCCTAAGTTAGGTAGTGGCGCTTTAGGGAATACCTTCCTTGGAAAAAACATCATGAGCCAAAATATTTTGCTTAATACCAGCCAACCCTGAATAAGTGCTTAATCTGCAAAAAAAAAAAGCTTGATACACCCATAGGTCGCGCCACTAAAAATTCTTGATGTCTCAGTAGTACATGTTTCAAAATCCAAACTGATATAATGTTGATCTATAGTGTTTCAGTGTCTCTTTCAGACGTAGATATGCACAAGTATTCTAGAAGACATCATCAAACTGAACATAAGAAGACAGTTGCTTCTCATTTTGTTTTGAGCCTGGGATAATAATACTAGTCAGAGAACAAATTCAATAAACCTCTGCAACATAGTCAAGAAAGGTTAGTAAGTAATGACTAGCAAGCATATACTCTACAAATACAAGTCATGTGGCTCCTGGTTTCAAAATATTCACAAGGATATTCTGACAGCAGGATACATATCTCAGAACATGCCCCTTATAGCATATTGTCAAATTTTCACTTTATTACTTATTGTGATATACCAAGCAGAGATATGCATTACAAAGAAATATGACACAGTTTGAGAAATGGATGAAATATCATGACTGTGTTAACCTCCTCTAAGCAAGAACAGATGGTTGGGTGACATTTTGAAAACCTCCTCCAAGCAAGAACATATGGTTGGGTGACATGTTGAAAACCTCCTCCAAGTATAAAGAGCAGATGGTTCGGAAATATTATGTTAACCTCCTTCATTTAAAAGCAGATGGTTAGGAACATGATAAGGACCTCCTTCATTTAAAAAGCAGAGGGTCAGGAAAAGAGGTATAGCCTCATTCGAAAAGCACAAGACTAACAGTGTTTCAAATGACCTAAAAACTTGTTTACACCACTTCCTCCAAAAGGATGAAACAACTGATGTATCAGTAGTGTTTCAAAGGTTGTTTAAATGAGTTCATTGTTTAAAGGACAAAGTTGAAAATGAGTGAAAGCAACTGAAGGTTCATGGTTTGAAGCCCTTTGTGACATCATCAAAGCAGTGATACAATGGTTTCAAAAGAAGTCTCTTCTCTTTTATCTATAAAGGCCTCCTTCGAAGAGTAACCAGAGGCTAGAATGTCCAAAAATTGGAACAATCTCATCAAAATGACAGGAAGGATGTAGGTTAAAGCTTGGTGAGTGAAAATAAGGGTTTATCCACAGTCAAAATAAAATTGTCAATATAAGGTGCCTAACAGTGTTTGAAAAAATTAAACAATGGGCATAATCAATCATCAAACAACAAGAGAGTTGAATTGTCAAAGTAATTTCCAGAATTTTCAATCATCTCCTTCCAAGAGATAGGCAAAGATGCATCAGCAATCTTGGATATGGTTCTTGAGCAATGTTCCTTTTGAAGGACAGAGTGGAAAAATAGTGACAGGGTTATTTCCTTAATGAAGAGGCAGTGAAAAAGGTCTTGCTTTTGAGGACACCTCTTTACTTCAAAAAATTCATGGATATGAGGGTCTTCGAAAGAAGCTGACCACAACATTGTTTTCTATGATTCTTGTTTGAATAATGGATCTTTATGGTATTTTAAAGGTGATAAAATACTGAGGGAGGTGAGTTATATTTTTATATGACAAAAACCTTTTCAAAATGCATCCAAACCCTTCCAAAGAAACTGCAAAGGTATTTGAGCTTATTTGAATTTTAAAAGGTGGAAGAGACCATTCAAGAGGCCCACTAGAATTTTCAAAACACGAAGCATACCCTCATTGGCTGCTCACTGAAGAAACAAAGAATTTTCAGGAAAAATTTCAAGGTGTTCGGTGCTCAAGCTCTGCACAACGCGTCTGTGAGCGCCCAAACGAAGAATTTGAACAGAGGCACGGCGTGCCTGTGTCTGTGGTCACCGGAGCCCGAAACCGACCCGAAACCTTCATCTGTGCGGCGTTTTCTTCTGCAAAAGTGCCGCTCATCCACCAGTCTTCCAAAAACTCTTATGAAAGCTGCTCCAACGATAAAAAAGGCCCACGAACTAATATTCGAGGTATTTCTTCACTCCTTGGAAAAATTTTGGGGTTAAAAAGGGGCGTTTTTTGCTGTGTTTTCCCAAAGAAGAAACAGTGGTAAAAGAGATAGAGCTTTGTCAATATTCAAGGAGGTTTTCTTGTGTTATGAAAGAATAAAGGATTTTGTGCAATCTCCAAAATTAGAGGAGAAGAGTTAGTTTAAGAGGTCTTCAAATAAATGTAAAAGGTGTCTTAACAGTGTTTTCAAAGGCTGTTGTGTGTTAAAATCAAAGAAGAATAGTGCTTATAAGATGAAGACCTTTGTCAATTGAATGCGGTCTTTAAAGCATTGATTTCAAAGGTGCCTTGATCATCTAAAAAAATAAGAGAAATGTTAGGTCCCTATATTACTAGTATAGTCCCTTATTGTTATTAGTGTAACCCCCTTATTTTTATTATTGTACCCTTGTAACCCCCATTTTTTTATTATTGTGCCCTTAAATCATTATTGTTAGGTCGGCTAGGATTACATTGTGGCCCACTAGGATTACATTATGGCCACATGGACTCCTATATATAGAAAGGAGGTTTTGTAAATTGTATCATCCAAGAATTTTTCATTTATGTAATGTATTGGAGGTTGCCCCCTCGAAGTGGCTTATTTCTAAGGCGTTGATATCTCTTTTCTTCTATTTTTGGAGTTGGTTACACAACATTTGGTATCAGAGCTTTGGATTCTAGGGTTTCGCTGCTCCAAACAGGTCATCATGGAATTTTTGCTATAACTCTTTTTCTGTGAAGTTTCAGAAGCTAAAAATTTTAGGGTGTGAAGTTGAAATCCTGAGGAAGATCTTATAAAAATTTCAGAGCTTGGTACGCAATATTTTCGGAGATATGATCTGTGGAAGTTAGGTCTTTTTTCAGGCTCCTAAACAGGTCATCGTGGAATTTGCGCTATAATGTTTTTTCTACGAAGGTTCAGAATCTGAAATTTTTAGGGTATGAAGCCGAAATCCAGAGGAAACTCATCAAAAAATTTCAGAGCTTGGTTCGCAATATTTTCGGAGATATGATCTGTGGAAGGTAGTGCTTTTTCAGGCTCCTAAATTTCATCTCAAATAGGTGATCGTGGGAAAATATCCATAACTCTCTCTCTGAGCATCGAATTGGAGTGCCGTAAAAATTGGTCGCAATTACACAGACTGTAGTTTCTTGGATATCAATTTCAGAGCCGAAGGAAGAAACAGTGACACGTCGCAAGTCCTACAAGTTAGCTCTAATGAACCAGTCCATAATTAGGTCATTGTGAGAGATTGGACACAACTTTGTCTTGGAGAATCCAAATAAGGTCAGACCTATGGAATTCGAAAGAGAACTCAGAGGGCTACGATGGTACCAAATTAAAATATTGAAGTGCTACAATCACATAGATAATCCAATTTCAATATCGACCTCCTCAAAATCAAGAAAAAGGTGTGTATTTTTTTTCCGAATTGCATAAGTCTTGTTTGAAGAATCAATTTGAATTGATTCCAAGGGCATATTGTAGAATATATATCAGTATTGGATTATAAAAAATATGCCCCGTAAAAATAATTCAACACCCATTAAGCCTTCAGAAGACTCACTATGACTCATGAAGATGAATAATTGCAACATGATCTATCAAAATTACAAGAGAAAGTGCACCAAATTTCGCTCTCGCAAAGAGAGAAAAAAATGAAATGGAAGTTTTGAAGAAAGGTGTGGAAGCTAATATGGATGGCATGGAAGCTGGCATGGAAGCTAAGATGGATAACAAGACATAAAACATGGAAAACATGAAGAAGGATCTAAAAGAAGACATGGAAGGTTTGACAAAGTTGATACAAGAAATGTTTCATAATGGTGAAAAGATAGTAGAAGAAACTCATGATGAGAACAAAATAAATGTTAATCATGATTTCATAAACTCTAATGTTGGCGGGAAGAACCACCATATTCCAAAAATGGATATGAGGAAGTTTGATGGAAAGGATCCTGTAACATGGATACTACAGATGGAGCAATATTTTGATTTCCATAACATGCAAAACACACAAAAGGTACGCATTGCAACTTTACATTTAGAAAAAAATACATTTGTATGGTATCGATGGCTTTGCTCCCGTAAAAAAATTGTCACTTGGTCAATTTTTAAGGAGGAAATGATAGCACATTATGAGGATACAAAGAGCAACACCTTCTTTAGCCAATTGATAAATCTCAAACAAAAGGGTTTAGTGGGGGAGCACATTGAGGACTTCCAAAAATTGAATATAAGGGTAACTGATATTCCAGAGGAACACAGGATTGATCTCTTCATAGGCACTTTAAAGGATAACATCCAACATGAAGTTTACGTTTTGGAACCTGATTCATTGGAGAAGGCATTCAGGTTGGCAAGAAAAGTTGAATGTAAAATTATGGCGACAAGGAAGCCTACCACTCAATTCTATAAAGAAGGAAGTGTTTCTAAGCCTAGATTTCCACAACCTACAAGGTTGACACCACAACAATTGGAAGAAAAAAGAGCAAAAGGGCTTTGCTACAGTTGTGATAGCAAATACACTAAAGGTCATAAGTGTGCTGAGAAGAAATTATTTTACATAGATTGTGAAGAGGAAGAAGAAAATGAACAAGAAGAGGATATACACCAGGAACTAGCCCTATAAGAGGAAGAAATGAGTCCGACCATATCATGTAATGCATTGGCAGGAATTACCACTCCTCAAACTCTCAAGATAGAAGGACATATCAAGAAGAAAAAGGTAATAGTGTTGATTGATTCAGGTAGCACCCATAATTTTATTCATTGTAAGGTAGCCAAGGAATTAAATTGTTTCCTATACCCAGCACCAGAATGTCAAGTGATGGTTGCAAATGGAGGAACTATAAATTGCTCTGGAAAATGCCATAATATCAAGCAAACCATGGGGGAATATGTATTGACTAGTCCAATGCTTGCCATTCCTATGGGAGGTGCTGATGTTGTACTAGGAGTACAATGGTTACAATCTTTGGGGACGGTAGCTTTTAATTCTCAAGAACTTTTCTTGAAATTTTTTTCAGAAGGAAAGGAAGTCGAATTACGGGGTATTGAAGGGAATCCGGGAAGGATAATAAGCTCTAATGTCATGACAAAGCTTCTAAAGAAAGAACAACTAGGCGTAATTGCACAATTATGCTCACTAGAAGTTCCGACATCAAAATCATCTATTTCTGCAGATCTCCAACAAGTCTTGGACAATCATTCCAAGTTGTTTGAAACTCCCAAAGGACTCCCACCTATTCGTGATCATGATCATGCTATTCATTTGATTCCAGGAAGTGTTCCTCCAAACATTAGGCCTTATAGATATCCTTACATCCAAAAGAGCGAAATTGAACGTATGATTGCAGAAATGTTAGAGGCGGGTATAATTCAACCTAGTCAAAGTTCTTTCTCTGCTCCGGTAGTATTGGTACACAAGAAGGATGGATCATGGCGAATGTGTCCGGATTATAGGGAGCTCAATAAGCTCACCATTAAAGATAAATTTCCCATTCCTGTGATCGATGAATTATTGGATGAATTACATGGAGCAATTTATTTTACCAAGTTGGATCTTCATTCAGGATATCATCAAATTAGAATGAAGACTGAAGATATTCCAAAAACAGCGTTTCGAACTCATGAGGGTCATTATGAATTTTTGGTCATGCCTTTTGGCCTTACCAATGCACCTTCTACATTTCAAGGGCTGATGAATTCCATTTTCAAACCCTTCCTTAGAAAATTTGTGCTAGTATTTTTTGATGATATACTAATCTATAGCAAGTCTTGGAAGGATCATGTTGAGCATGTTGACAGGGTGCCCAAACTATTGCAAGAGAAACAATTATATGCAAAAGCATCCAAATGTTTCTTTGGAGTACAAGAGGTGGAATATCTGGGTCATATTATATCCCACGAGGGTGTTAAAGTAGACCCTAACAAAATTAAAGTTATTAAGGAATGGAAAGTCCCTAAGACAATAAAGCAGTTGCGAGGATTTCTTGGGTTAACAGGCAATTATCGTAAGTTTGTTAAGAATTATGGAAGAATAGCAGCACCTCTAACAACATTATTGAAGAAAGATGCATTTTCATGGACTCCTGAAGCAACTAAGGCCTTTGAACATCTTAAAGAGGCAATGTGCCTAGCACCTGTCTTAGCTACGCCAGACTTCACAAAAACCTTTATTGTGGAATGTGATGCCTCAGGAAATGGAATTGGTGTTGTTTTAATGCAAGAAGGAAGACCCATTGCTTTTGAAATTTGTCCAATCAAAGGAAAGTATTTACAGAAACCTATTTATGAGAAGGAAATGTTAGCAATACTGCATGCACTAAAGAAATGGCGAACTTACCTAATGGGAAGATACTTCAAGGTAAAAACTGATCATGATAGTCTTAAACACTTTTTGGAACAAAGACTATATTCAGAAGAGCAGCAAAAATGGGTCACAAAGATGTTGGGTTATGACTTTGAAATAATCTACAAAAAAGGAAAGCTTAATGTTGTTGCAGATGCACTCTCAAGAAAGAATGAAGAGGTTGAAGCATTTCTTTGTGCCATTTCTATTATCCGACCAGATTGGATAACCGAAGCAAGAGATGAATGGAAGAAGGACAAAGATGTATGAACACTCATTCAAAATTTGCAGCAAGATCCTAGTACATATGATACATTTAGTTGGAAAAATGGTTCCTTATGGTACAAAGATCGCTTATATCTTTGTAAGAATACCCATCTAAAACAAAAAATTCTTCTGGAATTGCACACTTCTCCTTTAGGAGGACACTCAGGATTTTTAAAAACTTACCGCAGGGTGAAGAAAGAATTTTTTTGGGATGGCCTTAAATCTGATATTCAAAAGTTTGTGGCGGAATGTTTGGTTTGCCAGCAGAATAAATTTGAGACAATTAAGACCCTGGGAATTCTACAACCTTTATCCATTCCAAGTCAACGTTGGGAGGAGATTTCAATGGATTTTATCATAGGTTTACCTAAGTCTGAAGGAAAGAGTGTCATCATGGTGGTGGTTGATAGACTTACCAAGTATGCACACTTTTGTGCATTATCTCATCCATTTAAAGCAAGTATAGTTGCTACTACATTTATGGACAAAATTCAAAAGCTACATGGAAGCCCAAGGGTTATTGTGAGCGACAGAGATCCCATTTTTAGTGGAAATTTTGGACGGAGTTATTTTCTTGTTTGGGTACTCAATTAGCTCATAGCTCATCTTATCATCCTCAATAAGTGAGTGCGAGATAGTGAACAAATGTTTGGAAGGATATCTTCGTTGTTTTGTATCCGATAAACAAGCACAATGGGTCAAGTGGTTACCTCACGCTGAATGGTGGTATAACAATTCCTTCCATAGTGCAGCAAAAATGACCCCATTTATGGCACTTTATGGATATCATCCACCGTCCATTACATCATCTTTAAGAGAAAATGATAAGGTTCAAGTAGTGGAATATCACATCGAGCATCGACAAGAAGTTCTCCAACTCTTAAAGGATAACCTAAATTTGGCACAAAATTGAATGAAACAACAGGCAGATCAACATCGTAGCGAGAGAAGTTTTGATGTAGGAGACTGGGTATTTTTACGGCTACAACCATACAAACAAATTTCCCTCGAGCAAGCTAAGAAGGATAATAAATTATCACCAAAGTACTATGGTCCTTACAAGGTGTTGCAAAAGATTGGTACTATGGCATACAAATTGGAGCTTCCTGCTTCTTCACGAGTGCATCTAGTTTTCCATGTTTCATGGTTAAAGAAGGTTATAGGTGAAAATCTTCCAGTTCAAAAAATATTTCCAGAACTTGATGAGGAAGGAAAAATCATATTGGAACCTGAAGCAGTCACGGAAACAAGAACTCGACAGATACGGAATCAATCAATTTCAGAGTATCTCATCAAGTGGAAGAACTTACCTACTGAAGATTCTACATGGGAGGATGAGAATTTTATACAGAAGCACCCAGAGCTACTCAAACGTTGAGGACAACACTTTTTTGAAGGAGAGGGCATGTTGAGTACTGATCGGTGGTTGTCACATTGATGTGACCCAAAGCCTGAGGCTAACCAATATTGCATGAGAATTTTTATAAATTAATAATGCAGTTCAATAATGCTTTTGATGGTTTCTACTTGTCGAGAGATGTTTACATAGAATATGGCATGCCATGTAATTCTTCACGGTTTGAGAAATATTCATGTTTGAAGTTTGTACCCCCAGTTAGTGGGCTAAAACCCCATGGGGTTGGGGCATGGGTCATTGAAAAGTCATAATTAATATTTTTTAAGCTCCTAAGATCCCTCCCATGTTCACTTGTTGAAGCTCCTCTCAACTTAAGCATTCATATATATTGTGATCTTCATTTCCTCCTTAGGTAAGGGATTCGTCCATCTAAAACAGGTCATCGTGGAATTTTAGCTCTAACGTTTTTTCTACGAAGGCTCAGAAGCTAAAATTTTTATGAGGCGAAGCTGAAATCCTGAGGAAGCTACGGTAAAAATTTCAGATCAATTTTCACAACATTTTTGGAGATATGATCTATGGAAGTAAGGGTTTTTGCAGGCTCCTAAAATTCATCTCAAAGAAGTGACCTTGGTAAAATTGTCATAAGTCTCTCTCTGAGTATCGGATTGGAATTCCGTAAAAATTGATGGATAGTGCATAGCCTGTAATTTTCTCTCTATCAATTTCAGAAAGAAATGAAGAAACAGTGACACGTGGCATGCTTTACAAGTAAGCTCTTCTGAAATAGTCCATAATTAGGGCATTGTGAGAGATTGGGTATAAATCTCTCTTCAAGAATAAAAATTGGGTCAGACCTACGACATTGGAAATATGACTCAGAGGAATAATACATGACCGAAAATTAGATATTGAGGATCTGAAATGACATAGATACACCAGATTCAACATCGAGCTCCTAGAAGGCAATAAAAATCTAGATCATGTGTTGTCGAGGGTTGCAAAGGACCAGAATTTCTACGGCAGAAAAGAAAATCAAGGTGCACCAGAGGGTAGCATGAAAAGAGAAGCATTCAAGGTGCATAACAGTAGCAAGAATTTCATCATATGAAGTCTTCAAGTGGGCAGCACTGCATATAGTCATTGTAAAGGTATCATTGTACTTAGTCCTTGTAAATACAATGTTGTACAAATTGTACTAGTATCTGTCTGCCAAGGGTTGAAGAGGCAGTGTTGGGAGGTCTAGGATCATCATTAGGTGGTTGTATCAAATTTGGGGTTATGGTCTATTATATATTCTTCTTCTGCATCATTCTATATCATTGTAAAGTGGACCATTTTCCCTGGTATGGGAGTCCATTCTTCTTTTATTCTTCTATAGGGTGGTAGGATGGTGCTAGGGTGAGTTGTAGCTCATTGGGTGTTGGGGCATCTGTTCAGTTGACTACTGAAGAATCTCAGGCATTGGAGCGTCCATCTAGTGGGAGATAGAGGAGAATGCTTTTCTAGATTCTAGGAAGTTGGAGCTTTATTTTCAATTGGAGTTGAAAATAATTATTAGAAAATCATTAGGTGTTTTTTGTCCTGGAGTGGGTTTCCACCTTAAAAACTGTGTGCATTTTTGTTCCTCTTTTTTGCTGCAATCATTATACAAAAACTGATAAGAATTGAAGATTAATTAATGCTCTAATTGAAATAAATATTGATTCCCCCCTCTTTAGTATTTCCAACGGTTAGATCCATATATTACTAGTATAGTCCCTTATTATTTTTAGTGTAAACCCCTTATTGCTATTATTGTACCCTTGTAACCCCCATTTTGTTATTATTGTGCCCTTAAATCATTATTGTTAGGTCGGCTAGGATTACATTGTGGCCCACTAGGATTGCATTATGGCCCCATGTACTCCTATATATAGAAAGGAGGTTTTGTAAATTGTATCATCCAAGAATTGTTCATTTATGTAATGTATTGGAGGTTTCCCCCTCGAAGTGGCTTATTTCTAAGGCGTTGATATCTCTTTTCTTCTATTTTTGGAGCTGGTTACACAACATGTAAAAGGTGTCTTAACAGTGTTTTCAAAGGTTGTTTTGTGTTAAACTCGGAGAAGAATAGTGCTTAGAAGATGAAGACCTTTGTCAATTAAATGCGGTCTTTAAAGCATTGATTTCAAAGGTGCCTTGATCATCTAAAAAACTAAGAGAAAAAGTGATCACAGGATAGGGTTTTGGTCAATTTAAAGAGGTCATTTTTGTGTTGTGAGATAGTGAAAATTGGTGCAGCCCCCAGAATCCAAAAAGCAAAGTCTGTTTTGAAGGTCTTCAAGTCAGTTGAAATATGTCTTGTTTACTTTTTAAAGGGCAGTGAATAGCAAAGGGACGGTGCTTGAGGGAAGGATTTTTTGTGCCAAAAAAAAAGAAATCTTTCTTCAAAAAATAACCACAAACACATCTTATTCAAGATCTTTTCCCAAACACAGTGATAAAGTGTTTTTGGTTATCATTTGACAAATATTTATTTGCTAGCATCAAAGAAGCACAGTGACTTACAAGGAGGACAAGGTGTGGTGTTGGGAAATTATTTCAAATACCATTTAATCATCTTGTCTTAGTCAGCCAGCAAAGAGTATCCAAAGAAAAATTCCTTCCAGGCAAGATAGCAGAAGTGGCTCTCACAAAAGGTATGAACCTTTTTCAATTGAGGAAGTAAATGCCCATCCTTTAGTTCCTTTTAACTTTCATGAAGTTGGATGTTTAGAGTTTTTCCAAAGGGTTAAGGAGGTGAAAAGTTATCTTCCCTTGACACATATATTTACTTTAAGACTACAAGGGAAACATGTTCATCTAGCAGGCTTAGACTTCAAGCTTTCTCCTAGATCCATTTCCAGAGCTACCAAAATTCCATATGTCGGAGAAAAATGGTTTAAGCAAAGTTACTTAGACTCAGATTAGTACAAACCCTTTTTGAAACCAGAGCATCAGGATGCATGCCCATCCATCTTTCCTTTTTCATATTTTTTGATCAGCTATGCTCCCCTCATGAAGATAATCATGAAATATTTCACATGCAAGGGAAGGTTTTCCCGGGTTTATGCTTACATGTCCGGCTACTCATGCACTTCACAAGAACCCAATTGCTAAACATCCCCTTTTTCCTCCATAGAAGCATTGAAAATATGGCTTCTACTATTCAAAAGAGACCTTCCTCTCAGCAGCCAGCTTGTCTTTTCCATCACTCCCTTATCAAGATTGTCATTCTTCATCAACTTGAGAAGAAGGGAATTTCTTGGGAAACTTTCATTTCACATCCCGATTTTTCCACTGTTTATTCATCCCATGCATCTCCTTCACCTTCCACTCATCATCTTTCTCCTTCTTCTAGTAAACCCACTCCTAAGAAGCCAAAATATCCCATGATTGATCAAAAAGAAGAGCATAGTGAGGAAGAATAGCATAGTGAGGAAGAGCAGCACATTGATCAAGAAGAAGAGCATAGTGAGGAAGAACGGCATAGTGAGGAAGAGCACAGTGAGGAAAATAAGCATAGTGACAAAGAGAAAAACAATGAAGAGGATCCAAGTCAAAGGAAGCAAAGTGAAGAAAAACACAGTGATGAAAGGTGGCACAATGATGAAGAAGAGCACCATGAAGAAGAGAAAAACAGTGAAGAGGGAAATGATGAAGAAATGAAATAGATTGATGAGGAACACAGCAACCACAAAGAGGAGGATATTGGTAGCCCTCACAGTATCAAACATGATGAGGATGAAGCACAAAAACATTGAGGATGCAGAGCCTAAAATTCCTTAAGAAAGTAGGGACAAAAGTGAAAAGGGTAGCCCTCAAGGAGACATGCAAGGTGATAGGCAAGGCATTCATGAGGATGGTCAAAAAAGTGGCAAGGATGATGAGGAAAGTAGCAAGGGAAAAGACCAAATAGAGCATGTGCTAGCTACCTCTCCTAGGCAAGGGGCCATGCTTTCTTCTCCAAAGGTGACAAATCCCCGAACATCAAGAAGGAAAGTGCCTCAAACTGTAACTCCAAATGTTACTAGGGCACTCTGAAGCAAAGGGAAGTTGCCCAAGCAATCCATTTTTGAATTACCAAAGAGGAGGAAGACCATGAAGGCCACCCAAAGCAAGGGAAAGGAGAAGGAAAAAATTAGCCATGAGAAAGAAAGGGACTTTGACATAATTCAGATAAATAGTGATGACAGCGACAATGAGGCCAGAATCCTAGAGTCTCTCTTGATAAATAGAGAGGAACAAATTCATGATCTAAGAGTAGATCTAGAGAGTTCTAAAAAACTCATTCATTTTCTGCAAACACAAAACAAGCAGATGAGTGTCCACATGGCAGTATATGAGACACGAGCTATCAAGTATCAAAAAAAGGCCTCCAAAGCGCAAATTAAGTTGGAAGAAATCATGGGAGAGTTCAATGATAGTGAAGAAGAAGATCATCCAAGGAGAAAGAGGCCAAGGACCATGGGACTCAGAAGAGCTTTGGAGAAACAAAAAGAGGAAGAGGCTGCCCTTTTCCAATATTTTCCTCTTACTACTTTATTCACCCAAGAGATAGAAAACAATAGAGAAGCATGGCTTGAAAGTGTGAATAACCACTTGGAGAAGAAGTTGGAAAAGGCCAATAGAGATTTGGACCTTCAAAGAAAAATGACCAGGCACTATAAGAAGCTTAATCAATTCGCCCGACGGAAATTGAAGGCCACACAAGAAAGGCTCAAGGAGGCTCAAAAGAGGCGCCCAGCACCAAAAATGAAGAAATACATATCAAGGCTTCAAATTTTGGCCTCCGCTTCTCAGCATGCTTCTGAAAACCCATGAGGGTCATGCTCGCCAAAATTGGCCAAAATTCGAAAAGTTTTGGTTTTTTTACATTTTTGGGCTTCTTGCTAAAAATCATGCGCATCGCCATTTTTGTTTGAAGCATCCTCAAAGGATGAAAATGGTATCATTGGATGCCATAATTTTAGGGGCATATACTCAGTGAATTTCATATCAATTGAAGATGATTTGGTCCCCCAAAGTGGCGAAAAACAATCACTTTTTCAACACTCTGCCCCGCATATCAGCAAAGGCTATTTTCTGGGTTTTTCCACACAGGTCAGTTTTTCATAAACTTTTTATGATCAGTTTGGGGAAAAAAAAGAATTTTTAGAAAATATACATCCAAAGCTTTCCAACGAGCCATCACAGGCCTCGTTTCGACATCCAAAAGGCCTCCAAAAGTTTCCCACAAGACAGGGGATTTTCTGCTGATATATTTCTTAAGTATTTTTGTGAAAAATGCACTTTTCTGAAGTGGCTTTTCCTAATGTGCGTTTAGCTTTTTTTGGCCATGGTTAGTTAGGAAAAGTCAATATAATTTCCTTTTTTAGCATTTTTAGGATATGTTTATAGATATTTTGTGCCTTGGGCTTTGCAAAGTCTCAAGGACAAAATCAAATATTTTTTATAGGCCAATGAGCTTGCTAGTTGCACTAGGAGGTTTTCCCTCATCTTGACCTATATATTCCAAGAAAATTCATTATAAATAAGGCTGAAATTGATGATATAGAGAAATATATGGTTATACAAGCTTGGAAGAAATACTTGTCTCATGCATTGGATAGTTTTTTGAATTTTTTTGGATAATGAAAGAGGACTGCTGTTGGATTCCTTGACTTGGTAAAATGGTATAGTGTCCCTCTCTGTTATGTTTCTTAGTTTTCATACATATTTCATGCTCTTGATTGCTATAAGATAGTAGAGAATATATTTGAGAGATGCCCTTGGAGGCACCTCAGATTTCCTGTTTCATTATAGCTTCTATGTTTTCTTCCTTCTTAATCATATCAAAAAATTCTTGATTTCTCTTTGATCACTAAAGAAATTGTTTGCTTGTTTCATTTGTGGTTTTATGCATGCTAAGTATGATTCACGGTATGCGCTGCTTACTCATGGCTAGTCATAGCTCCACCTCTGAAACCTTTCTTTGAATGATTGATTGTCCTAGTTGAACCAAAGAGGTCTTGTATCGATCTTGCCCTTTGCCTAAAACTCTGCAATCTTAGTTCAAAGTGCCCGATAGCTTGAAATACTATGTCTAGGCATTTCCTCATAGTGGTTTGAGTTATTTGTTTGTCTTAATTGTCTTTCCCCAAAGTCTGATAGCAATTTCCTAAAGTTAGAGAGTCATATATCTCTATGTATTGCTTGAATGTTTATTTCTATGCATTTATCAGTTTGTAGTTACATTTATCATGATTAATGGTTAGCCCTACCATATAAATGTCAGTTATTGAACTATTTATGTTTGAAATCCTTTTTCCTTCACAAAATTAGTTTACATCCCACTTAATTTACCTTAAGATCCATTTTACCTTGATCAAATCGGCCCTTCAACATACCTTGTATCACCATATGAAGCTTTCTCGACCTTTTCGACCCCATAGCCCAGTTGATCTGACAATATTTTTATCTATCTTAGTCTTTGATCAGTTCCTCCATTAAAAACCTAAAAACAAAACCAAAAACCTACTTCACAACTAGCCTAAAATCAGAAACATAAGAATCAAAACACATAGATATCCCTTACACAAATAGAGAGAGCCCTCTCTGAGTCCAGGAAGGCTAGGTCCTTGGGCTCCAAAGATTGGTTTGATGTTACCCTGTCACTTGGCTTGCCAATCAGACAAATCATGGGACCCTAACAGATTAAAACAAAACTTTTTCTACTGCATGAAAGAAAGACTAATATATTTGTGTGAAAGAAAATGATAGAAAAGAGATCTTAATCTATCTTGTAGAAGGTAAATAACAGGAAAGTAACCCTAATCTAGTTGCATGAAAGTAAATATCATGAAGATAAATCTGATCTATCTTACAGGAAACAAATCTATGATATTGAGAACAAGGTAAATTCAATTTTGTTTTCAAAAATACTCAAATTCTCAAAATTGATCAAAATAAACTTAATTTTATTCTACTTAACGCATAGCCAAAACAATATACACTAGTTGTAGGATTGAAAGTACAACAATGAAAGGAAGGTATCTAGAGGATATCTAGTATTAGAAATATAATTTTCAAGTCTTTAAGGATATTTTGGAGTGATGAGAAGTAAAAATAAATATTTAGAGGAAATTTTGGGTGTGTCTTAAACAACTATATGTACTACTACATGATTTCTACAAGGTGCCCTGTTTTGCTACAGGAAAGCATCTGAGAGAAATATTATGGTTTTAGAAGCGGTATGAAGGTGGAAGAAGGTGGTAGGAAGTTATGGAAGGGTGAAAGAGACCTTACCAAGCCCATATCTACTCAGTAGACTAACATGTGCAAAGGAAAAGTAAAACTAACAGTCTCTTATAGCTCGGTGAGTTAATTTCCATCATGTGGACAGTTTGCAGAAATGAATAGAAAGGGAAGGACTGTTGGAGTGGGGTGATGATTATGCATAGAAAAACATGTTATCCTATCTTATGAACCATTGGATTCCATCTGAACACAAAATACATGCTCAACTAATGAAAAGAAAGTGATCAAATGACTACCACAACAACAACTTCAGGAAGCAAAATACTAGTGAAAGGATGAGTTGAATTTAGAAAAAAAATATACTTATTGCATAAAAATAAAAATATTTTTAGTTATTTTCCACATAGGGAACACTACCAAGATTCCACAGAGATCTCACTTACCAACCTATGGATACAATTCTTTCTCATAAACTATATTTGCAGAACATCACACCTAGACTAAGTGCATGCAAAAGAAATGCATAAATAAATATATAAAGGAAGGGGCTTGAGCACTTGGGTTGAGACCTAACCTAAGGAGACTCAAATATCTTGAAGAAAACTTATAATGGAAACAAAATTATTCTTTTCATTAATCTCAAAATTGTTCAAATATCTAACATGGCAATGGAAATTTCCTGCAAGGGCACGGTCTAGTGGCAAGTGGACGCGTTGTTAAGGCATGTGTGCTGTTAAGAAAGTCACGTGTTCGAGTCTTGTCTTAAATGGGGGGCACTCTTGCGGGGTGAGTGCGCCCCCCTAGGATTTATAATGGTAGCCAGGGGGTTCGAGCCCGTGTCGTGCGTGTGAAAGTCGTCCGTCGTTGCCGATTCTTCTAGCTGACAAAAAAAAACATGATCATGGAAATAACAAGAAGAAGTATATGTCTCTAATAGTCACTATATTTCCCCTAGAATTTGAATCCCTATTGAGCTTCTAGGTTGTCTTATTTATACAAAATTGAGTAAGGGGAAACCTCCTTGAAGGGAGGACTTCTACCCTTGATCCGAATGTGATCGTATAAAGTGCTTAAGCAGTTTGATTAGTTTGTCCAGATTGATTGTTAACTAAAGTATGCTTTAATAAAAGATGACATAAACTAGTAGCAATAAATGATTAAATAATAACAATAATTAGAGATAAGAAGAAGAAAACAGTTTGATGACAGAGTTCGTCCCTCCTGGACTACATCTCCGACTCCGCTTTTAAGTGGGCGTCCGTTTTTATTAGGATTGATCTTGAAGAATATTTACACTGAAATGGAATAGAATGTCTGTGCACATAAGCACTTTTGAACCCTGTAAATAGAAATTACTCTTCCTCGCCTTTCCGACACCCGGTGGCTAAGTAATGTTGCGAACAAAATTTCTTATGTCCTTCTGAAACTGAACTCAAAAGACACAATGTCTTCCAAATATCCAAGATGAACTTCATGAGAATTTCCATGGATTAAATAAGTTTCATCGAACCTCTGTTTGCCAAAAATAACAATTGGTTGAAGAAATTGGGTATTGAATGCTATCTTCACATGAACCTAGGAGATAAGGTGATATTCCTTAGCGCTAAATTTAATTGTAAACCCAAATTTGAACTATATGATAAAATATTAGCCATTCAGGCTAACTAACTGGGCGAAGGTGACAAAATTTTGGCATGTGAACAACGCGGCGGTCAGGATTAGCACCGACAGTTATGGTCTATCCTGATGGTTAGGGTCTGGCGATCATGGCTTACCATTATCACTTTCACATAGTTATTAACCTGGCAGTCTCTACGCAGTTACAACTAGCGGACATCAAAACAACGCCCGCCGTGGTTTTCATACCTGTCACATGTGCTAGCGGTTAAATTTTCTGACGCAGTCTGGTTAACCAAGTGCTGTGGTTTATCTAACTCTGATCACATGTTGTTTGAAGACCTCCGACACAGTTTGATGGCGGCTTGTGGTCTATCAAGCGCTGTGGGTTTATAAATTTAATATATAGTTTTAATACAATATTTCAACACCCAAACCTTTTAAATTAAAGGTTTATGATATTATTTTGGGCCCTAAAGTAGGTTTAATATGATTTTATTTTGTGGTTTAGGTTCTTTCAACATAGGCTTTAAGACTTAGGAGTAAGGACTTAGGTTTAATTTTTAGGACCTAGGCTATCACTTAGGTCTTTAAACCTTAGGTCTTAAATGATGTGGATATGGTTTTAGACTTAGGTATTAGAGTTTTAGATCTAGGTTTAGTTTTTAACCATAGACCTTTACAATGTATTTTTAAACCTTAGTTTAGGATTGAAACCCTTTACATCATATCACAAAATTCAAACCTTATGACATTTGGAGGATCTTTTCAATGGCGAATTGATGATTCTAAAGATTGAACTGGATGTCAAACTGCTGAAGTTGACTGGACCTTTCTGCTGAACTGTACTGATCAAGATCCTTCTGGATCAATCCTCTCCACTTAAAAAGATTTTGGACCACAAAAGCTTGATTTTAAACTGAAAATAAGTGAGAATACAACTCTCTCACTTTCATATTGACTTTGATGACATACAACCATACGTGATCGTCGACCTGAAACTGATGCTTATCATGGCGCAATTTGAACCTGACTTGACTCAATGCTTGTCGTGGCGCAGGAGAATGTAAGGCTTGATTGTAAGCTTGATTCACATAAGTTACAAATTCATCCCATATCTTATGATGTTTACTGTAGTTACCTCGAAGAATATGTATCCTGGTTCTCTTCACCATTCCTGTCTGTCCTTGAAACAAATCCATGCTACCCCATGGTTGCAAAGGAATTGGAAGTGGCATGTCCAAACCAATATTTCGATTGCATGGCCTGCTTGTCGAACACATTACACATCCCTTTATGTACTTCACAATTGTTTCTTATGTTGGGAAAAATACTGAGAGGGGGGGGGGGGGGTGAATCAGTATTTAGATCATACTCAAAAAATTTTACTTTCTCTTTCCCTAAAACCCATACGCTACTTTACTGAAGCCAACTCGCGTATACACGCGGATATCCTTAATAAAACTCGCGTATTAACAAAGATATCATTATGATTATAATTCTTTGCTTATTTCATTGCATCATTCATTCATTAGATGTTTAGTAAATAGTAAACATGTGCAGTAAGAACAGAATAAATCATCACACATAAGCAACACACATGAACACCAGGATTTAAGGTGGAAACCCAATTCGGGAGAAAACCACCGCTGCCTTCGTCTCAGTCTTCAATATTTTATTATAAAGAAAACATCGTACAACCATGTACTGGCGCAGACTCATACCAGCACGCAGGCACCCACCTGCAGAAGGCTACAACCTTCTCTCATTTACCAGCCTCTCCTGGAAGGGAGCTACAACCCCCTGCTCTCGTTTACCAGCCTCTCCTGGAAGGGAGCTACTACCCCCTACTCTCATTTACCAGCTACCACTGGAAGGGAGCTACAACCCCCTCACTGAAGGCTTCGACCCTCAGCACCACCATGGACCACGTTTCATCAATTTTCATACTAGATCCAACAGCTTCCATACAACACAACTTGTAGGCCACTTTTCATCATATTTTCAGACTGGACCCACTCCACACATTTAAGCTCAAAATTCATCAAACTGAAACTTATAACCCCATCAATTCATTCATTGAATCATCAACCAATCAACCAACGACTTGATCTTCAATTAACATAATCAACAACATATTCATCATTCAAATAACCTAGTTCTGTATGAATACATCATTGACAGATAACAGTAGAACAGCAAAATAGATCAGGCATTTCATTCCACTTACTTCAGCAAACCCTAGATTCCATACGCGCTTTTACTTCACTGAACCTGCGTATGTACGCGCTTTCATGCAGACCTACCCGCGTATACTTCTATGCATTCTTCAGAAAGACCTATCTGCCCATACACGCTTTTCCTTAAGCAGACCTGCGTATACACGCGCTTTTACTGAAGCGAACCTGCATATACATCTGTAACTTTTCAGGATTGTGCATCTCTTCAGATCAGATAAACAACTCAGATTTCATCCTTTACTTTAGAAAGTATTTCACCTCATCTCAGATCTAAACATTCCATAAACAGATCTATAAAATACATATACATTTCAGATCTAGAGATCCCTCTTCATCATTTTCTTCATAGGTGCATCATAAATTCAGATCTATCAATCAAGAACAGAGTTCATCCATGCAGATATTCCTTAGAGAGATTTATTCATTCACAACCCTTACTCATGCACACACTTGCACCATGATCTTCTTTTCCTTATATAGATTTAGCCTTTGTCAATACCATGAGTCAAAACCACTCAACTACTAATGGTATTCCTGGACGGGATCAAATAGATATTCCAGCGCTCAATACAATGGGTCAATACCATGGTAACACCCCTCGGTATTCTAAATTTGGAGCGCAAAAGGGCATATGCGACTTTGCAGGTACTTTTCCGCATGCATACGCCACTTCACCTTAACAAACCCACGTATGCTTTGTAGCATAACTTATTTATCATTATTCTGGCACTTTCTGAATTCCTTTCTTCTGCTACTTCTGAACTGATCTGTAGATAGATCAGATTTACATTATTAACAACTCATCAAATCAGTTTCCATCACGAACAACTTCATTAGGCAGGTTTCATCAAAGTCAACACATTGTATCATATTGCCAACAATCTCCTCTTTAACTCATCAAGTCAGTTTCCATCACGAACAACTTCATTAGGCAAGTTTCATCAAAGTCAACACATTGTATCATATTGCCAACAATCTCCTCTTTAACTCATCAAGTAGGTTTTCATCAACTTTATCAAGTAGGTTGCCATCAAGGACAACACTCTACATCATATTGCCAACAATCTTATTTCATCAAGTAGGTTACCATCAACTTCATCAAGTAGGTTTCCATCAATGACAACATATGCCAACAATCTCCCCCTTTGGACTTGATGGAAACCATGATGGTGTTTGATCATCACAACAGATAGATACATTGAATATAACCATTATGCAGACACCATGATGCTCTCCCCTTATTCAAACACCATGTTACTCTCCCCCTTTGACATCAAGCACTACTACATTTGGCGGAAATTCCGACACTTGGTTCTGACGCTTTTGACCAAATGTCAGAAATTTCCCCAATTTTTTTCCATCCCGCATGAAATTGTCGCTATACCGACGTTTATAGAAAGGTGTCGCAATACCGACACTTAGAAAAGTGTCGCCATTGCGACGTTTGGAGGAAGACGTCGCACTGGCGACACTATGGCCCAACGCGTCGCTATTGCGACGACTACAAGTGCGACACAATGTCTAAGTGTCGTAATTGCGACGTTTGGAGGCCTTCGTTGCAATAGCGACGCCTTTTCCGCCGTCGGTATAACGACACTTATATGCGCGCTAAAATACAAAAACGAAACTTATATGCACGCTACATAAAAATTATTTTATTGTTTCGTATCCGTCGCAATAGCTATATTAACGTCTGATATCACGCGCGCATTCGCCCTCCACTCTTGCAGAACAACATTCGCCCTCAGCTCTTACAGAACATAATTTGCCCTCAGCATTCGCCCTCAGCGTTCGCCCTCAGCTCTTGCAGAACAGCATTCACCCTCAGCTCTTGCAAAATGGTAAGTTCTTACTGCAGGCCCTTCCTCCTATAGTAGGGTTGACTCTATTTGGGTTTTTTGGTCAATTCCATTGGATTGTGTTAGGCTGTAGGGTTCTCTCTAGATGTCAAGAATCAAGATTCAATACCCTCTATTATCTTCATCACCCAAAACAAGATTTAAATTTTTCCCAAAGAAACGCTTATTAATTTGGCAGCCATTATTTCTCCCTGCTTTAAAAACCCTACATTTAAATGAAAACAAGCATTGCATTTCAACTAAAAAAATCTATTAGTGTTCAAATGTACATGTGTGCTACATTAACGTCTGATATCACGGGCGCATTCGCCCTCCGCTCTTGCAGAACAGCATTCGCCCTCAGCATTCGCCCTCAGCATTCGCCCTGAGCTCTTGCAGAACAGCATTTGCCCTGAGCTCTTGTAGAACAGCATTTGCCCTCAGCATTCGCCCTGAGCTCTTGCAGAACAGCATTCGCCCTCAGCTCTTGCAGAACAGCATTCGCCCTCAGCTCTTGCAGAACAGCATTGGCCCTCAGCTCTTGCAAAATGGTAAGTTCTTACTGCAGGCCCTTCCTCCTATAGAGGGTTGACCCTACAGCCTAACCAAATAGCTCCACTTGAGAAAACTTTTCATAATCTTGGGGCTGGATATACTGCAGAGCAAAAAATTGTAGTTATCATTCATGCTCCAATATATTAATATACTTTTTACATTGAACTGAAGAAAGGGAAACAAGAAAATGCTAGCCATCATACAATGCTTTGACATAAGAGTTTTGAGTGACATACTTGAAAAAAATAACTCATCCAGTGATATTTATAATCATTTGAGTTATTCAAGTTAAACACAATGTCAAGAATCAAGATTCAATACCCTCTATTATCTTCATCACCCAATACAAGATTTAAATTTTTCCCAAATAAACGCTTATTAAATTGGCAGCCATTATTTCTCCCTGCTTTAAAAACCCTACATTTAAATGAAAACAAACATTGCATTTCAACTATAAAAATATATTAGTGTTCAAGTGTACATGTGTGCATCACTTGTGTAGGGTATTCCTTTTCCACTTTCATATTATCCAAGAATGTGTGCAGTATAGTTCATATTTTTTGTGATTTAGATTATCTTGAAAAAGGAAAGGTAAATTATTTCCCATGGAAAAAGAAGGTTTTCCCTTTTTACTACTGGAAATGGTACAACAAAGTTCCATTTCTACCCGAAACTCCTATGAAACAGGAACCAAATAAAGGCCATGTCCTCAATTGACATCATTTGGCTTTGAAAATGGCCATTGCACCGTGTTGTTTCTTATATTATAGCACGATAGTTTCTTAGGTCATTTCTTGTTTCTTGAGATGAAAATCAACCAAAGAAATCATGAAGATCCTTTTAAGAAATAAATGACCATTTCTCAATCATATCTCAACTATTTTTTATTTTATTCAGTGGTTGCTTACTTTGAGAGAAATTTGACACTTTTATAAGGAATATAACATAAAACACAAAATGGGAAGGAATTGATGATGTAGATGACCTTTAGTTGTTGTCAATTAAGAATTGATAATACACGATGCATGTTCTGTACTACAAACTAGATTCCTTCCTGGAGTTAGGACACAGAGTATTGAATCAAAGTTGTAGTTTCTAACTTCTTGTATTGGTTCATCGATCTTGAAATTCAGACATTGCATGTCTTCATTGCTTCATGTTTGAATAATTTGCATCATATCGTACAATAGGAAATTAGGAATTATTATTATTATTACTTTATGGATCTGTTAAGTTACTTTTAAGTTTGCATGGTTTAGTGTGAAATTATTCTAGTCCCCAAACACATATAATCAAGGAATTATAACGTGATTTCAAACATTAAATATCAACAAAATCGTTTAAAGGATATTGAAAGGAAAAAGGTGATGGAAGATAGAAAGTGCCTTACTTAAATGCTCTAAGGATTTTTCGATAGTTGCTCCAAAAGCTTCACTTCAAGGCCCTTCAAGATCGTCTCCAACAATGCTATACCATCAGCTTCAACAATGTTGCTCCAAAAATGTCCTCAAGGTCTTCACAACAAGTTTGCTAGAAGTTGCTCCAACAATATATTCAATAAGGTCTTCATTGTCAACTCGTCTCTTGTTTGGGTGCCTTAATGTGCAATGACATGTTTCCAGGACTGAATTCAATGCAAGGCATATTTGAAACTCTAACTTTGTCATCCGGTGTCTTATTAGAAATTATTTCAGTTTTCATTTTTTGTTTTTAAGTTAGATATTGTTTTCAAGTTTTTACATTTATAATTTTATTGCAATGTGGCAGACTGATGAGAGCAGTGCAGGAACAACCCAGAGACGGGATGATCGCGGAAAGAGGCCAGCGGAAGAACATGTAAAGTGCCAGCATTGCTCTATATTCAAGTATTTTAGTTATTTACATAATTGAAATAATATTAATTTTGTTCAAATATGCAGACACCTAGCCATGGTACGCCTGATGATTCCCTCTTTGAGGAAGAGCTTTCTTCATCCCTATCTCCAGTGTTCTTGTTGCGAAAAAGGCACGAGATGCAAGGTCGGAATTTAATACTTTGATAGACACGCCTCAAACACCTGAAACAGAAGAGAGGATAAAACAACTTATGAGCAAACTAGAAAAATATCAGGTAATAATAAAAATTCAAAAGGATATTTTTTTTGTTCTGCATGAGATGAATTGTGATAGTTTGATTTTTAATTTTTACATTGACTAAACTAACAAAAAGTTCTTTTGTATGTAGCGTTTTCTGGCACTTGTTGAATCCGGTGTTGGTGGTAGTGGGACACAAGGGCAAGAGATTGCCCAACAACCCTCTTGTACACCTTCTACTCCTTTAGGTGCCGGCCAACAAACACACCCTGCCCAAGCAGACACTGACCCTTGTGTTGTTGGGCAATCTCTTACCCTTGTGTCCCACTACCACCAACACCGGGTTCAGCAAATGCCAGAAAACGCTACATACAAAAGAAATTTTTGTTAGTTTAGTCAATGTAAAAATTAAAAATCAAACTATCACGATCCCAACTTGGCGACAAGCTAGTGCACGGGTAAATAATCTCATTGCAATTTTTAAATTAATATTACCCGAACTAGTTCAATGATATTTAAAAACTGAGAATTAAAATTTAATATTATTTTTTTTTGTAGGCGATACCCCATCACTGGATGAGACCGGACATCGTGACTACACAACTAGGTCAGCGGCGATAACTGGTGCACCGGGTAAATAATCTCATTGCAATTTTTTTTATTAATATTACCGAACTAGTTCAATGATATTTAAAAACTGACAATTAAAATTTAATATTATCTGTTTTTGTAGGCGATGCCCCGTCACTGGATGAGACCAGACATCGTGACTACACAACTAGGTCAGCGGCGACAACTGGTGCACCAGGTAAATAATCTCATTGCAATTTTTTTTATTAATATTACCGAACTAGTTCAATGATATTTAAAAACTGACAATTAGAATTTAATATTATCTGTTTTTGTAGGCGATGCCCTGTCACTGGATGAGACCAGACATCGTGACTACGCAACTAGGTCAGCGGCGACAATTGGTGCACCAGGTAAATAATCTCATTGCAATTTTTTTATTATTAATATTACCGAACTAGTTCAATGATATTTAAAAACTGACAATTAAAATTTAATATTATCTGTTTTTGTAGGCGATGCCCCGTCACTGGATGAGACCAGACATCGTGACTACGCAACTAGGTCGGCAGTGCGGGTCGAAAGGCACGAAACAGGAGCAGAGCATGATGATATTGATGATGTAATTAGGAGCTTTAGAAATAGGAAGAAGAAAAAGAAAATTTGATACAAGCTGTAGTTGAACGTCGCAGAAGCTTGGGGCAGGTCCCAAGATCCAGAATGCCTGATAAGGTAAAACATTAACCTTTCAATATGTTTGTTTTCATCCATAAATTTAATGTCTAACAACTTTTTTTAAATCAGGGGAGCAACACTACCGACGACGCAAATAACCCAGTTTTAGAGCCAAATGTAGATGATCCTCACGTGCAACCTGATCATTGTAGTAGGGACCAAGCCGACAATGCTACTATCAGTGAGGGCCGTGACGGTAATTAATTTCCACTTATATTTTTTTCTAATTATACCTTGATGGTTGTCCTTATAACGTTTTTTTTTTAAATGACAGAGAATGTTTCCCTTGAAGATCTTACCACCGGAGAGGAAGATAGGGCAACAGTCCCAACAGTGACAACTGGTGCACCAGGTAAATAATCTCATTGCAATTTTTTTATTAATATTACCGAACTAGTTCAATGATATTTAAAAACTGACAATTAAAATTTAATATTATCTGTTTTTGTAGGCGATGCCCCGTCACTCGATGAGACCAGACATCGTGACAATGCAACTAGGTCAGCGGCGACAACTGGTGCACCAGGTAAATAATCTCATTGCAATTTTTTTTATTAATATTATCGAACTAGTTCAATGATATTTAAAAACCGACAATTAAAATTTAATATTATCTGTTTTTGTAGGCGATGCCCTGTCACTGGATGAGACCAGACTTCGTGACAACGAAACTAGGTCAGCGGCGACAACTGGTGCACCAGGTAAATAATCTCATTGCAATTTTTTTTATTAATATTACCGAACTAGTTCAATGATATTTAAAAACTGACAATTAAAATTTAATATTATCTATTTTTGTAGGCGATGCCTCGTCACTGGATGAGACCAGACATCGTGACTACGCAACTAGGTCAGCGGCGACAACTGGTGCACCAGGTAAATAATCTCATTGCAATTTTTATTATTATTAATATTACCGAACTAGTTCAATGATATTTAAAAACTGACAATTAAAATTTAATATTATCTGTTTTTGTAGGCGATGCCCCGTCACTGGATGAGACCAGACATCGTGACTACGCAACTAGGTCAGCAGTGCGGGTCGAAAGGCACGAAACAGGAGCAGAGCATGATGATATTGATGATGTAATTAGGAGCTTTAAAATAGGAAGAAGAAAAAGAAAATTCGATAATGTAAAATATTGTATTATTATAAGACAAACGTTACCAATGACCATACTTGGAACGTTTTTTGCGTTATATAAAAAAATCATTTATCATACTATTTTTATGTCAAGCATTAATTGCAATGTTTCCTTGCGTACTTTTTGTTGAATTTTTTTTTAATTAGTTATTGAATATTTTTTTTTATGCTCATGAAAGTAAAAAATGAAATATAGATTGGGTATTGGGGAATTGAGAGTGATGTGAGGGGGGGGAGGGGGAGCCATAAGAGCTTCCACCTTCACGTGGTTGGCCCCGTTTAGTAGAGAATAATTTATTGGAGTGATTTAATCTTGGAGCAAACCTCCCTCGATCCAGTGTAGCAACAAAAAAGTCACTGTTGACTTAGTTGCTACTCTTTCAGATCGTGGGAGGCTTGTTCCAAGTTCATGCGACTCCAATAAATTTTTCTTGAAAAGAAGAGGAGCTTATTCAGGTATGTTTTGACATTTTCAATATATGTTCTAACATTATCATAAGAATGCATCTTAGATTAAAAAATACTACATCAATTAATTGTATTTATTGTATAGATAATGATGGATTTTAATTGACTTGGCAGTGCAGGTACAAATCCTCTTGCATCATGAGAAATACAACTTGTCAACCAGGGTCATGTCCAGGATATTTTTGCTTGTGCGCTTGACCAGGTTCGTAATGTCACGTTTTGTAAGTTCCTTTACAGTTCATAATTCAATATTAAGCTTGTTAATGATTATTATCTAGGTTTTTTGTATGTGTTTTTTCATCTATTTGATTGTAAGCAACTCTGCATGTTTCCTGTTGTTCACTATGATTTCTCCCATTACCACTCCCAAGATGAATCCGAATTTATTGTTACATAGGTTACTTTATTGTTACTATGATTTCTCCATTTACGATTTCATAGGTTACATCATGTAAAGTTGTCATTCTCAGGTTGGTGATGAGCTTTAGTTCTCCAGATTTGGGGCTTTTCTAATATTTTCTCCCTCATGTCATTCCTGCATTACCTCGTTGTTTGAGCATGCCAATTTTCTACCACTTGTACCAATTGGCACATGTCAATCCCTGAGTGGTGCCACATTTCACCTATTTTCAGTGAGAGTTTAGGGTTTCTCTAACATAGCTTCAGAAATCCGATTCAGTGCCTGCTTGAATATTGTCACATAATACTCATGGTTTGGATTGATGAGCATGTTTTGAATGGTTGATTGATTCATAAGAACCACCCATATAGTCATCTTGAGATATTTCAGAAGTTTTCTCGGGTTTCCTTTTTCACCGTTTCTAGTGGGTGGGATGGTGTGGGGTGATCCATCAATACCGGTGCTCTTGTAGTAGGGAATTTGTTTTTGGGGATATAAAGGAGCATTTGATGTAGATATCCCATTGGATGCATTCATAGATGGGCATGAGAGGTCTAGAATTTAAATTAAAAATATGCAACCTCTAGCATGGCAACCTGAAGGCTGCGAGAGATACTGGTTAAAGATTGTTTTGTGGTGGCCTTAATATAGTTGTGATTTCTTTCTATTGTCTTAATGCAAATATATAGTCCGGTCTCATTAAAATGAGGATTGTGGTTGTATTTCTCTTTGGTTGTTTCTCTCTTAATGCTCCAGAAGTTTCCAAAAGTTGCGATAGTTGTTTAGTTTGCCCGTTACAACTTAAAAGTGGTTTTTAGCAATGGGAGTCATGTTTTTTAAGGTTCATACTAATATGAAGATCTTGTAATTCTATATTCAGGATAAGAGAAGATGGCCTCTGCTTTGGGCAGTATGACAACAATTTCCACATCTACCTCATTGGTTAACAATGGAAAGGGGAAGAAGTTGGGTGCAATGTTTGATAATTATGGCAGACAATTGTCTTCTCTTTTAGTTTTTTCACCCATTTCCTTTAATCACTCAAGAAGAAGAGGGACTCTGAGATTATGTGACAGAGAGAAGGTAGTTAATACAAGAGCTATGGAAAAGGAGTTGTACTTCAACAAGGATGGCTCAGTGACAAAAAAATTGCAGGTCAGAGAAAAAATTATGTTTAAAGGAAGGTCCCCTGCACGTGAAACTTCACTGCGGTGGATCTTTCCTTGTCCACTTATATTCGATTTTAATGTGTTATTTTAATTTTTCATGGAGGGTTTTTATTTTAGATGTGTGCTCTGGTTTTATTTTTAACGTTGTATTAGTTCCCCCTCTTAAATGTCTTAGATTTGGTAGGCATAATTTGAAAACTCAAAGGTGAAAGGAAACATATTTGTTACCCAGTGGTCTAAAAGGAAAGGGTTATGGCTGAGTCAAATTTTATTGTTATTGACAGTGTAATGAAATGTATCTCAATGCTATGGTTTTGCCCTTTTTATTGGTTGAATTAGAGGACCCAGTTGAAAATATTGAGGCCAAGTAGGCTGGTTTTCCTTTTTGCTGATGGTTTGGTGTATCTAATTGAATTAGTCGCCTAAGGTATTTTTGGTTGCAAACTCCTTTTCATTTTTCATACAGTATTGGCCTTGTGGAATACATTTTATTGTGTGGTCTTGTTAGATCTACAACATTTGTAGTTGTTTAGTCTTATGGCCGAGGTGCACTTTTATTATGGAAATAGTTGATGCAATATTGTCATTTAATCCTTACTACAGGGTAGCATGTTGAGAAGTTTCTTGTGAAACATTTGGTATTCAAAATGACACTTTATCCTATACAGCATCATGCACTTGACTTCAAAATTCATATTCAAAGTGTGCTAGACAATTCTTGCAAAATTTCAAATATTTATGTTGTTTTAAACCATTATCTTTTTCATGTATTGGATGTTGAAAATGAGAAAAAGACTTTGGTATGAAACCAAATGGTGAATAATTTCCAGCAAAACAACCACTTCCAAGACATGATTTAGAAGTAGAACATATGTACTTATGAAGCATAGAAAGATATCCTTGATGCATTGTCAATGTTTGGCTAGGTTTATTTTTGGAGAAAATAACTCCTTATTCCTAGAATAGTGATCTTCAATACAAGTAAATGCCAGAGAAGAGAGATCATCGTGTGACGCAACAAAACTGAAATTAGACCCCTAAGGAGAGCCGGTGTGTCTACAATCACTCTGTCAACATTTTCCCTTGGTTTACCTCATTCTTTTCCTCCAGCCTAAATCCTAATTGACTTCTTCTTTCTTCGGGTTTATTTATCAAATTCGTAGAATTTGATAAATAAATACTATCCACAATGGTTGGACTTTAATTTATATTCCCGACTTTATATTATCTCCAAGCCTTATAACCAATGTTTAAATTTCAACACTTTGTATTTACACTCCACGTTTCTTTTTAAATAAATAACTTGTAATGAACTTTCGGCTCTATATTTCACCACCCAGCCTTACAACAATCACGCTCTAGACTTATGCTAATTATCCACCAATCGTTTAATTAAACAATTTCATTATACTCCGGCCCCACCTATATATATCAATAACCAATCAAACACTTGTATCGTACTTGGCTATCCTCCGCACACCTTAGTTAACCTCCGGGCAAGTTCAACGTGCGACCACCGTCCGATGGCCCTTCTCCAAATCAACGACTCTTGGCAATTTCGCTCGGCTTCCAACGTCGGGATTTAACGTGTGATGGCGCGGGTTAAACGGTGGTTTTCCGGGGGTCACTTCGCCACGTGTCGCTTTCCCTATGGAATCGCTCGCGAATAGGAAATACCACCTACTCCGCAAAAGCGGTGCGATATGGGCAACCCGCTTTTGTGATTCCGCTCGTGGTTTTGGTACAGGCTTGACCACGGGTGCAAGTCTGGTTCCTCTTTCCTTTTGTTTGTTAACTCATGTCCAATCCTCGGGTCAGGTTCCGAAAGCACAACAATCTTGTCTCTTTATTAAGCGGGATTTTTATATTTGAACAGTGTTCACGACCCCGGTTCTCTTAAGTCGAGCCCGTCGGACTTCAAACGGCGATAAACCATAATTCAAACCAAATTCGCGTTCCAAAATAAACTGCTGACGTCGGCCAATTTTGTGACGCGAAAACCAAATGAATTCCGCCCTAATATTTTTCGGGTCTGAAGTTGGCTGGCGTACGGAGGGAGAGTTGTGACGCGAATTTCTTATCAAATTTGCCCTAATATTTTACGGGTCATTTTCATTGTTACCCGCCACCCTTTTGACTTTGTAAATAAAACAAATTGTGTCTGCATCATTTTCATTGTTCCGTGCGCTAGCCAGTCTTCCATGCAACAAAATTCAAAAACCAACTGTTAACGCTTGCTGACCGTTATCTTGCTGAAGACAATTGAAGCCGAGTATTTCAGGGTTCTTCTGTCATAACCAGCGCCTATTTAAACACGTTTCATTTCCCGTAAATAGGTGTTTGTTCCAATTCCCCGCTAAACTCTGTAAAAAATCCTGGTTTTAGTTTTAATTCTGCACTAAGGTCTGAAAATAATTTCAATTTGGTCTTTTTCGTTCCCAGAACTGCAATTATATTCCCAAAACTGGTAATTGTGCCCCTTTTCCACAAAAACCCCGAAATTCCATTTCTGAATCCACAAGAACCAGAAATGGAAGTTCCTGTAGCTTTGAATGTCGTGCCCATCAATGCCCCTCACAAGGACTTGGATTATTTGCCTTTAGCCGATATGGATTTTCAAATTAAGGACTTGCATCTCAGTGAGAATCCTCTTCGAATATTTTTCCACTACAGAGACAATTATTTGAATGGTTCTGACATCTTTGGACTTTGGGAATCAAATATTCCTATGTACCTTCTCCCCTCAGTCCATATTTTTCCTGAGTTAATCCATTATTGCTACGCAAATTATGATCCCAACCAACGAGCAGTTTTATCCCCAAGTCAAAATATCCTTTTCCCAATAACTTCTTAGTCCATAAATGAAATGCTACAATTCCAACCTGGTCAAGCTCTCACTCCCCTGTCCATGGTTGAATAACTTGAGAAATCTACTAAGTTATCCCATGAAGAGTTAAACCACCTATGCCAAACCTTCATGTTACCAGAGCATCAGCCTAAAAACCCTCCCCCTTATGGTTATACTTTCTTTACTGATGAGGGTAGAGTTATTTTAGACATGATATCTTCCATAATGGGATTCAATACTAGTGAGTGTGTTGATCACTTAACCCTAGTATTGTTATCCATTTTTACCCCTGGACAGCCTCCTGCTGTCAAGTACGATTTTGCATCTTATATTTCTGACAAAATCCATGATCAGTTCATGAGATTTGAGAATGAGAGAGTATTTAAGTATTCTTCTATCATATATCATCTCATGATTTACTTTCAGTCAGAAAATTTCCCTTTTTATGTTAAGAAACTTGATGCCAAAGGGAATCCTAGGTCAGTCATCTTTTGGTCTGCCATTACTCACAAATCCTCTGATTCTCCTTATTCCTATAATGAGTTTGTCGACCTTTTTGTTCATCCTGAAACTACCTTGTTGACAGGAGTCTCTCCTCCTAGAATTAACAATGAAATCAAGAAAATCCTTTAGCTCTCAAAGCATTACAAGATAGGTGACTGGTACCTATATAAAAACTACACAGAGATCAGGATATATGGATGTGAATTATGCCCATTCAAACTGCCCAAGCATGTCCCAATGAGACTCTTTGCATTAGAATATTTCAGGCAGATGAATAATTCAGATATAATTCATTTTTGCAATGCAAAGAAAAAGGCTCAACTCAGGATCAAGAGCCAATTAGGTCCCTTCATTTGTAACTCTATGGAAGCTGGACAGGTAGCCGAAAGGATTTTAGAAGACCATCTCAGACTACAAAAGAGTTTCTACTGGGTGCCTTATGATCCAAACAACTTTATCTGTGATAGAAGAATGAAAAATAAACAATCACCATACATCCATCAAAGAATCCCAGAAATAGAACAATATGCTAATATGGATGAATGGACAGAAGGGACATTGGTTGAAAATGATAGTGAGCAGGTCAATGTTGAAAATGTAATGAAAGATCTTGAAAAAGATACTTGACCTAGAATCTTTTGGACAGGTGTAGGGATCTTCTCCAGCCAGGAATTTACAACAAAATTTGCAGGAGATTAATACAGTAGCAGTAGAATCTAAAGGAAAAGAAAAGGAGCCAAATATACAAATAATTGAAAAATTCATAATGACAGAGCAACCAGAGACTTCTAAAGAACAGGGTCAAGGACAAATTCCTCCTATTCAGATCAGTGAGCTAGAAATTTCTATTTTACAAACTCCTCTGAATATAGAAAAGGGAAAAAAGAGAGAGGCTAAAACAACTACTCCTATTGGTGGCTCTTCTGAACAACAAGATGTTAAAAGGCAGAAATTAACTCCCCTTCCAGAAGATGAATCATTTCAGGAAATCCCTGACAGCCAGGGAAGAGAAGACAGTCAGCAAACAGATACAGGTAGTGGGACATCCACTAATTTTCAAAAACAAGGAATACAGGGGCAACAAAGTGCATAAATATCTTCTTTCAAACCTCCAGTAAAAACTGCCTGGGACATCAAAAGAACATTCACCAATATAAAGGCCAGGAACGATCCACTTAGACTTAAAGTGTACAACCAATATTTGAAGATGGCTCCGAAAAATCAAGAAAGATTGATGTCAGCTTATGACATCCAACAAGGTAAGATGTTAATGAGCCATTTGAAGCCCAAGGTGCGGCAGCCTCAGACAGCTGCAGATTACGTTAGGACTAATTTTGAAGTCTTAGTAAAGGATATCCATCCTTTAGATCAAATTGAGCTACACAAGCAAATAGGTGAGATGATTTATTCTACTCTAACGGATAAATCAATGATGACCCATAATTTGCAGGATTCTTTGGATAATACTAATACACAGCTGCAGCTTGAAAAAGCCTCCTCCCAGGCTAAGGATAATAGAATCAAAACTTTAGAGGAAATAATCATTGGTTTGGGTCATAATCCTAAAGATGTGAAAGGTATTGAAGCTTTGATCAAGAGAAAAGATGATGATATTGCAGCTCTGAGAAAACAATTAAAGTTACCGACCTCAAGACATCCACAGACTGCAGAAATCATCAAACAAAATTCTGAGGAAGAACTAATGGATTTGCTCTTAAAATTGAATGAGCAACTTACTGCAACTGAAAAAGAGCTTGAGAATGCATTAAAAGATAAGCAGACAAATATACTAGTATCTACAGCAGGAGTAGTGACAGGTACAGCAACAACAGGTCAGCCAGCAGAATTGTCACAGAGCAACACTGCAAATTTGAACACTGATGAATTAACAAAGTCAATGGAAGATATGAACATTCAGGCCATAGAGCTTCACAAAAAAAAGGAACAATTGGCCACTCTAGAACATAAATATGATATTTCAAAAATGAGTGTTGCTGATAAAACAAGAGAAGTGAACAAATTAGAAAAAACAGTCAAAGCATTGGAAAAGGATCTCACATTGGAGAAACCTTTAAAATAAATAAATGAAATTCTTTGGGATAATATCATTAAATCAATAAATGATGTTTGGTCCTCAATTCAGATAATGGATGAACAGAATAAATTAGTTAAATTGGCTCTGGATGAGATTGAGAGATCAAGCCAAGAGTTGGGAAATATGCCAGAAGAGGCCAATAGACTTATACATTTTTTGAATACTCAGACTAAGAATCAACTTGCAGAAATTGGTATTCAGGACAAGATCGGAACAATTCTGGAAATAAAGAAAGTTTTTACTAAAATAACTCTGGTACAGAATTTAGAACGAAGGTGCTCAGATATGCAAGAAGAAATCATTGCCTTCAGAGAAAGATTGAATATTTTGTTAAATAGAGGATTGCCCAGTCCTATAGTTGCAGAAGATAAGCTAATGGACCTTGATAGTTATGTTGAAAAATTGGCCAAATATGCTGATAATCAAGCTAGTTCTTCAACCAGTTCATCAACAGCAGCATTGCCTACAGGGAAAAACCTTCATGACAGATTGGAGAATTTATTTTATCTTGAGCATGAAGTAAATCATTTGTTCCCAAATCAACCTGATTACTTTAGACATACTGAGGCTGATGAAACACTAAGAGAGTTGCAAATGACCAGAGTGCCAGAAGTTCAATGGTGGGAAGAAATGATGGAACTTTTGTAAAAAATTATCCTTACATAAATTTTTTCCTATTTACCACAGTATATCATGATAAAAAGGATAAAAGGATGAACAAAGGTCAAAGAGTATCAGAGCAGTTAAAGAGTATTAGTGAAATGAAATAATCAACATAGAATTACTAAAGAGGACAGCAGCAAGCCAAGATATAGGGCCTTCCTCCAGCACATTCTTAAAAGAAGGAAACAGCACAACATCAGTTATCATTTTTCTTATCTACAAGACCATTTGTCTCTATATTGTTGTAATGAATTCATGGACTATTTTACTTCATATAATATATTAAAAACAACGTTTTTTCTCTTTTGAAAAAAAAATGATTAATGTTTATCACTCTGCCTTCAAAACTAGCGATGTTGGTCTATGTTGTTGGTTTATTGATATGGTCTGATAGTCTTCCTCACATGATTAGCGTTTTTCTCTGTTCATGGATTTTGGGTACTTTAATTTGTATTTGGAACAATGGACGTCGGTATTCTATCTGTTGCTTTACTATTCTACATACTGCTATTTCACTTTCTTATAGATGCCTCGGGCATATTTGGATGCTTTCTCGGATTTTCGATAATCTCCATGTGGACCGTTACTGGGTTTAATATCAAGTCCCTGTATGTGACATGGGGTATTTTTCTATCACTGTCTGGGGTGGGACTTCCACATTTTTGGATGGATATTTGGGTTCCAATCTTCAGATGTGAAAATGTAATGACTTCATGGACTGTTTTACTTCATATAATATATTCAAAACAACGTTTTTTCTCGTGAAAAAAAAATGATTAATGTTTATCACTCTGCCTTCAAAACTAGCGATGCTGGTCTATGTTGCTGGTTTATTGATATGGTCTCATAGTCTTTTTATATTTGGGACATATCACACTCCTCACATGATCAGTGTTTTTCTATGTTCAAGGATTTTGGGTACTTTAATTTGTATTTGGAACAATGGACGTCGGTACTCTATCTGTTGTTTTACTATTCTACATACTGCTATTTCACTTTCTTATAGATGCCTTGGGCATATTTGGATGCTTTCTCAGATTGTCGATAATCTCCATGTGGACCGTTACTGGGTTTTATATCATGTCCCTGTATGTGACATGGGATATTTTTCTATCATTGTCTGGGGTGGGACTTCCACTTTTCTGGATGGATATTTGGGTTCAAATCTTCAAATGTAAAAATGTAATGACTTCATGTACTGTTTTACTTCATATAATATATTCAAAACAGCGTTTTTCCTCTTTTAAAGTTCCATTTTTTTTTTTTTAAATTGAACCTTCCGTCGCAATTCCGACGTCTTGTAAGCGTCGGAATTATGACAGTTTACAGACGTCGGAAGCGCGACGTTCAAAACGTCGGACCACATTTCGTCGTAATTGTGACAATTTACATACGTCGGAAGAGCGACGTTCAAAACGTCGGACCACATTTCGTCGTAATTGTGACAGTTTACAGACGTCGGAAGAGCGACGTTCAAAACGTCAGACCACATTTCGTCGTAATTGTGACAGTTTACAGAAGTCGGAAGAGCGATGTTCAAAATTTTGGACCACATTTCGTCGGAAGTGCGACATTTTATAGAGGTCGGAAGTGCGACGGATTAGGAGACGTCGGAAGAGTGACGCTTGTTTGGAAGGGACGGAAAAGTGTCGATACTGTGACACTTTTTAGTTGTGTCGGAACTGCGACGGTATGGTAAACCACGGTTTGCCCGCCCTCTAACTGTCGCTCCTGCGACGACAATGTGTCGGAATAGCGACAATTTGGCCGTCGGAATTTCCGCCAAATTCTCTAGTGAAGGGAAAAGGGCGGATGAAAATCAAAAGGTTTTTCTCATCATGTAGAAAGAAGAGCTCTGTAGATCTGATGTGCATTGAAGTTATCATGCTCCCCCTTAGCTTGTGCATCCTGAACACTTTCAACAACAAATTATCAGGACATATTCATCAACAATATCAGAGAATGAAACAGAATTGTGAAAACTGGAACACCACCAGAGATACCAAACAGTACAGTAGCTGTGCTAAAATAATGTTGAACTAGAAGAATTTTGTCAGCAAATACCCATACGCGGTTTTCTGTGTATGAACGCGTGTATATACGCGACTGTCTTTCAGGAAATCCACGTATTCAACTTAATCTTCTGAAATTTAATCAGATCTGATCTTCTGAGAGGTAGAAACATCTCCTATCTTCTGTCTGAGAAATTTGAATGCTTCCCTGGAATATATGAGAAAATAAATATAGGACAATGTAGCTATGTTTTCAAGTGTCATCCAATAGTTGTAGCATAAGCACATAAGTAACCAAGCCTTCAGACTCTTTGCAGCATCAACATATTCTTCCCAAGGGAATTATCATACCAGAACAACTTCTTCAATAGACAATATGTGTCAAGCAATCATCCATGTGATCTGTTATCACCAAGATCTTCAAGATTTATCATGATGTAACATATGTAGGAATTATGTCAAAATTCATCAACAACAAACTCTGCATGATCTATCCTTATTTCTGCATCATAAAACTTTCATCTCATCCATGTGTGAAAACAAAAGATATTCTTCAAGGCTCATCCATAATCTTATCATAAGAAACCATGCATCACATCATCATCATTTTAGTATGAGAACTAAGGAATAAGCAGATACAATGCCAACAATGCAATCATTAGTAGTTAGACTGATGCTCCCCCTGAACCTGTACTCCTTTTCTTGAGCCATCTCACTGTTTTCCTTAACAGAAAAGAATATGCGACTGTCTTCAACGTAACTCGCGTGTATACGTGGCTTTTGTTCAGTCAACCCACGTATGGAAAGTGAAATACTGAAAATTTCACACTTTCATCTCCCCCTGAATTTGTACTACCTGTACCTGTCTTCTTCACATCAGATGCACTGTCAGAAATAAACATAATCAGAATTACCAAACCAACCATGAGAATCACCATATATTGCTCCCCCTGTGATGATACATTGCTGATTCCTCTAATGTATCTCACATCACTCCTGCAATCATTACGAGAAGTAAGCTTTAGAAGCGGATGACTGCAGTAGGGTCAATATTCCCTACGTTTCTGACCGGTCCTCCTTCTTTTTCCAGCTTTGCTTGAAATTTCTTATTGTATGCTGGAAATTATCCAAATTCTCAGATCTATTCATCCTGCATTCCTTTTTTACATTTCCATACTTATTACAAGAATAACATCTTATGTGTCCAGAAAAGTAAGCATAAGGATCATGATGTGATTTTCTATTCTTTCTTCTATTACAATCAGTTGCTTTATGACCAAACTTGCTGCATGAAAAACAACATCCCTTAAAGAAACCAGAGTACCTTTCTAAGTAGAATATGTTTGTTTGTGACTGAAAAAATCTGCTTCTGCAATTGGCTGCAACATGCCCATAATTGTGACATTTAAAGCACTCAACATTATTGATCAAAGGAGGGAATGATTTCTTTTGAGAGTTCATAATTGTCGGTTGCTCTTTTGCTTCTTTCAACACTTCAGGTTTTGTATTGATATCTTTTGAATCTTTAGCACTACCTTGTGAACTAGATTCTCCTTTAACAGTTTCATGAAAACCAAGACCAAATTTAATAGAAGGAGACCTTTAACTTCTAATAATATTATCCAGAATCTTAGTACTATCTTGAAACCTCAAGAATTTATCCTTTTCTTCTAATTTACTTTTTAGAGTGTTTACCTCAACCTCCAATTTTTGGCATTGCTTCTTCATAATTTCTTCGACCCTTCTTCCTTATTCTACTTGATCATTCAGTTTTAAAATCTCTTCTTTCAACCCATTTTCTTGTTCTTCAAAAATTTGTAGTAGTTCTTCATTCTTCTTATTTGATTTTTCCAGATCTGTTTTAGTGAGATGATTTCAGCTTCATGTCCTTCTTTTTCAAATGATTGTAGAAGTTCTTCATTCTTCTTATTTGATGCTTCAAGATCTTCTTTTAGAGAGATGATTTCTGCTTCAAGATCTTCATTCTTCTTATTTGATTTTTCCGGATCTTCATTTAGATCGATGATTTCTGCTTCCAGTCTTCTATTTCGATTGGTTGCATAATTGTACAACCTTTGATACTTGTCTATCTGACCATTCAGTATTTCTATCTGTCCTTTCATTTGAGAGATCATCTCATTGTAGATAACTTCTCTCTCTTTAAATGATCTTTGTTGATCTTCAACTTTAATCTTGAGAGCTTCTTCTAGATCCATAACATTAATTTCACTATCTTTACCATTGCTTGCACAAGAAAGTGAATCACAAGAACAACATTCAATACCTGTTTTATATTCTTCATTTTTTGCTGCACATGTTTTCTGAGATATCTCCTTTCTTTGAGTAGCCTTCTTCTTTTGCTTCCTTGCCATGAGCACTAGCATATCTTGGTCAGAATCTTCTTCATCCTCATTTGACATTCCATCATTATCTTCATTTGTATAATAGCTCTTTCCCTTTTCAAATTGTTTCCCTTTATCATGATTTTCTTCATAAGGACATTTAGCAGCATAATGACCAACTCTTCCACAATTAAAACACTTGAAAGGAAGCTTACCTTTGAATCTTCCAGTACCTGGTTGGAGTCTTCTCACAAAATTTTCTTCTTCTTCTTCTGATATGTAACTTGATTCCTTGACAACTTCCTTTTCTTTTCCTTTTGCACATGCCTTAAAGGCAACTTCTCTGATTTGAGAGGGACCTTCTTTTCTCATTTCAAAAGTAGTTAGAATACCATGTAGTTGAACAACAGTAAGAGTTTGCAGATCTTGCCTTTCTTCAATAGCAGATACTTTTGATTCAAATTTTGAAGTCAAAGATCTTAAGACTTTTTCAACCAGAGTAGTATCGATTATGGTTTCACCCAAACTTCTCATACTATTTACAATATCATCTAGACGTAAAAAGAAACTGGCAATACTCTCATCACTATGCATCCTTAAATTTTCATATTCAATTCTGAGAGTTTGGAGTTTGGCACTTTTTACCTTTGTATCTCCTTCATAGCTTAGAATGATTTTGTCCCATACTTCTTTTGCTGAATTTAGCTGCATCACTTTAACAAATTCTGATTCAGACAGGATTCCTAATAAAACATTGTCTGCTTTGGCGTTGATTTCATGTTTCTTCCTTTCTGCTACATCAGTAGGAATAATTGCCGGATACCGATAACCTTCTTCCACGATTGCCCATACTTCTGCACCAAGATTTTGCAGATAAGCTTTTGTTCGTATCTTCTAGAATAATAGATTGCTTCCATTGAATAGAGGTGGCCTTAGAGTCATTACTCCTTCATGACTTCCCATTTCGACGGATCTCCTTCAAGTGATCAAGCTTCTGCAAAAGGACCTGCTTTGATACCAATTGTTGGGAAAAATGCTGAGAGGGCAGGGGGGTGAATCAGTATTTAGAGCATACTCAAAACTTTTTACTTTTTCTTTCTCTAAAACCCATACGCTACTTTACTGAAGCCATATCGCTTATACACGCGGATATCCTTAATAAAACTCGTGTATTAACAGAGATCTCATTATGCTAATAATTCTTTGCTTAGATCATTGCATCATTCATTCATTAGATTTTTAGTAAACAGTAAACATGTGCAGTAAGAACAGAATAAATCATCACACATAAGCAACACACATGAACACTAGGATTTAAGGTGGAAACCCAATTCGGGAGAAAACCACCGCTGTCGTCGTCTCAGTCTTCAATATTTTATTATAAAGAAAACATCGTACAACCATGTACTGGCGCAGACTCATACCAGCACGCAGGCACCCACCTGCAGAAGGCTACAACCTTCTCTCGTTTACCAACCTCTCCTGGAAGGGAGCTACAACCCCCTGCTCTCGTTTACCAGCCTCTCCTAGAAGGGAGCTACTACCCCCTGCTCTCGTTTACCAACTACCACTGGAAGGGATCTACAACCCCCTCACTGAAGGCTTCGACCCTCAGCGCCACCATGGACCACATTTCATCAATTTTCATACTGGATCCAACAACTTCCATACAACACAACTTGTAGGCCACTTTTCATCATATTTTCAGACTAGACCCACTCCGCACATTTGAGCTCAACATTCATCAAACTGAAACTTATAACCCCATCAATTCATTCATTGAATCATCAACCAATCAACCAACGACTTGATCTTCAATTAACATAATCAGCAACATATTCATCATTCAAATAACCCAGTTCTGTATGAATACATCATTGATAGATAACAGTAGAACAACAAAACAGATCAGGCATTTCATTCCACTTACTTCAACAAACCCTAGATTCCATACGCGCTTTTACTTCACCGAACCTGCGTATGTACGCGCTTTCATGCATACCAACCTGCGTATACTTCTGTGCATTCTTCAGAAAACCCTATCTGCCCATACGTGCTTTTCCTTAAGTAGACCCGCGTATACACGTGCTTTTACTGAAGTGAACTTGCGTATACATCTGTAACTTTTTAGGACTGTGCAGCTCTTCAGATCAGATAAACAACTTAGATTTCATCCTTTACTTCAGAAAGTATTTCGCCTCATCTCAGATCTAAACATTCCATAAATAGATCTAGAAAATACATATACATTTCAGATCTAGAGATCCCTCTTCATCATTTTCTTCATAGGTGCATCATAAATTCAGATCTATCAATCAAGAACAGAGTTCATCCATGCAGATATTCCTTAGAGATATTTATTCATTCACAACACTTACTCATGCACACACTTGCACCATGATCTTCTTTTCCTTATATAGATTTAGCCTTTGTCAATACCATGAGTCAAAACCACTCAACTACTAATGGTATTCCTGGACGGGATCAAATAGATATTCCAGGGCTCAATACAATGGTTCAATACCATGGTAACACCCCTTGGTATTCTAAATTTGGAGCGCAAAAGGGCATACGTGACTTTGCACGTACTTTTCCGCGTGCATACACCACTTCACCTTAACAAACCCGCGTATGCTTTGTAGCATAACTTATTTATCATTATTCTGGCACTTTCTGAATTCCTTTCTTCTGCTACTTCTGAACTGATCTCTAGATAGATCAGATTTACATTATTAACAACTCATCAAGTCAGTTTCCATCACGAACAACTTCATTAGGCAGGTTTCATCAAAGTCAACACATTGTATCATATTGCCAAAAATATCCTCTTTAACTCATCAAGTAGGTTGTCATCAACTTTATCAAGTATGTTGCCATCAAGGACAACACTTTGCATCATATTGAAAACAATCTTATTTCATCAAGTAGGTTACCATCAACTTCATCAAGTAGGTTGCCATCAATGACAGAATATGCCAACATCGTACATATGAGGCCAGTAACAATACCTTTGACTTTGTGTCGTAGTCTTGCTTACGCCAAAATATCCCGCAATCCGAGAAAGATGAATTTCCCGAATAACTTGCACTCTTTCTATCTGAGCATTATGAGTTAGCGATTCAAAAGCATCTTTGAAATCATCATCAGTTCTATATTTTTCTACATAACTTTCATGAACCAATGAAATTTTATGCAGTACTACTGAAACATTCAAAGAAAACATATCAACTACTTTAATTATTACACCTTCCTTGTCCTTAATTACTAAGTGAATTTGCTGAAGAAATCCCATCCAACTATAGTGAGATTTTTGCAACTTGGTATATGACTGAAAGTATTGAACCAGCTGATAATCTATGTGAATCACTGTTTCCATTGCATAACCTTTAATATCTTTTTTAACTTCATATGGTTGTTGATGATCTATCAATTCTGTGAAATTTTTCTATTAAATGAATCAACTTTAAAATCGACACTTATTCCCCATATCTCGTTTTCTTATGAGCCAAAATTATGGGTGAACTGTATGGAGATGAACTAGATCGCATTAATTATTTTCCAACCATCCCTGGAATTTTTTTCTTTATTTATTTATGCTCTATAACCAACTTGTGATACATTTCAACATTAGAAAGAGGGGCAACAGACATCAACTGCAACTCATGTGATATTTCCATTTTATGAAGTAGATGCTTTGGTTCTTTAACTAGATCCTAAAATGAATCTACCTTTTTAACCAAATTACCTTCAACTAAATTTTACAACTTGAACAAGTATCGTTAAGATCCTTATGTTGTTCTTTTATCGACATGAATATGTATCTCTTACTTGAACTTATTAAGCTCTTCATCTGATTAGCATTAATTAAATTCAAGTGATCTTTGATTTTATGTGCCTGAACAATGTATTTAATCCCATCTTTCATGAGATGATACATATGTTCATTTCTATAAAATATTGCATCAAGATCATAGAGATAAGGGCTACCTAAGACAATTCCACAAATGTCTAACCATATCACATCTAGCTCCACTTCATCGATATAGTTAGCTGTGATTGCAAATTTTAACCGACACTGTTTGCTAACATGAATTTGAGATTTTTCCTTTAACCACCCTAAAGGATATGGCTTTGGATGATTATGTGTTTTCAAACCCAGTTTTTTAACCAATGACTCAAAAATCAAATTTTCCTATGATCTCGTATCGAACAATGTATCTATCTTAGTATGCTTTGAAGTTACCCTTATATGAAATAACTTGATTATTTTTCCTTCATTCTGTTGTTTAATGTTTGAAGAAGAAGAAGTAATAGCATCATAAATTTTACCTATTGTTACCATAGCAGTGATTTTACTTTCATCACCTAAATCAGATCCCAAGTCCAAGCCTTGTTGGATTGTTGTTTCAGCCTTCTTTTCACCCTTCTTCGATTGAAACTTCTTCGGCTTCAGTTCCGGATGAAGTTTCCAACACCTAGATTCATCATGGCCGATCCTTTGGAAATGTGTACACGTAGGTCTTTCATCTTCCTTCTGAGCTATGGAAATATTATTTCCCTTTGACTTTCCCTTCTTTTTTCTCTCTTCAATTTCCATCTGATTGGATGTCTTTGGTGTAAACTTGAATAGTCTACCACCTGATTCAACATGAATATCTTGAACACAAACTTCATCAAAATCATTAGGATTGAACATTAATAATGTATGCTACAAATATGAATGCAAACTGCCAACATACTTCAACAAAGTTTCTTTTGTGTCCAAAGAAATTCCAAGTGCTAATGCTTTCTTTCTGAATTCCTATGTGAACTCTTGAACATTTTGTCCCTTACCTTATCGCAAGCGCTGCCAATCCATTACAGCTTGTTTTGTGTGACCCAACGGATAGAATTTTTTCTTTAGAGCTTTAATAAACTTAGTCCATGAGGTGATAACTTTTCCTTTATGCTTTAAATCTATCTGTGTCTTACTTTCCCACCAAATCAAAGCAGTACCCCCCATTCTAAGAGTAGCTAATTGGATCTTTGTCTTATCATCAGTAATATTTTGAATACGACAATAGACTTCTAACTATTTTATCCAATTATCTAGTTTCTCAGGGTTTATTTCACCATCGTACACAGGTAATTCGAACTTAACATCAAGTTTCAATAGTGGACTCTTAGGTTTCTTTTCTTTTTCTGATTCAGAACTAGAAGTAGAAGAGGAAGAAGAAGATGATGGAGATGGTGGAGGAGAATGAGATTTATCTGCCTTGCCTTTACCCTTTTCCTTCTTTGATGCCTTCAACGATGAGGCTGTATCTCTCGTCTTCTTGTCTTCATATAATTCTACTAACATTTACTGCATGTTTAGAAATATCTGTTGGATTTGATTCTCATTCATGTGTTTCTTTTCAGTAGCTTCAGGAGTCTCAACGATCTCAGTCCCTGTCATCGTTGATTGATGATCGACTTTCTGCATTCTGATCTGTGGATCAAATTCTTCAAGCTCGCATTTTCCACGTTGTAATCCCAACCTGGTTAACATCCACTGACAAAAAAACTACAAGCACAACTAGATCTGATACCAAAATGATTTGAATGTGATCGAATAAAGTGCTTACGCATTTTGATTAGCTTGTCCTTTAGATTGATTGTTAACTGAAGTATGCTTTAATGAAATATGACATAAACCGGTAGCAATAAATGATTAAATAACAGCAATAATCAGAGAGAAGAAGAAGCAAACAGTTTGCTGACGGAGTTTGTCCCTTCTAGACTACATCTCCGGGTTCGCTTTTAAGTGGGCGTCCGTTTTTATTAGGATTGATCTTGAAGAATATTTACACTGAAATGGAATAGAATGATTGTGCACGTAGGCACTTCCGAACCCTATAAACATAAATTACTCTTCCTCTCCTTTCTGATGCCTATCTCCGCGCTCAATTCCGACACCCGATGGCTAAGAAATGCTGCAAACAAAATCGCCTATGTCCTTCTGAAACTGAACGCAAAATACACAATGTCTTCCAAATATCCAAGATGAACTTCATGAGAATTTCCATGGCTTAAATAAGCTGCATCGAACCTCTGTTTGCCAAAAATAACAATTGGTTGAAGAAATTGGTTATTGAATCCTATCTTCACATGAACCTAGGAGATAAGGTGATATTCCTTAGCGTTGAATTTAATTGTCAAACCCAAATTTGAACTATAGGATAAAATATTAGCCATTCGGGCTAACTAACCAGGCGGAGGTGACAAACTTTTGGCATGTGAACAGTGCGGTAGTCAAGATTATCACCGAAAGTTATGGTCTATCCCAACGGTTAGGGTCCGGCGGTCACGGCTTACCCTTATCGCATTCACATAGTTATTAACCCGGCGGTCTCTGCGCAGTTACAACTGGCAGACATCAAAACAACTCCCGCCGCGGTTTTCATACCTGTCACATGTGTTGGTGGTTAAATTTTGCAACGCGGTCTGGTTAACCAAGCACTGCGGTTTATCTAACTCTGATCACATGTTGTTTGAAGACCTCCAACACGGTTTTATGGCGGCTAGCGGTTTATCAAGCGTTGTGGGTTTATAACTTTAATATATAGTTTTAATACAATATTTCAACACCTGAACCTTTTAAATTAAAGGTTTATGATATTATTTTGGGCCCTAAAGTAGGTTTAATATGATTTTATTTTGTGCTTTAGGTTCTTTCAACATAGGCTTTAAGACTTAGGAGTAAGGACTTAGGTTTAATTTTTAGGACCTAGGCTATCACTTAGGTCTTTAAACCTTAGGTCTTTGATGATGTGGATAGGGTTTTAGACTTAGGTATTAGAGTTTTAGATCTAGGTTTATTTTTTAACCATAGACCTTTACAATGTCTTTTTAAACCTTAGTTTAGGATTGAAACCCTTTACATTATATCACAAAATTCGAACCTTATGACATCTGGAGGATCTTTTCACTAGCAAATTGATGATTTTGAAGACTGAACTGGACCTTTCTACTAAACTGTACTGATCAAGATCCTCCTATATCAACCCTCCAAAACTCAAAAAAAATGGATATGGTTTCCTAGTGTACTCACAACCACTAAGGGGTAGAAACTACTCATAATCCATCTGAGTTGTGATGGGTTGATGCAAGGAAAAAACCCCCTAGACCTTCTCTTGTTGGTCTCCAACGTGTTCTGTACAAAAAATCCTCTTTATATTTCACATTCAATGTTTTAGGCCACATGATATATAAAATAACTCCTAACCTTCCTAAGAACACATTATAACTTGAAAAATATATTAACAAATGAAGAAAAGAGAGGTTAAAATGTGCCATGGGATGGTCAGATGGGCCTTAAATTGTACCTATTTGGGAGGCCCATCATATGCCATTATTAATAATGTAGATATTGTATATAATAGAGACTATAATTCATTTTCAAATTGTTGGCTTGATGGGGCCTAGAACAAGGTTTAAATATGGTTGTGCGAACCAACAAAACGCACTATTACTAGCAATTTCAGCAACGATATGCTTGTGCAGACCAAAGTCTCACCTGAGGCAATATAGGGGGATGCTAGAACTAGGTTTCTACATCTAGAGGTACAATGGATTATGGATTTAGGGTTTCTCTTACTTTCTAAGTCTTGGAAGAGCTTCCCAGAACAAATATATCAACTATACCTTCATTGTTCAACACATCTATTCAACTAACTTGCAGACTGTGCGATCTTACTTACTCAAGCATAAAACAATGTGAACAACAATAAACAGTTTTTCGCTATGCAATTATAGATCAAACCCTTACTTAGCACAGGTAACATAAAATACAAGTAAAGAAAACACATCAACTCAAAACACTGATCTATCTTCAAAATTACTTCATTATGTCCAGATCCTTCTCATACAATCAATTCCACCTTGCGCATTCAGCTGCAGGGGTATGCACACTCAGCTGCAGACTTCCTAAGGTCTCTACGCACTCAGTTGCAGGATCCTTTCCTCTAACACAAAACCACATACTCAGACTCAAAACAACATTACATCCAAGTGCATCTCATCAATTCTCTATCAAATAATTCCTCTAGATCTTGCCTAGACGCCTTATATAGTCTTTTACATAACAATACCATGGTCCAAAAACCATGGGTGAAGTTCAATGTTCAAAAAATATCAACATCCCATTACAAAATAAGGGACTTTGACACATCTGATAGCCCCTAAGACTCAAAATTCACTTTGCAATGTGTTCTCCACTCCTCGATCTGCAGAGTCTTTCTATGACTTTCTTCTTCGAGGGGTACCTTGTCCAACAGGCCCCCAACACAAAATTGTGACTCGTCTTGAGTCACAATGTTGGTGCGCCATCTATATTTTCTTTGATTTTTCTTAAGGAATCCTTTAGTGGGGGAATCACCTTAATGCACTAATTTTCAAAATATCAAACCTCATTGAGCAGCGTCTAGGCAACTGACCTGACTGTCTTCTGCTCAAATCCTCTATGTGCCTGGCGCAATGCTTTTAGCTTCTTTTCTACAATTTGGGAAAGTTGACTAGCCTTAGCTTCCCACGGCTTCATTCTAGCTATAATGATCTACTCCTTCCTACACATCTCATCAATCTACTCCTGCAATAATTTACCCTCTTGGAGATGGGTATATCGCTGCATCGGCACTAAGGTATTTTTGTGACCTTAATCTGATCCATCTTTTTGCGGTTCTCGTGAAATTTTTCTTCTATCTTCTACACCTGAGGGTCCTCCTACAGTAAGGCCCATACATCCATGACATCTGCGAATATGTGTGCACACTACTAGATCATGGATTCAATTTTTTCAATGGCAGCCTTGAGCACTGCTGCGCGCTGCAACCGAACTTCTAGCAGAGTGGACAGCTGCAACTCAACTATTTTCATCTGCATTTCGAGGTGCACTTCATCGATCTTGTCTTTGAATTCCTTTAATTTTTTTGTGACCTTCGCCACTTTTTCCTCTGGCGCAGCTACAACCTGAATCTATAGCTTTGGTAGCTTGTTGCAATCCTTATAGATGGCTTCCTCCAACTTTTTTCTGTGTGTGGCCTCAGCATTACACTCTTGGACATCCATCTACTTTTCATATCCCATGCTCTGTCTTTCCTTCCTAGCATCCTAAGTAATTAATAATTCACGTTGTTCCCTAATTTCTAATTCCTCAGTGACACCTTTATGGAATTCGTGCAATATTTGTGGTGGCAGCACGGCAAGGTTAAGTCATGTGTTCTACCAATGCACTGTTTGCTTCATCTGCTCTGTAGTATCAAATATCAATGTGCCCGCAAGGATTGGAACCGCGCATGTATCATTGGTTAGCTCCAATTCATGTGTTGTTATGCTTGCACCTAGTTGTACCCCACTCACGTGGGTCCTTCTTGCTTGACTCATGCTCGCCTGAACCGCACTCGTCTGAAGTTGCAAGTCTTTTAGGTCCTTATGAACGTTTGCCAACACCTTATTGTATTTTTCTTCAGTATTACCCCAGAGGTGCTCCGTGACGTTCTTGATAGTATCGCTTATTTCTTTGAGGTCCCCCTGAGTAAGGAACATTTCTTCCTATTGGCTCGAGGGGTCCTGACCCAGGTTCAAAGGTTAATATTTTCCAAAAAACCCCTATACTACTGGCCCTTTTGGTAGTGACATGCTTGTGATGGCTAAAGTCTCACCCGAAGCAGTATGGGAGGGTGTTGGAACCAGGTTTCCACACCCTGGGAGAGAGCAGGTAAGTCAAGCCAGTTCACAACTATTAGATCTATACAGCAAGAGGTTGTTCGCAGGAGTCTCAATAAATAACCAGAAGACAGCCTATCAGATATAATTAACAGGTTCGCATCCACGTGTATACTATCATCTATAATCACAGAACAACATAATCACAGCAAATTAAAAAATCACAGATACATGTACCATAAACGCAGATAGTTCGCAACTACTAATAGATACATAATCATATAACTCAAGTTCGCATTATCCATAACAAAACATCTTCAAATAACATCAGATATCCACAATACTTCTGCACATATATATCATTACCCAAAATCCTTTTACATTCCCAAATTACCTCCTGCACACATAGCTAGTAGGATCCGCACACAATGGGACAGAGGATCTCCACACACACAGCCAATAGGAGTCCTAACCCAAACAACCCTACCACAGATCTAAAAATTCGTACTTCGCATCAATCTCTATTCATTCCTACCTATGACTCAAAAAGGTTAATCTATTTATAGCGATTTAGCCTACGCATCCAATGGTCCACAAACTGTGGTTTGTTGACTCTTGGTCTACCCTTCACCCATTTACAATGCGTTAGGGGCTTTGACCCACCGCAAAACCCCTGTGTTATACTAAAAAATACAAAATTATACAAAAATGGACAAAATTCATAGCCTTTGAGAGACCCTACTCCAAGAGTCCCCCAACACAATCTTGTGACTCGTCTTGAGTCACTGTGCGGTGGGGTTTCGACCTGCGCTTTCAATACTCTAACCGCTCGGCTAACGGAGGAAAAATGCCTTCACTTTGGATGGATGCATTTTGTGCAATGTCGACCAACTTTTCTGACAGTGGTCCTTCAGTCGTGGTGGTGACACTTTCCAAAGTTCGGTTTAGCTACTTGATAGAAACATTGGCATCTTGTGAAATTTTGAGGGCTGCGTCAGCCCACGAATTTATTTGATCGCCAAGGATCTTCTTATATTGTCGAAGGTCATCAATATCCACTTGGAGCGCTTGGCTGGTGCGCAGTCGTTGCAAGCGTTGGGCAGGCACCAAAGTGGGCAAGGTGGCTTCAATTGTCTCGAACTCTTATTCTTTTTGGTGTAGGTCCTAGTTTATCCCTCACAATATTGGATCGCACTGGACCTTAGTCTATAACTGCATGGAGATCTCCATTAGTTGGGCTCCCTGCGTGATCTACCCCATGATGACATTCATAGCCATGGTGACCAGTGTAGTTTGCTGGGCCCCGTAATCCGGAGGTGTTTCATGTTGTAACTTAGCTTGCATTTCTATGATCTGCTGCTCCATGTGTGTCTGAACTTCATCCCGGGAGGCCTTGAGTGTTACGACCAGTCTTTCTACTTTTTCCTGAGGGGTGGCGGAGGCCTGGATCTTTGCAGGAACATTTGTGCACAGTCGGTTAATCGTGTCTTCGAGCTCTGTGTGCTTCGCGGTGGCGATGCACACCTCAGCATTCTTTGCATTGATTGTTTGTTCTACTACGCCGAGCTGTTGGTGCATTTTTTGGTCTCGATGGTGAATTTCCTGAAATACAGCAGCGTGGAGACCATGCAAGGCCTCATGAGGGATCCTAGCTAAGTTCAACTGGACTTCTTTACTGACCTGGACTTGGAGTCCCAGGTCAGGTGGACTAAGCACCAGAGTTGCACCAGGGAGAGAATATAGGTGGTTGTCATCTATAACTAGTGCTGTGCTACTGGTGACGGGGGTTGGTCGTACCAGGGTCACACTAATCTGCAATGTGTCTATCTTTAATTGTAGCACTCGCAACTCAGTTTGAATTGTATCGACCGTGGCCCGTTACTTCTCTTCTAAGGTGGCCCATCTGTCTTTTGTGGCTAGAGTGACTACATCAGTGATTTGTTCCAGGTCTCTGTCAGTCAATGTGACAGTTTTGTCTCATTCCGCTCGCTGAGATTCCTAATTTTTTTGAGGCATTTGGATAGGCTCGCTTTTTTGCTTCGTGCCATGGGGGGAGGCAAGTCCACCTACAACCAGACCTTCTGTACCCAATCCGGGCTATGAATCCGTCTGGGTCTCTGCCTCGACGTCCTTCTTCTGCTGCGCCACCTTTTGGGTGCCCACACCGGTGTCTTATCTGGTACTCTTGGGCATACCTATAATATCTAGGACGATGACGGGAGGGTTACTTGGGATGTGTTGGTGCCTCCAACGCCCTTTGCGCCAGTTTTGAAGCCGATTTTCCAATTAGGGGGCCAGAGTGTAATGACTTTGTTGATTTCTTCGTCCATCACCATATAAGGAAGCGAAGTCCAGGCCTTCTCCTTGTGCACTCTAATCTGAACTTTGTGCAGAGTGACCTGAAATGCGGAAATTCCCTTGTATCTGTCATACACGGTAGGGGACAATCGTGGTTGAGATTTAATAACTACGGCCACGCTACCCTAAAAAAGGACCTAGAATACCTGGTTGTCCTTGAGCTGTTGCGGATCTGTGGAATCCCATAAGTGTGCATAGCGAGCCCCTTCACACATATCTGGGGTAATCTCAGGGAGGACTGACTCTGCAGGAGCTTCCCAGGAAACCAATGCTATAAGGAACAGCAACCAAGAGTAACAAAAGGTGTGACGCTGCTCCTAGAACTCGTGAACATTAGTGAGAAACTCATCACACAAATATTGTGCCCAGTTAAAACATACTCCTTTCCCGCATTGGACGGCCAACCGAATTATGTAGGCTGGAACGGAGGTGACCTGACATTTACTCATCATTTTATAGGCTAACAACATGGTGCCCAACTGCGTACCTTGGTCACTGATGGTCTTGATGATAAACCCCCGAGTATTGCAGTCCACATGATACTTTTGGCAAATGAACTTCGCATTCTCTCCCTCATATTTCTTACCCATGAGCTCCAGAGAGTTCGATCTACTCATGGGGAGACCAGTAATCCGATGAACTAGCGCAGCATCAATGGGGATCCTATCGTGGATCCACAAGCATCCGTCATGAATCAACGTGAGAAATTGTCATTCAAGCCGGTTTGTGACATTGTAGTGTCCAAAGTGGGGCATCCTGAGCAGATTTAGGATCCCAGACCCAGAAAAACCACATACCCAGCATTAGGGTACAACTTTGACTCCATCGGCACCGTGGACTATGTCAAGGTATAACTCAGGTGCTAGCTCAGGGAAGGCCTCAAAGTTGGCCAAATCATGATCATTGAGCTTAACTTCATGAAGCCATCCAAAAGGTTCACCTATGATAGGAACCTCCCCTAGGGTTAGCACAATCTACAGGTAGGTGATCAAGCCATCGAGGTTCTTTGGTGTGCACATCGACGTCTTGCATGGTCGAATGAAGGGGGGCAGCCAGTTGATCGGCTCCGCGGGCTGGGCCTCCTCCGGAGCAGCCCTCCGGGATTTCACGTTTCGCGGGGAAGTATAGGGCTTCCCTGCGGCCCATTTCATAGGTTTAGAAGGCTTGCCTGAGCCCTATGCTTTTTCTTTTCCTTTTCTTGTGGAAAGGCTAGGTGTGGAGATTACCTCTTTGACTTCGGACTCAACCTCCACCACTTCCTAAGTGTCTTGTTCCACCGAGGTCACTAGCTCGGAGAGTTCAGCAGGGTTCGTGGTCGTCATTCTGGCATGAAATATAAACTCAGGATTGCTACTGTCAGAGGGAGAAGGCTACTCAGACATGAAAGAGATGCTATATGCATAGAATTTCTTACAGCACAACTTCATCCAGGACAACTAGGCTAAGTACAAGCTATTCAAGCAATACGGAACCCATGTATGATCTAGCTCACCTATTTCATAGCCTTGGTGATTACCCAACAGTAGGATAGACTTTGCGCGGGACTTACCATACAGTAAATGGTAAAAAATCTCCCAAAATCACCACATGAAATGCCGGTCTCCTGCCCCATCCAATGGTAATTTTCCATTTTTACCTGATTTGACTGTTTCAACGACTATTTTTCGCACCCGGGGTGCGCTCAGCATACCCCTGCGATCCCGGCGCACCCCTGCGCTCTAAGAAAACCACCTGCGTTCCCTGCGCACTAGCTTCATTCTGATGTGATTCCTTCCAACTAGAATTCTATGATGCCATATTCCAACCTTCAATATCTCTTTTTTTGTCGTCTTTCCTGTGTGATGACCTCCTGTTATGCCTCCATGGGCTTTTACTAAGAGAGCATGATTTTCATGATCCGAGCCATCTCTGCACAGTACTTCCTAAGCTGTGATAATGGTAAAGTCCACTGCTTGGTGAACCAACTCCTTATTTTTTCATACAGAATATTCGACAGGTGCCATGCCTGTGGTCAAGAACTGAGAGATCTTAGTGAAGCGTGCATCCACGACCTTATTGGTGAACAGCTTCGTATCAGGCAATCCTTTCTTCCAGCTAGGGGTCCTGTCATCCGTCACAATTCAGGACAAGTGTTCCCGCTCCATACTCAACTTTCCTGGCTTGACGATGATTTTAACACCGTATTCTTGAAACAGTAGCCACCTACAAACTATTCCCCCCAACATAGGCTTCTTCCCCATGCGCTCTAAGACCGAATGATCTGTAATCATCTTATAGTGATCTCTTAATAGATTGTGCTGATACTCCTATAGTGTATAGGTCAGGGCCAACCCTTCCCTCTTCGTGGTGGCATAATCGCGCTTCGCACCTAGGATTTCCCGATGAGCACATGCGATTGGGTGATTACTATCTCTGGTGCCAAGCTATGTACGGGCCACTTCCAGGGAAATTCCTAAAGTATCCTTATGAAATATCATCGCCCAATCGGTGGAAGTGAGAATAGGTACAGAGACCATCTTTTTCCTGAGTAGCTCAAATATTTTTTTGCATGTGTCATCCCAATTGAGTGAAATATTTTGATTAAGCAGCGTTTTCAAAGGTGCAGTGATCAATGCGTATTCTTGACCAAATTTTTTGTAGTAGCCCATATGTCCCAGGATCGAGCACAACAGCTTCGTAGTCGTAGGCCTTACCCAGTTCACCCGTGTGACTAGTTTGATGAGCGTAATGTCGATATCCTCCCTAACCTTCTGCGTATACTAAGGTCGTGTTTTCACTAGCTGCACATCTGAATTGAGAGTGACATGCCTACCGCCCAAATTCCCCGTGATCTCCTTAGGCCCTGAAAATTTGGTTGGACATGCGTCTTGATACTCCATGAGCAGTTTCACAATCTTGTCTACTGTCCCATCATCCCAGCAGTTCCCAATTGTAGCTATCTTTAGTTTTACTGCCATATTTATGTTAGTGCTTCATGGTTTTAGCGGTTTTTTACCATCCACCTTATGTACCAGAGGTCCTGCAACTGTGTGTTCCCCTCTTGACTCTATGATCGAGACCTTGTGCAGATATGCATCGCAATTTTCCATGGTGGCCTTATGGAACTTGACATTATCCTACATCTGTGTGTCCCATATGGGTCCTTCTCTTACTGCGTCAGGGCTGGATTCATCACTCACAAAGGTATCAATAGTCTGCTAAGCTTCCTCAAGCACCTCCAATCCTTCAGTTAGCCCAAATGTCCCCAAGAATTCATATTTTAAGGTTTTCCACTGGCGAGTGCGCTGGTGTAGCTCCGCATCGAGGTACCATGCAGCAGGAATTAGTCCCAAGGCATGAATAAACAAGTGAACCCATTCTTCTGTTGTACGATCACACCATTTCTCCATCCAAGCGAACAAATTTTCACATGGATTTCTTGGGCCCTAGAATCTCTTGACGTGCACATCGGTCAGAGGTTCAAACCATAGTACCATCATATCCTGACATTCCTCCCATTCCTAGAATGCCCCCTTATGTGTGTCCCACCATTTCACAGGTGTTGCATGCATAGCTAGGGTAAGAGCCCATAGCCTTTTTTCTTTGGGAACCTCAGTTTCAAAGGTACGCAAAAATTACTTTATACTACTAGAGCTATCAAAGCAGGGTAATTCTCGTACCTCAGAAGATATATACTAGAATTCCCTGGTAATTCGTAGGCAGTGCAGTGTATATATTTCCTGCAGTCGATTTTGCCAATTTTCTAATTCTTCGTCAAATTCGGAGAAGCATTCGTTGCTCTTCTTCCAGTAAGGCATACCACCGGCCGCAGGGTTGATCCAGTCTTCATCCTCCACAGTTATCTTATAGATGTGATCCATCTCTTCTTCCTCCTGCGCTAGCTCGGTATACCTTTCTCCTTTTGTAGGGTCTAGTGGTATGATCACCCGTGTTCCCTCAATCTAAAACACCATGCTTCGTTTCTTCAAATTGATAATTCCACCCATATCAATGGCCCAATCCAATGCCAGGAGTGTTGGGTAAGGGTCTACATCTTCTACAATCTGAATGACTTCAAATTCATCTTGTACCTTAGCCCTGGTGATATCTACTACAATCTTTGACAATATTCCCAATGGTATGATCTTTTGTTGATTAGCCATACACAGCTGGATAGTGGACCATTCCAATTTAGGTTCTCCTATTCGTTGCCAAGTCTGTTTAGGTAGTACATTTGCATCTGATCCTAGGTACAAAATTACCTGGTCCATTTCATAATCACCAATCTACGCAGTTAATCGCATCTCCCAGCCAATGCGTCTCTTCTGCACATAAATTTTGTGCACATCCTTAATCTCCATGACTGGGTCTGCTTTCCCTGCACAACTGTTGAGTAGGGCTTGGAGGTTTTCTACAGCCTGTTGATTGCGTAGCAGATGTTGGCAATATGATGCAGAGTGTTGTCCTTGATGGCAACCCACTGAATGAAGATGAATACATGAAAGTGTTGACATGTGTTGTCCTTGATGGCAAACCACCTGATGAAGTTATTCTTGACCTGATGGACTTGGTAAATGATGTAAATCTGATATGCAATGATGTTTGTTAGCAATATGATGCTGAGTATTGTCCTTGAATGGCAAGATGATGGAAACTTACTTGATGAAGTTGTGCTTGAGAGAATATGTTCCTGATGAAGAAAATATGATGTATCTACAGGGTGTACAAAAGGCAATAAAGAAAGGAATTCAGAATGTGCTCAAAATATGATGAAAAGAGGATGTCTCTTTGTATACGCGGATATTCCTAGGTGAAGTCGCGTATGCACGCGGAAAAGAACGTGCCAAGTCGCGTATGGGCTAAAGCGCTCAAAAAGTGCAAAACCAAAGGTAACCACCATGGTATTGACCCATTGTATTGGGTAATGATCCGCCTAATTGACCCCGTCCAGGTTGTTTTGGGCTCATGGTATTGCTTTGGCCCATGGTATTGAAAAAGGGTAAACCTATATAAAGAGAAGAATTCATTGTGCAATCATGAGTGTAAAAGCCGTTAGGCCATCAAACATTTTTACATGTTAGTGATGACTATATCCACAGCTGAGTTTTCTAGAAACTGATTTCCTTATGTCAATATGTCATCCAGAAAACCCTCCTAAAACTTTTTTCACCTTTCTACCTTTCCAGTTCGCCCATGTCAAATATCAAAACCTCATATCACAATCCTATCCAGCTTCAGCCTTATTGGTCTACCCATCAGCCTTAAAAGGCAAATCCACATCTGTTTCAATAGTCTCCCCTATGTTAGGAAGTGGTGTTTCTTAGGACATTTCACCTTCTGCAATCATCAAAGCCAAAGTTCTCCATCTCATAAAGAAAATTCACCATGACCGGGACTTTCACTTTGCAAATGAAATTGAAAAACAGCCTTAAGTCGCGCCACTCATATTCCTTAGGTCTCAGCACTGCATAAAGCCCAATCTCAAGCTGACTAGTAGGTTTTCCACAGTGTTCTATGGTTTCTACAAAGGCAGGAAATATAACTTCATCTCGGGAGGAAATGCTTGATCTATAGTTAGAGGAGCAGCTGCTTCTAAATGTATTATGAACCTGAGATGAAGCTGCAAAACAAAAGTCACTCATCAGGACCTTACAGCTCTTTCCAGCATGAAAATCACAGTAAGAAAGGGTCGCCACTGTCTCAGCAAAGGGGTAAATTGTCAAGGCCCAGAACCTCCTTCATTTACAAGTAGAGGGTTAGGGCGCCTCCTTCATCCATAAGCAGAGGGCGCAGGCCAGTGTTGACTCAGAAGGTTGCAAAAGTCCAGGTTTGCCTTTACTGAAAAAATGAAACAATATCTTCAGGTTTCATGAATGTAATTGATGATCATAACAGGAATGGAGCTTGCAATATGCTAGCTCAAAAGAAAGGAAAGTCTGATTTGATAAAGGAGCTCATCTCAAACTTTCAGAATCATGTGAATTGATGAAATGAAGAAAGGCATGTCATTGGTGAAAATTCCAAAGCATAAGTACACTGTCTATCCACAAGATCAAATAGAACAGATGATAACCAATGCCATTACACAGGCAAGAGAAAGTTCTTGGTTTTTCAAGAAAGCACTGACCTTCATAGTCACAAAGGTTATTTGTCAAGTAAATCAATCATGAGATGAACAAGCCACATATCTAAATCACCCTTAGGACAGTGCAGGGAGACAGTATTACTCTGGCTGGGGTTTCTGCTGACACACAATGATGCTTGCCAGAGAAGGTGCTAAGACTGATGTTTTCCAAGTAGTTTATTTACCATCACCTTCAGAAAAAGGCTGTCTCGAAAAGAATTGTCTAAAAACCTTCAAATACCTTACCTGATGAAGAGCCTCCTCCATATATGAGCAGATGGCCAAAGCTATTGCAAGTTGCTAAAACTAATTGATACAAGAAAGCAGTGGAAGGACACCAAAAACTGAGTAAAGGTCATTGTACAGGTGAATGATAGTGCTGATGATGCAAAGGTATTGGTGCTCCTATTCAAAAGAGCTGTATGTCAGACTGTACCTAAAATGGAAGGGAGACAGCAATGAACATAGGCATGCATTGATACTACAAAGAGTAGTTGCTTTAAAGAAGGGTTAAAGGTACCCCATTGTCACCTGCCATTAAGTTTAAAGGATCTCTTTTTGAGTAAAGCAGAGAAGTATAGGGTGAAAGCATGCAACTACAAGAAGGCGCTTACAGTCCAAGGAGAAAAGCTTATAAGTCACCTAATAGCAGAAATTATTAACAAGTTGGAGTGACACAGGCAATCCCCTGTTGAGTGATAAAACAGCTTCAAATGCCTTTTGCCAGTTTTTGGATGACTTTTCTTCCTTAACATTTCGCCTAACTTATCAAAACAGGGGACAAAGTTGAGTTTTTGCAATGTCTCTTTTGTAAAAAGACCAATGCACCAGTCAAGATACGTTAACAAAGCAAGCCCTGTCTTTTAGAAGCATAACAGTTGTTTTTTAGCATTATCTTCCCAGCGGTAAGGTGGGTTTCCTTACGTCAGAAATAGCACCAATGTTGTTAAAAAACAATAGCAGAGATAATATAGATATGCTTGGATTATTGGTCGAAGTTCAGAGCTCAGGGTCAGAATCAAAGGGCGGGTATACATATGCAAATAACAAACCCACTGTTTGAAAAAACAAACAGAGTTAGAAATCAATGTTAATTCCGAAAGGGTAAGTGACCGTTGGAGAGTTATGGTGATATAGTATCAAAGGGTAATTATGGTGTAAATTTTTCATTTTCAAAAATCTAAAGAAGAGCCCATGCCTCTCCACCATCGAGACAAAGAGAATCTGGTCGGAAATTCACAGGTTTACCCTAGAAAAAGCAGCGCGACGTGCCTGGGATTTGGCGCGACGTGCCTGGGCAGAAAAATACACGGGGCCTCTTCGTCGGTGCGACGTGCCTGTAGGTGGGCGCGACGTGCCTGTAGGAGGTCGCCCGACCACACGACAGGCCGACCCGACAAGTTTTCCTGCGCGACGGGTTTTCTCCAAAGGTTGCCGCGCGGCTTTTCCAGACTATCCAGGGTTTCTTTCATCCTTTCAAGCGGGCATCCATCAAATTTGAGGTATTTTTATGAACTCCCCATCGATTGAAAGGTGTTGATAAATGACAAGAATGTTTGAGAACCCCGGACCTTGCCATTAGTGCTAAAAACAAAAGCAGTTTTCCTACACAGTGAGATGAGGTAATTACATTGAGATAATATGGGGTTTTATGGTTAGGAACCAGTTTGTGTCGTTTTCAAATCATGTATTTATTGACATCAGAGGTTTCAAGAACAGAGTGACTGTTGCCTATCTCACAAGCACACCTTTGTAGCAAACTGCCCCCCTATTTCACTATATTTCACTACTGTAAGTTTGTTGACAGAGAGCTTCCAAAGATGACAGCACATTAAAAGGCAGAATTTGTTGATGAGAAGTTACACATTGGAGGCAGGGGTATAGAGGTGTTGATGGATTTTTAAAAAACTCACAAAGCAGAGAGTGTATTCTATAAACCACTGTAGCACTGATTTTTCACCAAGCTAAGTCTGCTTCTCCCTGTATTATATCATTGTGAAGAATTGTTGACAGAGAGTTTCTAAGGGTGGATAGGGCCATTTTTCTAGAGGGCAGGGTTGTTGGTGGTTAAATCTAAACTTTGAAGGCAGAGGTATACAAGTGATGTTTGATGTCTTAAACTTCACAAGAAAAAGTGTCCCTCGTAAAGCACTGTGTATTGTTGATCTAGGTCTGCCCTCTTTCTTCACCTCATTATCATGTTGAAAAGCTGATTGACAAAGAGACTCTAAGGGTAAATGTTACATTGAAGGGCAGATTTCATTGATGTGTTTCTAACTCTGGAGGCAGAAGTACAAAAGCAATTTTTTGTTCTCTTAAAACTTCACAAAGGAAAGGGGCCTTTTTTCTGAAGAACAGAGTTGTTAGTGTTTGAATTTAATACTGGAAACATAGGTACAGGTATTTGGGTGGATCTCTTAAACTCACAAGCAGAAAAGGTGTCCTTCACAAAGCACTGTGCACTGTTTTTACAATCTAACTTGAGTCTACCTTTCCTAGAAACCATATTGTGTCATGTTGAAGACTTGTTGACATATATTTTCAAAGGTAAACAGCATAGTGAAGGACAGAGGTTGTTGATGTTGGATTTTGACATCAAAGGAAAGAGGTATAAAGGTGGTGATTGACTTCTCAAAAGTCACAAGTGAAAGGTGTTTTCCTTAACACTGTGGGCTAATTTTTCACCTAACCAAAGGGTCTCCTTTCTTTCCACTGTATGGTCTCTACAGAAATCTGTTGACAGAGGTATTCTTCAAGGTGAATGACCCAAAAGAGCAGGGTTTTCATATTCAAGTTTTGTTTGAAAACACAAATAACAGTGTAGGTTGGCCTCTAACAAAGTCACAAGAGGGGTGATTGTTCAAAACTGTGCACAGGGAATCTACGAAGCAGCTACCCCATCTTTTACACATGATACCATTGTTAAGAAGGTTACATAGCTGAAGTGTATCCAGATTTGAAGGACTGTTGTTAATAAGTGCAGAGGTGGCTTATTCCAAGAAACATTGTTGCATTTTTATTCAAAATCACAGGGTCCATATCTGTCCAAGCAGTGTAGTGGCCAGTTTCAATCCAGCAGAACATTTTTCATATAGTGAAGGCAGTTTGCCTCTTCCAAAGCTTGTTTCAAGTCAGAATTCCTCCAAAACGAGATCACAAAGGCGGACCACATAAGAGATATGAGCCTATCTCCATAGAAGAAATCAATGCTCACCCATCAGTGCTTTTCAATTTCCATGAAGTAGGCTGTCTTGATTTCTGTCAGAGGATAGAAGAAGTCAAGAGTTTTTCGCCACTTACACATTTGTGCGCTTTGAGATTCAAGGACAAACACTTCCAGTTAGCAGGTCTTGACTTCAAAATCTCCCCAAGGTATGTATCCAAGGCTACCAAGATCCTGTATCATGGTGAAAAGTGGTTTAAACAAGCGCATCTTGATCTGGAGGATTATAAACTTTTCATCAAGCCGGAACATAGAGAAGCCATCACTGCTATTTTCCCTTTCTCCTATCTTCTTGACAGTTATGCTCCGCTGATGAAAGCCATAATGAGATATTTCACTTGTGAAGGGAGGTTTAGCCAGATTTTTGCCTATCATGTTCGCTTGTTGATGCATTTTACTAGAAGCAGGCAATTAAACCTTCCATACTTTTTGTCCAAAAGCATAGAGAAAATGGCAGCTACTGTCCAAAAGAAAACTCCACCTCAGCAAATCCCTTCTCTCTTTCACCATTCCCTGATCAAAATCATCTTCTTACACCAGCTGGCGAAGAAAAGGGGTTTCATGGGATTCATTCATTAGCCATGCCGATTTCGCCACTGTCCCTCCTGTTCATGTGTCTCCTACTCAGCCTGTCCTTCGCCCAGTGCCTTTATCTAGTAGGCCTACCCCTAAAAAACTCAAGATAACCACTGGGCAGCCAAGTAAACAGGGAGAAGGAGAGGTGAAGGAGCTGCTGTGGAGAAAGGCCGAGTTATGAAGAAGAAAGACGATTTCGAGGACAAAGAAAGCAGCTGGAAATCAAAGGGATTAGGCCTAGAGGTTGATGAACAGCAGCAAATTCAGGAAGAGGGACAGCAGCTAGAGGTTGATGAACAGCAGCAAATTCAGGAAGAGGGACAGCAGCTAGAGGTTGAGGCAAGGGCGATCAAGTACAAAAAGGAGGCAGAAAAGGTGCAAGTAAGAATTGAAGAGCTCATTGGCGAGTTTGATGATGAAGAGGAAGAGGACCAGCCTAGGCGAAAGAGGCCTAGGACCATCGGGCTTAGAAGAGCCTTGGAGAAACAGAGAGCAGAAGAACAAGCTCAATTTGAAGCCTTTCCTCTCACTGCCCTCTTTGAGCAAGAAATTGAGGAAAACAAGGAAGCATGGCTTGAGAGGGCTAACCAGCATTTGGAAACAAAGCTTGAGAAGGCAAACAGGGATCTTGAACTACAGAGAAAAAGGACTCTTCACTTTCGTGGTTAACCGCTTGCTAAAATCAAGGTAGTACAAGAAAATGTCAAGAAGAAGGAGAGGCGCTCAGGCACGAGGGCAAGCAAAAAGATCAGCTCCTCGATATTTGGCTTCTCAGCCGAAAGAGCATGTCTCTATGGACCTTTGAGGGTCATGCATGCAAATTTTGGGCCTGTTTCAGAAACTTGTTGTTTTTTGGCATTTTTTGGGTTTTTGGCCAAAAACTCATAAATGCGCCATTTCAGTTTGATGAGTCGTCAAGGGAGGAGGGTGATACCAATAGATGCCATAATTTCATGAGCAGCTCTCCAGCGATTTTCAGGGCATTTGAAGATCATTCGCCCCCTCAAATTGGCGAAAAACAGCCTCATTTCGCACATTCTGCCCGCCATATCAGCAGCCTGCTATTTTCTGGGTTTTTGCGCACAGGTACAGTTTTGAGGGACTTTCAGAGATCAGATTGAGGTGATTCCACTTGCGCCGGAAAGCAGACACAGAGAGATTTCCAACGAGCCATCATGAGCCTCATTTTGACATCGGGAAGGCTTCCATTTGCATCCAGCAAGTCAGGGGACCTTTTTCAGGCATAAATATGAAGTATTTTTGTAATTTTTGAACTCCAAAAATCTGCTTTTCCACAATGTGCGTTAAGCTTTTTTTATCATGGGAAAATCATGTAAAGTCAATATAATTTCCGTTTTTAGCAGTTTTTTAGATATTTTATGGGATATTTTGTGCCTTGGGCTTTGCAAAGCCTCAAGGACAAGTTTAGATATTTTGACTTCGCCAATGGGATAGCTAGTTGCTCCATGAGGTTTTCCTCCCTCAAGCCTATTTATTCCATGGGTTTCATTGTAAATCAGAGGCTGAACTTGAGAGAAGAATTAATACATTGGTCATATGAGCTTTGATGAATACACTTGTGTTATGATGTTTGGATTGCCTCTTGGATGCTTTTCAGGAATGTTGAAGGCTTGTTGATGGATTCCTTGACATGGTAGAATGGTATAGTGCTTCTTAATGTTGTTTTGTCTTCTAGTTTTCACTCATATTTCATTTTTCTTGTTGCTATAGATCAGTAAAGATTGATTTTGAGACATGCCCATGGAGGCACCTCAAAATCCCTGAATCTTCATAGCTTGATGTTTTCTTCTCCCTTAGTTATGCTAAAGAATTCTTAGCTGCTCTTTAGTAATCTAAGGTATTGTTGCTAAGTTTTTTTTCATCAGTTCCATGTATGTTGAGTAGGATGTATGGTTTTCCCTACCTACCTATCACCATTTCATAGTTCCGTCCATAAAACTTTTCTTCTCTTTGATCTGATTTGTTGATCATTTATTTGAATCCAAGGAGGCAGATCCGATCTAGGCCTTGCTCTAAATCAAGAAACTTATTTGTCCAAGTGCCCAATGACTTAGAGACTATGTTTAGTGTTCCTCAAAGACAGGCTTTCTTATGAGCAGTTATTTTGTCTCATGTGTTTTCCCCAAAGTCCGACAGCCATTTCTCAAGGAGGCTCTACCTCTATGCATGGCTGGAATGTTTGATTTCCTATGTATTGATTAGCTTATAGTTATTCCTAGCATGATTAATGGCTTGCTATTACATGTTTATGTCTGCTATTAACTAGTTTGCACTTGAAATCCCTTGTCTTTCACCAACTTATTGTCCATCTAATCCATTTTGCCCAGAGATCCCCTCTACTGTGAATCAAATCGGCCCTACAACAGCTTTACATCATCACTTCATAGCTTCCTTGATCTTTTTGACCCCATAGCCCAATTTATCTACATCTTGTCATCCAGTTTATGTATTTGATCAGTTTCATCCCTCACAAACATAAAAAAACTAAAAAAACCAAAACACACTTCATAACTAGCCTAATATCAAAACATCGCAAGTAAACACACCGACATCTTCTACACATATAGAGAGAGCCCTCTCTGAGTCCAGGAAGGCTAGGTCCTTGGGCTCCAAAGCTTGGTTTGATGTTACATCATCATTTGGCTAGCCAATCGGCCAAATCACGGGACCCTAACATAATGGCGATCACGGTGGGACTTTGAGTTAGTGACAATCTAAGGACACCTTAGAACTCTAGAAGTCCCTTATTTTTAAGAATACTGTTTGATTGACTTATCCCACCGCTCTCTAATGGCGATCACGGTGGGACTTATTGAGTACATGACAGTCTAGCGAACTCTTATAGACTCTTTAATCCTTCAATCCTAAACTCAGACCATCAGCCTTTAGAATCATTTAGTGTAAACTCTATGTTTCACCATCTTAGCGAAGTGATGAATCAGGTTTATAACACTCTTACATCCTAGGCTGCACATAAAACTCAGAAAAAACCACAAAAACTCCCTTAGATTGGTTTTTGATAGTATTGGTGGTGGACCATACAAATATACCTCAAAACAACTAAAAATCCACCTGGCGACTCCACTAGCCTCCAGTAGGCCTTACTACTTTGCTAAATTTTAGAATACCATCCGATTTAGCCACCTCATCGCCACCCTAACATAATGGCGATCACGGTGGGACCTTGAGTGATTAAAAGCTTAGTTTCCCTCATCTTTAGAAGCCTTTAAGAATACTATCTGATTGACTTATCCCACTGCTCACTAACATAGTGACACTCACAGTAGGACCTTCCGAGTTGGTGACAATCTAAGTACAACTTAGTAACTCCCGAAGTCTCAATCAAGCTTAGTAAACTTAGAGATTGTGTGAAAGGTAGAAAATAGCTCCTTCACCATCTTAGCAAAATGATGAGTCAGTTATAGAAAACCCTTCCAAACCTTATAGGCGCATAAAAACTCAAAAAACCCCAAAATACTCCTTTAGATTGGTTTTTGACAAGTACTGGTGGTGGACCATACAAGTATATCTCAAAACAACTGATAATCCACCTGGCGACTCCACTAAACTCTAGTAAGCCTTACTATTTTACCAAGCTCCAGGCTACTATCCGATAGACCTTTCCCATCACTCACTAACATAGCGGGAGATGGTAAGACACTGAGTACATAATAGTCCAGCAAACTCTTATAGACTTTTTGGTCTTTTGGGTACCATAAACAAGCAAGCAGTCCATAGACTCATTTTTTAGAGTAAACTCTTTTTGTTCTCATCACCCTAGCAAAGTGTTGAAACAAATCTAGGATACTTTAACAAACCATAGGCTGCACATAAAACTCAGAAAATCCAAAAAACATTCTCAGATTAGTCTTGGTGGTGGACCATAGCTTTATTCACAAAACAACTAATTTTCCACCTGGCGACTCCACTAATCCATCCCTTTACTTTTTGACCATCCTTCGCCTTAGTATAACTTTAGAGAAATCACTCATCCAAAACATTCACCAATATCATTCTCTCTAAACTCTGGATCTAAAATCTGGCTTCACAAAGAATCAATACCAGATCCCATCCAGACCCAACTCCCCCTATCATAGTAGATGACCCAGAAAAGATTCTGTGGCAAGCTTCCGAAACTGATCATCTAGCTACCGATAGATCCATCCGTAGAACAAGATCTGTACCTAAAACTCGCAATATCCTTCTAGATTCACCTTCGGAACTAGAGTCATCACAAGCTCTTCCCCGAAGTAAATCGTATAGTAAGATAAACTTCGACGATCTTGAACCCCTAAACCCACCACAGAGTCCTATTAGAGAAGCTTCACCAGCCACTCCTCCTGATTTCCAGCTTCTTTATCAATTTGCTCCTATCATCCCAGATCTGCTCAAAACCAGATCACTAGTCCAAGTTCATCCGCTACACCTGGTCAGACCACCACTGTTCAAACCACTTCATTTCAACCTACTAATCCTCATCTTGTACATCATCCATTAGCTCCAGGCATGGCAGCCTGGTACACACCTTTGGTGTTGCCACCACCTTTAGCTCCTCTCCCAAACAAATATCAAGACAAGATCCCACACTTTACTGGAGAAGACACCACCACACCTCAACAGCATATAAGTAGAATGACTGATGCTTATGAATACCTAGAGGTACAAGACGAGACTGTCCGAATGAGAATATTTGCCCAAAGTCTTGGTGGTGAACCCAAAGCATGGTTCAAAAGTTTAGCTCCAAATAGTATCCATGATATCCCATAACTACATCAAGTTTTCAGAAACCGGTGGGAAATCCGAAGAAATCCCATTCAAATCCTGTCAGAATATAACAGCCTAAAACGGGAAAATGGTGAAAGTGTCCAAGCTTACTGTACTAGGTTCAACAGTGTATATAACTCCCTTCCACCTCATTTCAAACCTCCACTTGGTTTAGCTTTGGCAAAATTTCCTGAGGGTTTTGATCCGGACATGACATATCATTTGAGAGATAAGGATCCCCCTACCTTGGAGGAAATGCAACAAATAGCCATAAAAGCAGATGCCAACTTAGCTGAAAAAAGGGCTAGAACTAGATCATAAAGAAAGGTCACATATAGAGATGAGGTTTCTACTTCATCACCTTCCCTAGATCCTAGAATAGATGACTTAGTCAAATCCATGGCTAAAATGTGGGAAAAGATCAATGAAAAAGCTCCTGTTAGGGACAACCAGCCAAACCCTCCAATCAGAAACCGAAACCAAAACTTTAGGAGGGAACAGCCCCAAAAAAGACCAAGGGACAATGACCAACAGATCAGGCCACCTTTCAATGAAAACTATGTGGAAGAAGATGATAGGGACTCAGAACCTCTTGATGAACATCATTTAAACCTCATAGGGTCTGACAATGAAGGTGAGGTGTACCTCACCGAAGAAGAACAAGCCTTCTTTTCGCCTGATCAAGATGAGACCAATTATGAGGATCCTGATGATCCTGCCATAGAATTTCAAAATGCTATTGAAGAATCCCACAGGCAATATGACCTTAGAAGCAAAAGAAACCAAGATAATGTCAAGAAAGGTAACTCTGATACTGTTAAAGCTCCAGATACCATCCTCAAAAAAGCATCAAGCAGTGACAAAATCAAGGTTGAAAAGGCTGATCAAAGCCAAGCTAAAGTTACCCAAACTAGTCCTCTCTCATATACTCCTGATACTTCTACGAAGGTCACCAAAACAACTATGGCAAACAAAATCCCTAAACAAGGCCAACAAGCTCAGAACATAGACAAGGTCTTAGCTGAAAAAGCTGAAACAAACATATCTAAACTTCAAGTGCCTTTTAGCTTTGAAGGCGAGATCGCTAAGATCAAAATCACCATGCCTCTTACTGAACTCATTGCCCAAAACTCTTATAAATCCAAAGTACTAAAAGTCTTAAATCTAGGGAATGATGCGAACACTGTTAATCTCACTGATGACATTCCTGAAGTATTGTTCGGTCCAAAGGTAGAAGGAAAATTCCAAGAGGGAGTTACTCTTCCTTTTTACATTAGCCTAAACATCCACGACCAAATCCTCCATAATGCCATGCTAGACTCCGACGCCTCGCATAATCTTATGCCGAAGGTAGTAATGGAAAGATTAGGCTTGGAAATCACAAGACCATACAAAGACTTGTATTCATTTGATTCAAGCAGAGTCCAATGCCTGGGTTTGATCAAAGACCTTTGTTTTATTCTCGCCCAAATACCCGCGAAACATCTAATCATGGATATAGTAGTGGCAGACATTCCTCCCAAGTACGGGATGCTCCTATCCAGATCTTGGGGAGCCAAACTCCAAGGGAACATCCAACTAGACATGTCATATGCCACCATTCCTGTGTTTGGTCAGACCAGAATTTTGTACCGCGAATCACACATGAAATACATGATCAGCAGTCAAGATAGGCCAGATAACATTCCAATGTGTTCTTTGCGGTCCGACCTAAACTCTTTCATTATGCATATTGATGTAAACATGGAAGAAGAGTTAGAAGAAACTGATAAAGACTTAGATCCACCGCATCAGTTGTCCCTGGTACCCTATGATGAACTGGACACTCAAAACTACCATGATCATGAACAGCTGTGTCTTGAAGAAAGTAAGTTTCCCCTCTCCCAAGTAGGATTAGAGCAAGAAGCCCAAACTCTCATGTACTATCAAGAAAATTGCTCTAGCTTTAGTCAAACACCAGCAGTAGCTTGTGGAAATTTCTTCCGGGTAAAAGCTTTAGAAGACCTACACATCATAAACCTATTTGGAACCTGGGAGAAAGGGAGTTTAATGTTTCTACCATACCTCAAAAATTTACCATCATGTGACCCTCCTACTGCAAATAAAACTTTGACCATAACCTCAGTAGCTCAACATCTTGAGAAAATGCCAGATGAAATTCTTATGAGCAAGTATGACAGTTATAATCCCAGCATACCTGAACTACTAAAATTGGCTCATATTCTGTCTTTTCATGAAGAACTTAGAAAAGCCAAAATCAGGAATCTCATGCAAAATACTAATTTCTACAGAAAAAATAAGGGAAAACATTGTGTCACTACCTTTTCCTCAAAGAACAACTTTAACAAAAGCAAACACAACAAACTAAAACAAACTGAAATGATCAAAGATAAAACTAGTGGCCATAAAATCTGCTTTGATTTTAGAAATAATACTGCATCTCCATACAACAAAAATCATGTTTTTTCTACTCAAGATCATGATTCACCAATTGAAAATGTTTCTAATCATGTATTCTTGCAAGATCATCTTTCAGATCATAATCATCAGATTCCTTTACAAAGTAAACAACTTAAAGATTTTTTCCAGTTTGCGGGAGGTTAATCTGATTTCAAATTCAAAATTGCTAAACCACCCAATATCAGAAATCTGTTCGTGAAGGCCATGTTCCTAGTTTTAAATTTCTGTGTTTTTGCATACCTTGATGATGTCACTATCTATTTCAAGAATTATCAAGAGTACATACATTACCTGAAGAAAGCATACAGTAAGAAAAGGAGTGGAAATCAGATATTCAGAGAGGTAGAGAGGGAGGATACTGGGCTATTTAGAGATTCTTGCATGAATCCCTATGTCATGTTAGAGAGAGAAAATTTCCCAAATTTTTCTTTTCAAGAGTTAAGTGGGCCAAGGGTGAGAGGAGATCCTTACGAGGATAAGATGCTGAAATTCCGTCATTTCCAAGATTTTTGAGTTTCAAACACTTTCAGTCATTGTAGATACCATTGTTTGAAATATTGAAAAAATAGAAAAATCAAAAACAGTAAAAGATAGGAAAGTCAAAAACAGTAAAAAGCAGAAAAGAGGGCAAGTGAAGATAGAACAAAGGCCCCATGTTCCAAAAAATAGTCTTTCGGAAAGCAAGCAAGTCTAAATGCCGCTACTAGTGCTTCAATGTCTTGTTCAGCTATCTAGCCTAATCATAGCTGAGCATGTTTGAATTTATTTGCTGATAAGTTAGTGAGCGCCAAGATAGTCAACATTGTGTAAGATTGACTTATCACAGAGCTTAGATTAGGGAGAGATTCTGGTTCCACATGCCTAAAACAGAACCAAAGAGAAAAGCGAGGGATGAAAAACACATTGTACATCTTAGCCCCGCTTGTCTAGTTTCCTTTTATTGCAGAATAACATTTGTGTGCAGCTTGTCTTTTATGCCGCAAATGCATGACAAATCAGATTGCCTAATCCTGATTTGATCATTTTTGAATTTCATGTTGTAGATTAGAGAATGAAATCCTGTCAAACTGCTTAATCTTGACAGTTGATCTAATTTTAGGTAGAGAAATGAAGGAGTTCATCAGCCTAATCTGAACTCCTGGCAGATATAAGAGTAGAAATAGATAGTTTCATTTTGCAAAAAGAAAAATATGCATTGTCAAAAGGCTGCTAGTTCAAATGCGCCGAAGAGAAGAAAAAATGTTAGGAAAGATAGTGGGGTAGGTAGAAGTATCATTGATGTTAACCATGCTGTCACTTTTCAGAAATAACATCAAGAGAAGGGTAAATTTTGTGCCAATGGATAAGGCACTGGTCTTCATAAGCCAAAAATCTGAATTCTGGACACCTCCTGACGAGGAGCTGCCCTCCCCAAATGGAGCCACTGTTAGCCATCAGTATTTTTACATGTTAGTGATGACTATATCTACAGCTGAGTTTTCTAGAAACTGATTTCCTTATGTCAATATGTCATCCAGAAAACCCTCCTAAAACTTTTTTTCACCTTTCTACCTTTCCAGTTCGCCCATGTCGAATATCAAAACCTCATATCACAATCCTATCCAGCTTCAGCCTTATTGGTCTGCCCATCAGCCTTAAAAGGCAAATCCACATCTGTTTCAATAGTCTCCCCTATGTTAGGAAGTGGTGTTTTAGGACATTTCACCTTTGGCAATCATCAAAAGGCCAAAAAGCCTCCATCTGCAGCAGACCTACCATGACTGATCCCTTACTTTGCAAATGAAATTGACAAACAGCCTTAAGTCGCGCCACTCATATTCCTTAGGTCTCAGCACTGCATAAAGCCCAATCTCAAGCTGACTAGTAGGTTTTTCACAATGTTCTATGGTTTCTACAAAGGCAGGAAATGTAACTTCATCTTAGGAGGAAATGCTTGATCTACAGCTAGAGGAACAACTGCTTCTAAATGTATTGTGAGCCTGAGATGAAGCTGCAAAACAAAAGTCACTCATCAGGACCTTACAGCTCTTTCCAGCATGAAAATCACAGTAAGAAAGGGTCGCCACTGTCTCAGCAAAATGGTAAATTGTCAAGGCCTAGAACCTCCTTCATTTACAAGCAGAGGGTTAGGGCGCCTCCTTCATCCATAAGCAGAGGGCGCAGGCCAGTGTTGACTCAGAAGGTTGCAAAAGTCCAGGTTTGCCTTTACTGAAACAATGAAACAATATCTTCAGGTCTCATGAATGTAATTGATGATCATAACAGGAATGGAGCTTGAAATATGCTAGCTCAAAAGAAAGGAGAGTCTGATTTGATAAAAGAGATCATCTGAAACTTTCAAGTCAGGTGAGTTGTTGAAACTTTAGAAGGCCTGTCATCAGTAAACATTCCAAAGCATAAGTACCCTGTCTATCCACAAGATCAAATAGAACAGATGATAACCAATGCCATTACACAGGCAGGAGAAAGTTCTTGGTTTTTCAAGAAAGCACTGACCTTCATAGTCACAAAGGTTATTTGTCAAGTAAATCAATCATGAGATGAACAAGCCACATATCTAAATCACCCTTAGGACAGTGCAGGGAGACAGTATTACTCTGGCTAGGGTTACTGTTGACACACAATGATGCTTGCAAGAGAAGGTGCTAAGACTGATGTTTTCCAAGTAGTTTATTTACCATCACCTTCAGAAAAAGGCTGTCTCGAAAAGAATTGTTTAAAAACCTTCAAATACCTTACCTGATGAAGAGCCTCCTCCATATATGAGCAGATGGCCAAAGCTATTGCAAGTTGCTAAAACTAATTGATACAAGAAAGCAGTGGAAGGACACCAAAAACTGAGTAAAGGTCATTGTACAGGTGAATGATAGTGCTGATGATGCAAAGGTATTGGTGCTCCTATTCAAAAGAGCTGTCTGTCAGACCAGACGAAATGGAAGGGAGACAAAAGAATGAACATAGGCATGACTGATACTACAAAGAGTAGTTGCTTTAAGAAGGGTTAAAGAGGTACCCCATTGTCACCCGCCATTAAGTTTAAAGGAAGGATTCTAGGAGAGTAAAGCAAGTAGAAGTAGAGGTGAAAGCATGCAACTACAAGAAGGCACTTACACCAAGGAGAAAGCTTATAAGTCACCTAATACTCGTAAATTATTAACAAGTTGGAGTGCACAGGCAATCCCCCGTTGAGTGATAAAACAGCTCAAATGTCTTTTTGCCGCTTTTTGAATGACTTTTTCTTCCTTAACATTTCACTAACTAATCAAAACAAAAGGGTCAGGCAGCGTATGCATGTAGATTAATGTCTTTTATAAAAGACTAATGCACTACAAGCACTACCAAGATATGTTAACAAAGCAAGCCCCTGCTTTTTGTAAGCCTAACAGTTGTTTTTTAGCATTATCTTCACAGTGGTAAGGTGGGTTTCATTTCGTCAGAAAATAGCACCAATATTGTTAAAAAACAATAGCAGAGATAATATAGATATGCTTGGATTATTGGTCGAAGTTCAGAGCTCGGGGTCAGAATCAAAGGGCGGGTATACATATGCAAACAACAAACCCATTGTTTGAAAAAACACACAGAGTTAGAAATCAATGTTAATTCCGAAAGGGTAAGTGACCGTTGGAGAGTTATGGTGATATAGTATCAAAGGGTAATTATGGTGTAAATTTTTCATTTTCAAAAATCTGAAGAAGAGCCCACACCTCTCCACCATTGAGACAAAGAGAATCTGGTCGGAAATTCACAGGTTTGCCCTAGAAGAAGCAGTGCGACGTGCCTGGGATTTGGCGCAACGTGCCTGGGCAGCAAAATACACGGGGCCTCTTCGTCGGCGCGACGTGCCTGTAGGTGGGCGCGACGTGCCTGTAGGAGGCCACCCGACCACACGACAGGCCAACCCGACAAGTTTTCCTGCGCGACGGGTTTTCTCCAAAGGTTGCCGCGCGGCTTTTCCAGACTATCCAGGGTTTCTTTCATCCTTTCAAGCGGGCATCCATCAAATTTGAGGTATTTTTATGAACTCCCCATCAATTGCAAGGTGTTGATAAATGACAAGAATGTTTGAAAACCCCGGACCTTGCCATTATTGCTAAAAACAAAAGCAGTTTTCCTACACAGTGAGATGAGGTAATTACATTGTGATAATACGGGGTTTTATGGTTAGGAACCAGTCTGTGTCGTTTTCAAATCATGTATTTATTGACATCAGAGGTTTCAAGAACAGAGTGATTGTTGCCTATCTCACAAGCACACCTTTGTAGCAAACTGCCCCCCTATTTCACTATATTTCACTACTGTAAGTTTGTTGACAGAGAGCTTCCAAAGATGACAGCACATTAAAAGGCAGAATTTGTTGATGAGAAGTTACACATTGGAGGCAGGGGTATAGAGGTTTTGATGGATTTTTAAAAAAACTCACAAAGCAGAGAGTGTATTCTATAAACCACTGTAGCACTGATTTTTCACCAAGCTAAGTCTGCTTCTCCCTGTATTACATCATTGTGAAGAATTGTTGACAGAGAGTTTTCTAAGGGTGGATAGGGCCATTTTTCCGGAGGGCAAAGTTTGTTGGTGGTCAAATCTAAACTTTGAAGGCAGAGGTATACAAGTAATGTTTTCTTAAAACTTCACAAGAAGAAGTGTCCCTCATAAAGCACTATGTATGGTTAACCTAGGTTTGCCCTTTTTTCTTCACCTCATTATCATGTTGAAAAGCTGATTGACAAAGAGGCTCTAAGGGTAAATGTTACATTGAAGGGCAGACTTCATTGATGTGTTTATAACTCTGGAGGCAGAAGTACAAAAGCAGTTTTTTGTTCTCTTAAAACTTCACAAAGGAAAGGGGCCTTTTTTCTGAAGAACAGAGTTGTTAGTGTTTGAAGTTAATACTGGAAACAGAGGTACAGGTATTTGGGTGGATCTCTTAAACTCACAAGCAGAAAAGGTGTCCTTCACAAAGCACTGTGCACTGTTTTTACAATCTAACTTGAGTCTGCCTTTCCTAGAAACCATATTGTGTCATGTTGAAGACTTGGTGACAGAGATTTTCAAAGGTAAACAGCATAGTGAAGGACAGAGGTTGTTGATGTTGGATTTTGACATCAAAGGCAGAGGTATAAAGGTGGTGATTGACTTCTCAAAAGTCACAAGTGAAAGGTGTTTTCCTTAACACTGTGGGTTAATTTTTCACCTAACCAAAAGGTCTCCTTTCTTTCCACTGTATGGTCTCTACAGAAATCTGTTGACAGAGGTATTCTTCAAGGTGAATGACCTAAAGAGCAGGGTTATTATATTCGAGTTTTGTTTTGAAAACACAAATAACAGTGTTGGTTGATCCCTAGCAAACTCACCAAGAGGAATGATTGCTTAATACTATATATAGGAAATTTATACAGCATATTGTCTCATCTTTATTGATGGTTTTCTATTAAGAAGTTTACATAGCTAAAGTGTATCCAGATTTGAAGGACTGTTGTTAATGAGTGCAGAGGTGGCTTATTCCAAGAAACATTGTTGCATTTTATTCAAAACCACAGGGTCCATATCTGTCCAAGCAGTGTAGTGGCCAGTTTCAATCCAGCAGGACATTTTTCATACAGTGAAGGCATTTTGCCTATTCCAAAGTTTGGTCAAAGTCAGAATGCCTCCAAAGCGAGATCACAAAGGCGGACAACATAAGAGATATGAGCCTATCTCCATAGAAGAAATCAATGCTCACCCATCAGTGCTTTTCAATTTCCATGAAGTAGGCTGTCTTGATTTCTGTCAGAGGATAGAAGAAGTCAAGAGTTTCTCGCCACTTACACATTTGTGTGCTTTGAGATTCAAGGACAAACACTTCCAGTTAGCAGGTCTTGACTTCAAAATCTCCCCAAGGTATGTATCCAAGGCTACCAAGATCCCGTATCATGGTGAAAAGTGGTTTAAACAAGCGCATCTTGATCTGGAGTATTATAAACCTTTCATCAAGCCGGAACATAGAGAAACCATCACTGCTATTTTCCCTTTCTCCTATCTTCTTGGCAGTTATGCTCCGCTGATGAAAGCCATAATGAGATATTTCACTTGTGAAGGGAGGTTTAGCCAAATTTTTGCCTATCATGTTCGCTTGTTGATGCATTTTACTAGAAGCAGGCAATTAAAACTTCCATACTTTTTGTCCAAAAGCATAGAGAAAATGGCAGCTATTGTCCAAAAGAAAGCTCCACTTCAGCAAATCCCTTCTCTCTTTCACCATTCCTTGATCAAAATCATCTTCTTACACCAGCTGGAGAAGAAAGGGGTTTCATGGGATTCATTCATTAGCCATGCCGATTTCGCCATTGTCCCTCCTGTTCATGTGCCTCCTACTCAGCCTGTCCATCGCCCAGTGCCTTTATCTAGTAGGCCTACCCCTAAAAAACTCAAGATGACCACTGGGCAGTCAAGTAAACAGGGAGAAGGAGAGGACAGTGAGCCACAGGGAGAAAAGGAGGATGATGAACAGCAGCAGCTAGATTTTGAGGGACAGCAGCAGTTGGAAATCAGTGGACAGCAGCTAGAGGTTGATGAACAGCAGCAAGTATAGGAAAAGGAACAGCAGCAGACAGAGGTTGAAGAGCAGCAGGTTGAAAACAAACAAATGAAGCTTCATGCAGCCATTCATGAGGCAAGGGCGATCAAGTATAAAAAGGAGGCAGAAAAGGCGCAAGTAAGAATTGAAGAGCTCATTGGCGAGTTTGATGATGAAGAGGAAGAGGACCAGCCTAGGCGAAAGAGGCCTAGGACCATCGGGCTTAGAAAAGCCTTGGAGAAACAGAGAGCAGAAGAACAAGCTCAATTCGAAGCCTTTCCTCTCACTGCCCTCTTTGAGCAGGAAATTGAGAAAAACAAGGAAGCATGGCTTGAGAGGGCTAACCAGCATTTGGAAACAAAGCTTGAGAAGGAAAACAGGGATCTTGAGCTACAAAGAAAAAGGACTCTTCACTTTCAGAAGCTAAATCAGTTTGCCAGGCGAAAATTGAAGGTAGCACAAGAAAAATTGAAGAAGTTGAAGGAGAGGCGCCTAGCACGGAAAGAAGCAAAAAGCACATCAGCCCTCGATATTTTGGCTTCAGCTTCGGAGCATGTCTCTATGGACCTTTGAGGGTCATGCATGCAAATTTTGGGCCTGTTTCGGAAACTTTTTGTTTTTTGGCATTTTTTGGGTTTTTGGTCAAAAACTCATAAATGCGCCATTTCAGTTTGATGAGTCGTCAAGGGAGGAGGGTGATACCAATAGATGCCATAATTTCATGAGCAGCTCTCCAGCGATTTTCAGGGCATTTGAAGATCATTCGCCCCCTCAAATTGGCGAAAAACAGCCTCATTTTGCACATTCTGCCCGCCATATCAGCAGCCTGCTATTTTCTGGGTTTTTGCACACAAGTGCAGTTTTGAGGGACTTTCAGAGATCAGATTGAGGTTATTCCACTTGCGTTGGAAAGAAGACACATAGAGCTTTCCAACGAGCCATCATGAGCCTCATTCTGACACCGGGAAGGCTGCCATTTTCCTTCAACAAGTCAGGGGACCTTTTTCAGGCATAAATATGAAGTATTTTTGTAATTTTTGAACTCCAAAAATCTGCTTTTCCCAAATGTGCGTTAAGCTATTTTTATCATTGAGAAATGATGTAAAGTCAATATAATTTCCGTTTTTAGTAGTTTTTTAGATATTTTATGGGATATTTTGTGCCTTGGGCTTTGCAAAGCCTCAAGGACAAGCTTAGATATTTTGACTTGGCCAATGGGATAGCTAGTTGCTCCATGAGGTTTTCCTCCCTCAAGCCTATTTATCCCATGGTTCTCATTGTAAATCAAGAGGCTGAACTTGAAAGAAGAATTAATGCATTGGTCATATGAGCTTTGAAGAATACACTTGAGTTATGATGTTTGGACTGCCTCTTGGATGCTTTTGAGGAATGTTGAAGGCTTGTTGATGGATTCCTTGACATGGTAGAATGGTATAGTGCTTCTTAATGTGTTTTGTCTTCTATTTTTCACTCATAATTCATTTTTCTTGCTGCTATAGATCAGTAAAGATTGATTTTGAGACATGCCCATGGAGGCACCTCAAAATCCCTGAATCTTCATAGCTTGATGTTTTCTTCTCCCCTAGTTATGCTAAAGAATTCTTAGCTGCTCTTTAGTAATCTAAGGTATTGTTGCTAAGTTTTATTCATCAGTTCCATGTATGTTGAGTAGGATGTATGGTTTTCCCTACCTACCTATCAGCTGCCCATAGTTCTGTCCATGAAACTTTCTCTTTGACTGATTTGTCGATCATTTTGTTGAACCAAGGAGGCCTAGTCCCGATCTAGCCCTTTGCCTAAAACTATGAAAACTTATTTGTCCAAGTGCCCAATGACTTAGAGACTATGTTTAGGCGTTCCGGCATAGTTTATGAGTTGTTAGTTTGTCTCATGTGTTTTCCCAAAAGTCTGATAGCCTTTTCCCGAAGTTAGAGGGTCTTATACCCCTATGTATGGCTGGAATGTTTGATTTCTATGTATTGATTAGCTTATAGTTATTCCTAGCATGATCAATGGCTTGATATTACATGTTTATGTCTGCTATTAACTAGTTTTCACTTGAAATCCCTTGTCTTTCACCAAATTATTGTTCATTTAATCCATTTTGCCCGGAGATCCCTTCTATTGTGAATCAACTGCCTTACAAGAAATTTTACATCATCACTTCATAGCTTCCTTGACCTGCTGACCTTGTATAGCCCAATTTATCTACATCTTGTTATCCAGTTTATGTATTTGATCAGTTTCATCCCTCACAAACTTAAAAACTAAAAAACCAAAAACACACTTCATAACTAGCCTAATATCATAACATCGCAAGTAAACACACCGACATCTTTTACACATATAGAGAGAGCCCTCTCTGAGTCCAGGAAGGCTAGGTCCTTGGGCTCCAAAGCTTGGTTTGATGTTACATCGTCATTTGGCCAGCCAATCGGCCAAATCACGGGACCCTAACAAAGTGATGTCTGAGCTTGAATGAATACTTCTCTCTGAAGTATATCTGAATGGAGAGGGTTACAGTTGAATGAAAGATCTGAATGTATGATGCACCGATGAAGGAGTGATGAAGAAGGGGATCTAGATCTGAAATGCACTTGTATTTGCTAGATCTGTTTATGGAATGATTAGATCTAAGATGAGGCGAACATCTGTCTGAAGTAAAGGGTAAACATCTGTATGATGCATCTGTTCTGAAGAATTTCAATGACCTAAATATCTGAAGAACCATACGCTAGTTCGACGAAGAGGAAGCGCGTATATACGCGGCTTCACTGAAGAGAAAGCGCGTATGCGCAATAAAATTATCTCTGTAATTTGTACTGAAGTATACGCTGGTTTATGTGGATGGAAGCGCGTATATACGCGACATCAGTGAAATAAAAGCGCGTATGCAAACTAGGGTTTTCTGAAGCAAGGGGTATGAAATGTCTGATCTGTTCTGCTGTGTTTCTGCTATCTGATCTGTGTTGATAAGTATTTTTTGGTGATGTATGTTTGGGCTTAAATGTATGGAGTGGGTCCAGTATGAAAATATGATGAAACATGGCCTGCAAGTGGTGTCCTAAAGGAAGCTTTGGATCCAGTGTGAAAATTGATGAAACGTGGTCCATAGAGGTGCTGAGGGTTGTAGCCTTCAGTCAGGGGGTTGTAGCTCCCTTCCAGGTGAGGCTGGTAAACGAGAGCAGGGGGTCGTAGCTCCCTTCCAGAAGAGGCTGGTAAACGAGTCAGGGGGTTGGAGCTCCCTTCTAGGAGAGGCTGGTAAACGAGCGCAGGTGGGTGCCTGCGTGCTAGTAGGAGTCTGCGCCAGCACATATGTTGTAAGATGTTTTCTCTATAATAAAATATTGAAGGTTGAGCAACTGCAGCGGTGGTTTTCTCCCGACTTGGGTTTCCACCTAAAATCCTGGTGTTCATGTGTGATGATTATGTGTGATGGTTTATTCTTTTCTTACTGCACATGTTTACTGTTTATTGAACATCTAATGAATGAATGATGGAATGATATAAGTGAAGAATTAATGGCATAATTAGATCTCTGTGTATACGCGAGTTTTATGAAGGATATCCGCGTGTATACGCTAGTTTGCTTCAGCAAAGTAGCGTATGGGTTTTAGAGCATGAAAAAGTAAAAAGTTTTAGTTTGCCCTAAATACTGATTCACCCCCCCCTCTCAGTATTTTTCCCAACAATTGGTATCAGAGCAGGTTCTTCTGCAGAAGCTTGATCGCTTGAAGGAGATCCGTCGTAATGGGAAGTCAAGAAGGAGTGATGTCTATAAAGCCACCTCTATTCAATGGAAGCAATCTGATATTCTGGAAGGTACGAACAAAAGCATATCTGCAAAGTCTTGGTGCAGATGTATGGGCAATCGTGCAAGAAGGTTATCAATACCCCGCAAATATTCCTACTGATGCAGCTGAAAGAAAGAAGTATGAAATCAATGCCAAAGCAGTGAATGTCTTATTGGGAAGCATGTCTGAATCATAATTTGCTAAAGTGATGCAGCTACATTCAGCAAAAGAAATATGGGACAAAATCATTCTAAGCTATGAAGGAGACACAAAGGTAAAAAGTGCAAAACTCCAAACTCTCATAATTGAATATGAAAATTTAAGGATGCATAGTGATGAAAGTATTGCCAGCTTCTTTCTTCGTCTAGATGATATTGTGAATCGAATGAGAAATTTGGGTGAAACCATAACTGATACTACTCTGGTGGAAAAAGTCTTAAGATCCTTGACTTCAACATTTGACTCTAAAGTTTCAGCTATTGAAGAAAGGCAAGATCTGCAAACTCTCACTATTGTTCAATTACATGGTATTCTGACTACTTTTGAAATGAGACAAGGAGGTCCTTCCCAAATCAGAGAAGTTGCTTTTAAGGTATCTGCAAAAGGAAAAGAAAAGGAAGTTTTCAAAGAACCCAGCTATATATCCGAAGAAGAAGAAGCGAATTTCGTGAGAAAACTCCAACTAGGTACTGGAAGATTCAAAGGCAAGCTTCCCTTCAAATGTTTTGAGTGTGGAAAAGTTGGTCACTATGCTGCTAAATGTCCTTATAGAGAAAAACATGGTAAAGGGAAACAATTTGAAAAGAGGAAGAGTTACTATGCAAATGAAGATGATGATGAAGTGTCCAGTGAAGATGAAGAAGATTCTGACCATGATCTGAAAGTACTCATGGCAAAGAAGCAAAAGAAGAAGGCTACTCGAAACAAGAAGATATCTCAGAAAACTTGTATAGCATAAATTGAAGAAGATGAATCAGATAGTGATTGGGGTCCTTGTAATACTCTTCTTTGTGCAAACAATAGTGAAGATAGTGAAAGTAAAGTTGTGGATCTAGAAGAAGCTATCAAGATCAAAGTTGAAGAACAACAAAAAGAAATTGATAAGAAAGATTCTATCTACAAAGAGATGATCTCTCAAATGAAAGAACAAATAGAAATGCTGAATGGACAGGTGGACAAGTATCAAAGGTTTCATACTTATGCATCCAATCGAATTAAAGGACTAGAAGCAGAAATCAACGATCTAAATGCAGATCTCAAAGAATCACGCAAGAAGAATGAAGGACTTGAAGCTGCAATCATCTCTCTACAAGCAGATCTAGAAGTATCAAGTAAGAAGAATGAGGAACCTCTACAGCCATTTGAAAAAGAAGGCCTTGAAGAAGAAATCATCTCTCTCAAAGAAAATCTGGAAAAATCAAATAAGAAGAATGAAGAGCTGCAACAAACATGTGAAGAAAACTAAAATTGGTTGAAAGAAGAGATTCTAAATTTGAAGGATCAAGTAGAAGATGGAAGAAGGAAAGAAGAAAGCATGACAAAGCAATGTCAAGCCTTGGAGGTTGAGGTAAACATTCTCAAAGGTAAATTAGAAGAAAAGGTTAAACTTTTGAGGTTTCAAGATAGTACTAATATTTTTGACAATATTCTGAGTAATCAAAGGTCTCCTGCTATCAAACTTGGTCTTGGTTTCCATGAAACTGTTAAAGGAGAATCTAGCTCACAAGGAAGTGCTAAAAATTCAGAGGAAGTCAATGCAAAACCCGAAGTGTTGAAAGAGACAAAAGATCAACCAACAATCATGAATTCTCAAAGGAATTCATTCAAGAACGTTGAATGTTTTAAATGTCATAATTATGGGCATGTTGCAGCAAATTGCAGAAGTAGAACAATTCAGCCACAAACAAACACATTCTACTCAGAAAGATACTCTGGTAGCTTCAAGGGATATTTTTTTTCATGTAACAAGTATGGACATAAAGCAGCCGATTGTAAAAGGAGGAAGATTAGAAATACTCATTATGATTCTTATGCTTATTTTTCTGGACATATGAGATGTTATTCTTGTAACAAGTATGGACACGTAGAAAAGGAATGCAGGTTGAACAGATATGAGAAATTGGATAACTTCCAGCACACAAATAGAAAGATCAAACAAATCTGGAAAAAGATGGAGGACCGATCAGAAACGTAGGGAATATTGACCCTACTGCAGTCATCCGCTTCTGAAGCTTACTTCTTTGATTGACTGCAGGAATGATGTGGGATACATTATGAGATTTAGTAATGTATCGTCATAGGGGGAGCAATGTATGATGTCTCTCATGATTGATTTGATTATTCTGGTTATATGTATTTCTGACAAAGCATCTGATATGAAGAAGACATGTACAGGAAGTACAAGTTCAGGGGGAGATGAAGGAATGTGAAAAATTTCTATGCTTCACTTTCCATACGCGGGTTCTATTAACAAAAGTCGCGTATACACGCGAGTTCCAGCAAACACAGTCGCGTATGCATTGATGATAAGAGAATTTATATGATAGTTGAAGATCTGGAGCAGAGGTTCAGGGGGAGCATCAGTCTGACTGTTAATAACTGTATTATTGACTCAATATCAGCTTAGTTTCTCAGTTCTAAATAATGATGATATGATACATGGTTTCTTATGTTGAAGATTGTGGATGAGTCCTGTTTGATTTTTGATGAAGAGTATTCTTTGTTGAGATGAAAGTCTTATAATTCGGAGATAAGGGCAGTTCATGCAAAGATTGTTGCTGATGACTTGCTGATGAACGTATTCAGGTTGCACAAGTTAAGAAGGAGCACTGGTTCAGGGGGAGCAGCAGGTTGAATACTAATGATTGCCTTGTTGGCAATATGACTGCTTATTTTTTGATTTTTGTGATACTCATGCTTAAATGATGATGACTTGGTACATGGTTTATTATGATGAGATTTTGAGCCCTGGTTGCTGATAAGTATCTTTTGTGCTCACGCATGGATGAGTTGGATGTCGTTTGATTCAGAAATAAGAATAGATCATGCAGAGTTTGTTACTATGTTTGAGATCTTTTGCCTACATATGTTACTTCATGTTAAATCTTGAAGATCTTGATGATATTGGACCACATGGATGATTGCTTGACACATATTTGAAGATGTTGTTTTGGTATGATAATCTCTCTTGGAAAGGTTGTATTGATGCTGCAAAGAATATGAAGGCTTGGTTACTAATGTGCTTATGCTACAATCGTTGGATGACGCTTGAAGACAACCACACCGGTTTCGTACCTCTTCCAGTCCAGGAAGCATTCAACATTCAGAAGAAGCCGAAGAATCGTCTTTTTCTTATAGGATCACATCTAAAGTTAAATGAGAATATATATTGACATGTGGGGCTTGTCGAACATACTACAGAGCATACGAGTTCAGTAATAAAACCACTTTATATATCCATGTGGTCACAATTTGTTTGGAGTTTGTTCTCTTCTTTAAAGACACCAGAAGGTTTGTTTATATCTCTGATATACCTGCTTGATATCTCCTCGGTGGTGTTCCATTTCCTCATAATTCTATTTCTAATGTTTTGATAAAGATGCCTTGATGATTTTGTTGGTAAAAGTATTCAGAAGGCACAGTTCAAGGTAGTATCTTTTAGTCATTTGGGAAAGTTATTGCTTGGATGTGCACGTATTCGGTGGGGGAGCATTACGTTCTCAAGGTAATGCATCACAATGCAGATGTTCCAAATGCCTTTCTTGAGGATTTTCTGGTGTTGGTTATGAAAAGTCATATTTGTATTTTGATGAAAAGGTCATGTTGAGACCCATGATGAAAAATTGTAAATTTTAGTCATGTAAGGACTTGTCAAAATTTGTAAACCCAATTGGTTGGGTAGCTGAGTCAAATTTTGAAAACCCACTTGGTTGGGTAGCTGAATTGAAATGTGTAAACCCACTTGGTTGGGTACTTGAGTCTTATATGTAAATCCAATTGGATGGATCTTTGATGTAAGTATGAGTCATTGGTGATAGGAATTTCATAGAGTCATGTACTTCATTGGAAGATATGTTTGAAGAATCAGCATGAACTCAGGGGGAGCTTGGTATACTTCTTCCACATGTGAAGAAAAGGGGGAGAGTATGTTGGTTTTGATCCACCCTTTTCCCTTGATGTCAAAGGGGGAGAGTGACATGGTGTTTGAATGAAGAGAAAGAATTGTGTCAAAAATGGGGAATGTGACATGGTGTCCTTGTATTCTTAATGTACCTATCTGTTTTGGTAACCAAACACCATCGTGGTTGCCATCAAGTCCAAAAGGGGAGATTGTTGGCAATATGATGCAGAGTGTTGTCCTTGATGGCAACCCACTGAATGAAGATGAAGACATGAAAGTGTTGACATGTGTTGTCCTTGATGGCAAACCACCTGATGAAGTTATTCTTGACCTGATGGACTTGGTAAATGATGTAAATCTGATATGCAATGATGTTTGTTAGCAATATGATGCTGAGTGTTGTCCTTGAATGGCAAGATGATGGCAACTTACTTGATGAAGTTGTGCTTGATAGAACATGTCTTGATGAACTAAATCTGATGTATCTACAGTGAGTACAGAAGACAATGAAGAAATGAATTCAGCATGTGACAGATCTATGATGAAAAGAGTATGTCTCTAGGAATACGCGGATTTGCCTAAGGGAAGTCGCGTATGCACGCGGAAAAGAACGTTCCAAATCGCGTATGGGAAAAAGCGCTCATAAAGTGCAAAACCAGGGGTAACCACCATGGTATTGACCCATTGTATTGGGTAATGATTCGTCTAAATGACCCTGTCCAGGAATACCATCGGAAGTAATGTGGTTTTGGCTCATGGTATTGAAAAAGGGTAAACCTATATAAAGAGAAGAAATTCATTGTGCAAATCATGAGTGTGGGTGCAAGAGGTCTGAGCTTGAATGAATACTTCTCTCTGAAGTATATCTGAATGGAAAGGGTTACAGTTGAATGAAAGATCTGAATGTATGATGCACCGATGAAGGAGTGATGAAGAAGGGGATCTAGATCTGAAATGTACTTGTATTTGCTAGATCTGTTTATGGAATGATTAGATCTGAGATGAGGCGAACATCTGTCTGAAGTAAAGGGTAAAAATCTGTGTGATGTATTTGTTCTGAAGAATTGAAATGACCTAAATGTCTGAAGAACCATATGCTTGTTTGCCGCAGAGGAAGCGCGTATATACGCGGCTTCGCTGAAGAGAAAGCGCGTATGCGCAATGAAATTAGATCTGTAATATGTACAGAAGTATACGCTGGTTTATGTGAACGGAAGCGCGTATATACGCGACATCGGTGAAAGGAAAGCGCGTATGCAAACTAGGGTTTGCTGAAGTCTGTGGTAAGAAATGTCTGATCTGTTCTGCTGGTTTACTGATATCTGTCAGTGAGTTATATGTATCTGTTTCATGGTTGAATGTGCTTAAAAGTATGGAGTGGGTCCAGTCTGAAAATTTGATGAAACGTGGCCTGCAAGTTGTGTCCTAGAGGAAGCTTTGGATCCAGTGTGAAAATTGATGAAACGTGGTCCATAGAGGTGCTGAGGGTTGTAGCCTTCAGTCAGGGGGTTGTAGCTCCCTTCCAGGTGAGGCTGGTAAACGAGATCGAGGGGTCGTAGCTCCCTTCCAGGAGAGGCTGGTAAACGAGTCAGGGGGTCGTAGCTCCCTTCCAGGAGAGGCTGGTAAACGAGCGCAGGTGGGTGCCTGCGTGCTGGTCAAGTCTGCGCCAGCACATATGTTGTAAGATGTTTTCTCTATAATAAAATATTGAAGGCTGAGCAACTGCAGCGGTGGTTTTCTCCGACTTGGGTTTCCACCTAAAAATCCTGGTGTTCATGTGTGATGCTTTGTGTGATGGTTTATTCTGTTCTTACTGCACATGTTTACTGTTTATAGAACATCTAATGAATGAATGATGGAATGATATAAGTGAAGAACTAATGGCATAATTAGATCTCTGTGTATACGCGAGTTTTATGAAGGATATCCACGTGTATACGCTAGTTTGCTTCAGCAAAGTAGCGTATGTGTTTTAGAGCATGAAAAAGTAAAAGGTTTTAGTTTTCCCTAAATACTGATTCACCCCCCCCTCTCAGTATTTTTTCCCAACAGCAGATTCATGCATGCCTGCAGGAACGGTTTGACCTCATCTTCAATTCTACTATTTGGAGCCGATGTTTTATCTTGAGCACAGTCTTGTTGAGCTGCGACAAAGGTCTCCTTTCCCTTCTATAATCCCACACCTTCCATTTTAGTAGCTGCTTTACGAATCAGAGACTCCGTTTCAGCTTTTTCTGCCAACCCCCGGGTAGCCATATCGCTACGCGTTATCACATTAATGCTCAACCTCTCTTCACGAGGTTTCACCTTAACCCATTGTATATTCTGTGTAGGATTATATTGCTTTTCATGCACCTTGGCCATAAAAATCGGGCAGTCCTCGATCACATGGTCCAAATGTCTGCAATATTTGTAGGATTTCCAAGTTGGGTTCGTGCAGTCCCTCGCAAAGTGACCTACTTTCCCGCAGTTATAGAAAATCAGTTGGCCTCTACCCCTACCTGTGCTTCCCCCTCATTTCCCTCCCTTTCCCCTGGCCGGGGAACCTCCTATACCTGTGAGGGATCTAGGTGATGAGGGGTCCAACTGTACCCTATATAGGTTTCCCCGGTCGATCATCAGATCATACATTCAACAATTCTGTTCGTCATGTCCTACAGACCTACAAAACCTACACCATTGTTGTTTTACTTCTGGGATGTATGCAGCAAGGTGGGGGTAGTGGTTGGTATCATGCAGCCCAGCAATGCAGTACTCATCACACCATAGCGCCGCCCCCCTTGGTCCCACAACTTCCCTAGGGCGCAGCGGGCTGGGCCCCCCGGCTTGCATGTAGTCTGCAAGCAGCGGACAGTTATCTTTGGTGTGGCCACTCACCCTGCATCGTATGCACCATCTTTCAGGGCTAGTCTCTGCCCCTTACTCCTTGCGCAGATTCTGAATCTCCATGTGCATTTCCTCTAGCTGGCCTTGTATCTGTTGTACTCCTAACTGGGTGTCATCTCTTGGCGCAGCTTCCAAATTCATGGAAACCTCCAAGGCCTTCTCTTGTATTTAAATGGCCCGATGACCTATAGGTACGCGCAAGTGGGGTAGAAACATATCAATAAACCACTCTGTGTGTTTCCTGTCATCATATTGGAATCCTCCTTCTCTGATCACTTTCTTTAATCGTTGATATGCTTCCCATACGAACTCAAACGGTCCTTGCTTGAAATATTTCAGGTTGTTTACTATCTTAGAGGAGGACTTAGGTTTCTTGAACTTCTGTTTTAATGCTTTCTTGATTTCCTCAATAGTCACATTCACATGTTGGTCAATGTATCCCATGTACCAGTCCAAGGCTCTCCCCTTGAAAGCAAGGGATAGCTATGCCCGTTTCACTGCATCGCTTGCTACGTTCTGTGCAGTCCATACCGATCCTGTGACAAACTAGAACCAATCCATGTCCTCATCACCAACGCCCTTGAAGGTAGGTAGCTTCATGTGCGAGGCCATATCGTCTTCTGGTGGGGGTGGAGGTGAGTTTTTTCCCCTGTGAGGGCTCGAAGGTGGCGTAGATGGAGAGCTATGCGTAGCAAAGTTTCTTACTGGACTGTAGACAGATCGATCCCCTTTTGGGTTAGTTCTATAGTACTTACCACTACACATTGTACCTTCACTCTGGTCAGAGCTCATTCACTCTATATGGCTACACAAAATGTTTTTTTCACACAACAGGATCTTAATTAGTAATGGAAAAGTTTTCAAAAACTTACCCCGGAAACCCTTGAAGAACCTCCGCTCAGCTTATGAATAGGATACAAATTGGTCGACTGCAAATTCTGTCACAAATCCTCCTATCACACTATCCACCCAGTGATAGATCGTGCGAGTGATAGTGTTATCAGTCTTTTCTAACTGCAGGATCCGCTCTGGTGTCCACTACGTGACTCGTTCATCTTTCAAACACTTCTGAAACTCGACAAGCCTTGCGATCCACTACTGGAGCTCGATCGCAATTATTACAAAGAAAATTTCATAGATCTTCGTGAAATGTACTTATTCTTCCACTCCTCTTTGGTCAACTTCTTACTGCGAATTCCTGAACCTATTTTTCAAACCACTCATCGATTTCTTTTTTTTCAGGTTTCCAATACGGCCTTGGCATTACTCGATCCCTCTCAAAATGCTCCCGGTCCCAGAAACAGAACCATTTTTTGGCTCGAGGGGTCCTAACGCAGGTTTGGTGGTTAATGTTTTCCAACAAACCCCTATACTAATGGCCCTTTTGGCAGTGACCTGCTTGCGTAGGCCAAAGTCTCACCCGAAGTAGTATAGGAGGGTGCTGGAACCAGGTTTCCGCACCCTCAAAGAGAGCAGGTAAGTCAAGACAGTTCGCAACTGTTAGATCTATACAGCAAGAGGTTGTTCACAGGAGTCTCAATAAATAACCAAAAGACAGTCTATCATATCTAATTAATAGGTTCGCATCCACATGCGATCTATCATCTATAATCACATAAAAACATAATCATAGAAAATTAACAAATCACAGATACATGTATCATCATAGAAGATAGTTCGCAGCTACTAATAGATACATAATCATATAACTCAATTTCACATTAACCATAACATAACAGATTCAGATAACATCAGATATCTGCAATACTTCCATGCATATATATCATTACCCAAAATCCTCTTACATTCCCAAATTACCTCCTATGCACACAGCCAGCAGGGTCCGCACACAGCAGGACATAGGATCTCCGCGCACACAGCCAGCAGGAGTCCTAAACGAAACAACCCTACAACAGATCTAACAATTTGTACTTCGCATCAATCTCTATTCATTCCTGCCTATGACTCAAAAAGGTTCATCTATTTATAGCGATTTATCCTACGCATCCAATGGTCCGCAAACCATGGTTTGTGGGCTCTTTGTCTACCCTTGACCCATTTACAATGTGTTAGGGGCTTTGACCCACCCCAAAACCCCAGCGTTAGACTAAATAATACAAATTTATACAAAAATGGACAAAATTCATAGCCTTTGGGAGACCCTGCTCCAACACTTCCGGATCGGGGGACCTATCAGACTTCACCTTCTTCCTCGTGCCGCCCTTCTGTGGTTGTCACCTCTTAGTAGTAAAAGGGGAGGGGGGGTCAGATGGATCCAGGCTTGTATCATCACCAACAAAATTTCCCTATCTTGTTTCAAGAATCTCTATATCTATCCTAACTTCTGCCGCTATCTCTATTCTGGGCATGAATGTAACTTTATTTTGCAGCTTTTCAATGTCCTTCTTTCCCATATTTACATGGGACTTCGCACTGCTCATCCCTGCCTGATTTTCACCTTTGGTAAGTGGATTTAACCAATTACTTGGTCATGCTTTGATTATGGCTTCAACATCCTCTTCTTCAACTAGTTATGGCAGCTCGTACCAGACCCCAGCAAGGTCCTTCTTCACTTGAATATGAATGTGGTGGAAATATACTTTGAACTCCATGACCTGCCAGTATTGGTTCACAATGCTTGGTGAAAGTCAGGAATTTTGGCTAATCACGGTGTGCAAACTCATTTAGAAGCTAACCCAAAAAAAAAATCGCCATGACCCTGTTTGGCTCCTTCGAATGCCATAACAAGGAATATCTGGCAGCCTCGCACAGATCGGGGTCCGCAGTGGAGACATATGATTCCTCGGGCTCCCTCCAAGCCATCAATGTTATTAATAGCAAGAGCCACGTGTAGTGGAACTACTTGCCCTCTTCTTGAGCTTCTCTACAATCTACGAGGAACTCACTACATAGATACTCCACCAAATTATAAACTACGCCTTGGGCACACTCCGCAACCACTGATATTACTGACACATAAACCTCCTATGCTCAGCTCTTTCTCATTACTTTCCCAACTAAAATGTGTGTGGAAAATCAAATTGATCTATCATAGATGGATTTAATTGAATAACCCTGAGTTCCCTTCATTAGATTTAAATCTCTCTTCATCTGGTTTGTGACCTACTTGTCCTAATATTTTCCCACAAATGCTTCTGTGAGATCCAGGTCGAGGCAAGGAAGGGTCGTAATCTTCCATATTAGCATCGTTTCAATAGGTATCTTCTTCCCTAGCCACAAGCAGTCGTTATGCACTATTTCCAGCAGTTGGCATACACAAATAGTATTAATTATACTTCTCCCAAAGTGTGGCACATACAGCATGTTGAATATCCCTCCATCCTGGATACTAACTACCCACTTCATTGGCTCCAATATTGTTACTCTACCTTCATAGGTTTGTTGGTTCATATAGTAGATTGGCTTGAACTCCGGGTATTTACTGTGATCGTTGAACCATACGCAGCTGGGGCACCTTGCCTAATAAATCCCCTTTGACCGGCACCTCACCTGGAATCAATGGCATAAATATTTTGTACTTAACTGTGTTTGGATCCTTTTTCAGCTTCTTGGCATCTAGCTTCCATGGCGAGATATATGGAGGCAACCTAGAGATAGGTTCGACCTCCTCGGTATTGATTTCCTCAGGAGTGACTTATTCTTCATCGGACTCTTCGATCTCAACAGCCTTATTTTTTCGGTCTTAAGCCCCCTTAATCCTCTATTTGTTAGGCATTTTCCTATGGGGTGACATTTGCAGCACCGACTTCTTCGACTTTTTGGACAAATCCGCTCCCCTAGTGGTCTACTTCCTAAGCGACCTCAGCGCTATGCTATGTGCGGGTGGTGTGGCTATCATGATGAATTCTAATCCTCTATGGAGAAATTCTTGCTCAATCTCCTTGTAGCTCTTCTCTGACATGTAGCAGTTCACTCGGCGCTTTTGCAGACACCAAATCTCACTTCTAAATATTAGCACACAAATTTTTTGAATGGGGAGTGGGATTCCTACTTTATAGTGAAATTCAAATGCAACCTCCATCATCGCCTTCATATACGCCTCATAAATTCTAATTTGGTAGCAGATCCGCGCAGATATGCCTATTAAATGCAACCCTTCCACTCCTTTTAACGACCAATTCATTTTCCAAACAAATGTGACTTTTCCAACAATAAATTTTTGGAATAACTTTTCTAGACTCACCCATTCGGCACAGTTTTTCCTTCCTCAGCACAACTTCCTCCATTTGTTCCCTCTTTCCCCATTTTGTGCAGTACTTATACTATGCCTAAGCCACCCTTCGGTGGAATCATTTATAGTCCTATGCTCTCTCACAAGTAGGCACCTGCATATCTCCTCCCCCAACATAGACTTGTTGACTAGGTATTTTAAACTGGAGTGATTGTAACATTCTTGGGCTTGTTCCAACTGCGCATCCCAATCAGGTTGTACCAGAGTTCTTGGCTCAGTGGTAATTTAGAATACTCTTGATTTGAGTTCTTGAAGAACCTCATTAATACACTCCTAGCCATCGACAAATCCATAGGTCAATAAGAAAATTTCAGTCATTTCATACCAATCTATAGTGCCATGGCATAGCTCTATCTCAAGATAACATTGTTGAGGTATCATATCCAAGGAATGAAAGAAAATGTGCACCCACTCTGGTTGAGGTTCTTTGCCCCAAGCTACAGTCCAGCGAGGTAAATTATTGCAAGGATGATCTCTACCATTTTACTTCTCCATGATATTAGTGTCTACATGGAAAAATATGAGTCTTACCAGTCTGCAAAACTCCTTCCATCCATCTAAGATTTCTCTATGCACACCCCACCATCGAGTTGGATTGGGCCTTAAGGCGAAGTCAAAATCTTCATAGCTTTGTTCTTCCAGCACCTTATTTTTAAATTCTTCCAAAAATAAGACAACATTCCCAGTTCCATCATAAAATGGCAAGTCACGCACCTGGGATGTGACATTGCGAAGTGATTTGGTAACCCTGTTACATCACTTATTAGACACTTCATGTAGGTGGTTCTTCCATTGCTCCAATTCTTCATCGGAGTCTGAAATGCATGAACTATTTCACTTCCAACATATTCTTCCTTCAGTGGTGTGATTAATTCATTATTCATCTTGTGTAGTAAGCTTATATATCTTATCAATATCATTATCCCCATATTCATGTTGGATAGGCTTTCTATAGCACACACCTTCGAAGGGATCCAATGGAAAAACAACTCAGTTACCATCCCTCTCAAATACCATCTGCCTATTCTTCAGATTGATTATAGTGTCCATGTTGTGAGCCCAATCAAATTCAAGCAACATGGGGTAGTGATCTAAAAGGAGTGTATTAGTTTGTTGTGCTAAGTGTCCTTTCAGTAATAAAAACATGTACAATCTGTATCCATTTGTTTACTTAAGGAATGAGTATTTTAACCATGAAACATAGATGAATTTTTGAGTTTTAAGCATGAAAATAAGCCTAAATAACACTGTACAGCAGTGTATAATAAATAAACAACATCACACATAATTTTTACATAGCAGGCATGATGAAATATTTCACCCCTCCTGGTCTACATCTATTGGTCCAGCTCCCAATGGCATGTCCCTCTTTTTCATTACGCTCAAATTTGTAAATACATGTGTTTACAAGCCTCTAATGGTTTTTTTCTCTACTCTAGTGGCTCCAGAATGCTTAAATTAGTCTAGATAGACTCTTGTTTTACCCAAATTGGTCGAAAATTGACCTCCCTCACCATTTTCTCAATCTCAGCTACAAAACCTCCACTAAAAGTGGAGAACTCCACTTAACTAGAGTCAAATTTGGCCAAAACTCCAAAATTTAGGGTGGAGCTAAACTTTCGCCAATGCTAACCGCTGGCATTTAACATTATGGTTAGGGGTGGGGGTGGCCACATGTAGATCCCCTTAAACACCGCAGTCATGGTTTAACCTCTGTAACAAACATTGGAGCAGAACCACGCTTGGAGATAGAGTTCTGAACCCATCATATTAACCATTGACACTGACACACAACAAAAATGCACATGTGAAAAGCCTTGAAATTTACTACCGAAGGTTACGTTGTTAACTGTCAGTTAATAAATATTGCGGTTGAAAAATACATGTGACCACGTTGATTGTTGTCGAAGTTGTAGTTATGGAACCGTCGGTGTAACATTATATGCCACGGTGTATGGAATCATGTGACCACCAACCACGGGATCACCGGCAGTCCCCGCCCCCCGAAACGTTGCAACCATTACAACATAAAATTATGTGGAAATGCTATAGGGTAAGAAACAAATGATAGGAGAGTTGGTCGAGGACTTTGCGGGCGCCACGGAGGTCACGGGGTCAAACCCCCTGGACTCCAAACAAAATTTTGGTCAACGGTCCTGGGGACACATGGCAGCCTCCAGGCTGGCCACGTGTCACCCATCCAACATCCCTCACTTAAACTCGTACATATCCATCAAATAGCCTAGAAACAACCACATGGAGAAATTTGATTAGATTTGAGAAAAGGGAATATTCCAAGAATATGACACCCTTTCTGACTTTACATGAATGATGACTGGGCATCCCAGTCATTCCTGTCACAAAATTTTAGTTGTTTAGAAAAACAGTCAGAACGTGATTTCTTCCTCATACGACATCAGTTTTTCGAATCGTTTGCGGCACCAGAATCGCAACGACGAGATCTACATGGTTGCTCAGGTTTGGTACAGTTTCGAGCACTTTCAATTTTGAGAAAAATACATGATCTCCTGATTAGGTAATGATTTCTATCATCAATGATCTTGATAACTTCATATTCAGCTAACACGCTTGCTCCATCAATATCTACGTTGAAGCCCAGCAATCAGCCCATATGAATGATTTTATGCTGGTTTTCCATCCTCAGTTGAATCAACGACCATTGCAGCCACTACAAGGAAAATACCCTCTAGTGGAGGTTATAAAGGACCTTTTTAGTGTTATAACGTTGGCCGATATTTTCAAAAAAACATTTGCTACAACATCCGTTTTTGGTAACGGAGGTTTTGATGGAGCTACTAACGGAACTTCAACACAATTATAAGAAACTAGGTGGTCGAATGTTTTTGCGGATGTTTTTCTTATCAGTGCATGCTTCATGTGTCAACACACTAGTGCATTTTAAATGGTATGCACCGAAATGGAAAACAAATTTCTGAAGCCCCAGGGCATTTACATACGCAACGTCTTGGTGCGTTTCACCAACAAATACGCATCGAGCTGATAGAAGGTGCATGCACCGGTCTTATTTGGATTACAGTTGTAAAGCATTGAGGCATTTAATGAAAACAGTATGGGTGTGTTATGAATGCACCAGTGCATATGGGTTGTGTACACACCACGGGTTGTTAAGGTGTAAAAATGCACCAGTGCGTTAAAGGAAAATCATACCAATGCATGCAATGCCTATCTGCCCTTTGCATATTTGTTGGTGACACACACCCGACGTTCTAATTGGTATTAGTATTTGGTGCGATGATCATAGGTTGTATCAACGCACTGGTGCGTAGTATCATGCACATGCATCGGTGTTCATTTTCTATTTTTTAGAAACATCGACCTATGATAGTGGAGTTATTGTGATTTTTTTAAATTCATTATTCATAAAAAGTCAACACATATCTTATAACAGTATTCATATCAATTAAATTTTTATTAGTGCATTTGAATGTGATGTTTGGATGAATTTGTTATGATTTTGCATCTCTTCATTATAATATTTAATCATCCATATATTTAATCATTGGTGTAACATTTCAAAGCGATAATGGAGAATGCAATAGAATAAATTAAGACATATTTTATTATTATTATTATTATTATTATTATATATAAGAGACTCTTTCTCATACAAAATGGGGTAGTTATTGGTAACCCTTTGTCTTTCAATTGGGACACTATGTCCATTACATTAAACAAAATGTTTGATTTCATAGACAAATATTTCAAAAAGTACAATGCCTTGCTTTGATATCCAAACATATTGATCATCATTCTTCGTTGGAACTGTTGTCACTACTCGAGCTAATTCCATGACTTCGGTTATTTGGAGGAATGTTTTGTTCATTTTTTTTATTGTTTTCTTCTTCTTCAAGTTCCATCTACAAACATAAAAATAAAGTGTAATGAGTGTATCTACAATGGTAAGAATAATGAAAATTGCAATATTAAATAATATACATCAATGTATATTGAAAATAAATGTACCATAGAAATAATTGACTCATGAACTATACACATTCTTTCAAAACCAAATTTCATGCCTTCTTTCAACAACTCTTCTGTTGGTGTAGTTCCATACTTTGTTTCCTGCAAGTTTTATACTCCATAAAAAATCATAGATTTAGTATAAAATATTTTTTGTTCTATTAATTATAGATGGATTTAATTAAAACAAGATATATACTTACAAATTCCACAATTAATTTATGATATGCCAACAAATACCGACAACCCATATTTAACCCAATGTTAATCAATTCTTTTGATGGTTCTTCTTTGTATTTTAGCACCTGTTTGAAGAAATTCAACAATGATTGTTGTAAAAAAACTTAAAATATACAAAAATGAAATATAGTTAAGTTGTTATAAGGAAGTAAAAATTACTCACAAACTTAGATATCAACCCTTTTCTTCCTTGTCTGTAATATCCCCAAATTGGGATTGCTAGAAAGGTATGCCTGAAAAATGCATTTTTCAGGAATGTATGCTACAGAAAACAAGATTAGCTCTTGGATCTCTTAGATTGATAATCTAAGATCCAAATCCGAGAGGAAATCAAAAACCAAGCAAACTAGGTGAGATAAACAAGCCTCTCACACCTACAATGGCCGGAAAATGCCCAAATATGGGACTGCAGCAATATGTAAACACAATTGTGAAGCAACAGCTAGCTATTCATTCATGGAATGTGTCAAGAAACACATTATCATTAGTTGGTGTCACATCAAAAACTTATACAACATTTTCTGACCCAAAATTTGGGGAAAAATAGCATTTTAAGCCCCAAAAACGTCATTCCCGACTATTTTCATAATAAAAAAGGAAAATAATGGTGGGATCCCTTAGACTATTTCATATGGGACTCAGATACCAAATTTTAGAAAAACAAAATCACTTTATCTAAGTTAAACAGATCTCCCGGTCCTGATATGGCTTAAAAAGGCCCAAATCCCATGACTTAGCTCAACAGAAAGCTACTGAAGCATACACAACGTGATTTTCTGGGGGTTTCAGATATAATATGATGAAATAACAGATCCGGAGTTTATTATATCAAAACATGGAGGAAAATGGAGATCTAGTTCCTTTTATACATCAAAGAGATAACTCGGCAAGGGTTTCATAAGAGCACAAGTACATAATAGAAAATATGTAGATCTAGATCTAGAAAATGTAGTATACTATAGCTCTATATATATGTAGCTGAAAATTTACAAGAAAGAGAAGAAGAATGCTTTACAAATCCTTCCTGGAGAAGGGTTGGCCCTTCCTCCAATGGATCTTCCAAGTGAAAGGTTGATCCTAACACTGAAGATCTCTCACTCCAAACAAATGTTGCAACCCTCACTGTAGATACACACTGAAAATAACGCAGTATAAGAGAGGGACTACACTGTAGATCATGGAAATGGTTAGCCTTATTCCAAAGATGATGGGAATCAGCTCAAATGCTCCCTCACTAATCCTTCAAAGGAAAGAATACTTCCTCCTCTGAAAAATAAGCACAGGAAGTGGTGTTCAGTAACCTCCAATGTAACACCCTACAACACAACTCAACTCTAAACAGAAACTGCGTTGTAGCTGAAGGAGGATGCTTGGCCTAAAGCCTGAATGTGGAGAAATGAAGAGCAGCTCCTTCAAGAGGCCTCTCTTGGAAAGAGAAGGAATTCCTAAACAAGAATGCCTTGTGCTAAGCAGCACTGCAACTCTGCTAAACAGCAGGAGAATGCACAAATTCTAAACAGACAATGAAATCAATAATCAATAGCATGAATAACAATGCCTAATTTTCCCTCCTTTTAAAAAATTGAAAGCCCTCTCTCCATGGGTCCCACTCATTATGGTTTCCTCCACCAAATAACCCTCTTCCCATTCATACTGCGTTATCTATCAAAGTGTTCTCCACCTCCTATCCCAACATTGTTGAGTTGCTCAAAATTAACCTTGTCTCCATGCAAATGTCCTCTTTCACACTTGAGGGTGTGAAATCCAGCTCCAATGATGATTCCCTTTCATACTATGAGGGATTTTATTCATTTTTTTATTATGCATGGGCCTCCTTACCCAATTATTCATCTCCTAAGTGAAATCAGCAAAATTTAATATTCCAATTTGCTGCATGCAAATTTTGGAATATTACAGTCCTCCCCTCCCAAATGTTGCTTGTCCTCAAGAAACTGCAAGGATATAACTGAGAAGTTGCCTCCCAAGGCATGGATACTAAAAATTATTGGGAAAACATCTTCCCCCAAGTGGATCCTCCATCCCCAAGCAATCATCCATACAAAATGATTCACCTCCCAACATGGCAACTCCTGAAAAATACTCTTCCACCTTGAGCTCATGCAATGTAGGTGGGCTGAAAATCTGAACATGATAGACATAGGAGCCTACCCCACGCTGTCCTCCTCTCCACTTATGATAAGTGTATATCAGATGTTGATCTTGGGCTGCAAAATAATTTCCCTCAAGTGGCAAGATGAAGACTAGATCTCCAAAGATCTCCTCTCCAACGTTGTGAATCAAACTGGCCCAAATCATCCCATATGTGATGGATAGGAAATCATCACCATATGGCATCCCATCAATCACATGGCCCACCTCAATAAAAGGAAACAAGTGGGTGGAAGTGGTGGTCATATCTCCTCTCATTCTCCCATTAGAATATGCAATGCAAAAAGTGTGGGAATCCTTTCCCCCAAAGGACACATCCAACTCATGTGTCTCTCTCCCAATCATGCTTCCCATACAAATAAGATCAATATCAGAAAATGAAATCATGATCAGCATCAAAATGAGGAAAATGTTGAAGGTTTCATGTGGTGCAAGAAGGTACCAACAGTTTTCCCAATAGTGACAGCGCAATTTCCCAAACTGCTGCTTCAGAAAATTACATGGAAAGTTGTTTTTTGTTACATGGATAATTATGTGTGTCATGAAATCTACTAATAAATAGCAAATGGCTAGGTACATCAACTGAACATACATGAAAGAAAACACTTTCCAAGGCCATATAAGAGATGGTTGTCTCCATCATACAACTTGGCCCAATGTTGACCATGGAGCTCAATGAAAAGCTTGCCCTCTTGTGGAGCAATGCTCTGAATATGAATGATAAGAGTATAAAAATATTGTGCTAGATAATCCATGGATGCAAAAACAATATTCTTACCATGTGTTGAGAGCAAGATGATGCATATGTATATGAATGATTCCTCCATAGTGGTATGACACACTCCCATGAAGAGGAATGAATCATATGCTGTATGTAGATCACCCTTCTTATACTTGGAAATCCAAGTTAAGAAGATCATATCTATGTAATAGATGTTTCCATCCACTACTCCATCAACCTTACTTCCTCCTTTCTCACCAAGTGCATCAATGGTGAAGTGATCCTGGGGACACTCCATCAATAACCCCAAGCTCCCAAGTGACAGCGCTGTTGGCCAATGCAAATAAGCTCCTGCCAACTCATAGCTCCATTCTTTGACATGATCATTGTCAAAGACATCTCCCATAATGCTGCTACACATAAGAAGTTCCTCCCAAGGTGGAAGTACCTCTCGATCATCTAAGGCCAAGGAGTAGCCCCTCTGCACCATGATAGTGCCATCTCCTACTCCTGCAACATCATGCAAAGTGTGAGAGAAAATCCTTCCTTTCTCTCCCAAGATCAACCAAAGCAACAAAAAAAAAATTGTTGCTTCCTCATACCTCCATCATACAAATCATGTGATGAAGACATAATTAATGATATTAATGTCACATCAGCACCATGCATCCATACTCTTTTCTACTCAATGATGCAAGCATCTTGCCACCTCTTATCCATCCCCATACCCTTAGAAATAGGATATGCCAAGTGATGGCCAAACTCCTTCAAGAGTAGCCAGCGCAGCCAAGCCTCCTGCTGCCCGGTGTCATAGATCTGCAAGTGGCTTACCAGCCTCTTGCTCCTCATTCGCATCCACTCAACCACTTGTGGATGTCTCCTACCATCCTCCATCTTGGTACTCCTCCAATAAGGGCTACCATCCTCCATGTTTTGATGAACCTTTCACTCCATGATATGTTGAAGTGCACCTCTAATGGGATCTCTCCATGGGATCTCCCTCTCATCAATATTCCTCCAAAACCAATGAGGTCTTGGATCTACTGAAAGTAGAAGTTTCTCTTTGAGCTGAGAGGTGCTCATTGAGAAAGTTTCATCTGGAAAGGAGAATTTTTTTCTCATCTCAATATGTCTACTATCTATCATCCTTTCCTTCAAGTCTTCAAACCCCAACCTCAAGTGTGGTATGCACTCCAAAAATGGCTCATGAGGATGATGATTTATTTCTTCCTTGAATGTTTCAATGTTGCACAGCGTAGTGTAATATTGCTACTCTATATTAGCAATGTATGTTTATTCTTGGACATATAAATTTGAATTTCCACAACCCTCCAAAATATTTGCTGAAATAGAAAGTGGAACTTCATTCATACCTTGATGGAACTTGGGATCTCCTTGTGTGGTTTCAAGAGTTCTTTCCCCCAATGTAATGGCTGCCTCAGCTACAAATTTAGAAGGCTGCTCTTCTAAGGCTATGACAGTGCTGTTACAAGTCTCCTCCCATGGTGGTGTGGGATTTTCCTCCTCTGATCTCTTTCTATCAAAGGCTCTAATCAACCTTTGAGTGAATTCAGCAAAAGAAGTCACCCTTGCATGGCTTAAGTGACTGAACCACCAAACATTAGCTTTACCCTTTAAGTGCATCACTGCAACTTCTACTGCCTCCCTCTCTACCACTAGATGTAGTAGGAATAATGCCTCAAGCTTACTTTCCCAAGCTCTTGTTGTAGATGACCCATCAAATGTAGACAATAAGAATTTATTGCCTTTGATTTCCTTTTTGTTGCAGGGCCTCCTCTCCTCCTTCAACTGAAGGAATTGTGGGAGAGCTAGAGTCTCCTTGAATGCTCTAGGTTGAGATTTGTACTCAATAAGGTATTTACTTAGAATTTGATGATCCAAGTATCTCTCATGCGTGCTTTCTTCTTCTTCATGAGAATAGGAAGTGCATGGACCTTCCTCTTCTATTTGTTTCTCCTCTTTGGAGAGGCTCTTCTTAAGTCTAAAAAGTGATGAGAGTAATCTCATCCTTCTAATATTCTTCTATATTCTTTGGCTGAAACTCACAGGCTGAGCCAAGATGGATGCTTCGATACTACTATAATATCCCCAAATTGGGATTACTACCAAGGCATGCCTGAAAAACACATTTTTCAGGAATTTATGCTACAGAAAACAAGATTGGCTCTTGTATATCCTATATCTGATCATGTAAGATCCAAATCCAAGAGGAAATCAGAAACTAAGCAAACTAGGTGAGATAAACAAGCCTCTCACACCTATAATGGCCGAAAAATGCCCAAATATGGGACTGCAGCAATATGTAAACACAATTCTGAAGTAGAAACAAGCTATTAATTCATGGAATGTGTCAAGAAACACATTTTCATCAATTGGTGTCACAACAACAACTTATACATCATTTTTTGACCCAAAAGTTGGGGAAAACCAGCATTTTAAGCCCCAAAAACGTCATTCCCAACTATTTTCGTAATAAAAGAGGAAAATAATGGTGGTATCCCTTATAATATGTCATATGGGACTCACATACCAAATTTGAGAAAAAAAAAATCACTCTAGCTAAGTTAAACAGATCTCCCGGTCCCGGTATGGCTTAAAAAGGCTCAAATCCCATGGCTTATCTCAACAGAAAGCTACTGAAGCATATAAAACGTGATTTTCTGGGGGTTTCAGATATAATATGATGAAATAATAGATATGGAGTTTATTATATCAAACATGGAGGAAAATGGAGATCTAGCTCCTTTTATACATCAAAGAGATAACCCGGCAAGGGGTTCATAAGAGCACAAGTACATAATAGCATATCTGCATATCTAGATCTGGAAAATGTAGTATACTACAGCTCTATATATATGTAGCTGAAAATTTACAAGAAATAGAAGAATAATTCTTTGCAAAGCCTTCCAGGAGAAGGGTTGGCCCTTCCTCTAATGGATCTTCCAAGTGAAAGGTTGATCCTAACACTGAAGATCTCTCCCTCCAAACAAATGTTGCAACCCTCACTGCATATACACACTGAAAATAGTGCAGTCTAAGAGAGGGACTGCACTATAGATCATGGAAATGGTTGGCCTGATGCAAAATATGATGGGAATTAGCTCAAATGCTCCCTCATTGATCCTCCATAGGAAAGAAGAATTCCTCCTCTGAAAAATAAGCACAGGAAGTGGTGTTCAATAACCTCCACTGCAACACCCTGAAACACAACTCAGCTCTAAATATAAACTGCGTTGTAGTTGAAGGAGGATGCTTGGATTAAAGGCTGAATGTGGAGAAATGAAGAGCAGCTCCTTCAAGAGGCATCTCTTGGAAAGAGAAGGAATTCTTAAATAGGAATGCCTTGTACTAAGCAGCACTGCAACTCTGCTAAACAGCAGGAGAATGCACAAAGTCTAAACAGACAATGAAATCAATAATCAATAGCATGAATAAAAATGGTTGCCTTGCCCTCCTTTTAAACAAGTGAAAGCCCTCTCTCCATGGGTCCCACTCATTAGGGTTTCCTCCACCAAATAACCCTCTTCCCATTCATACTGCGATGTCTATAAAAGTGTTCTCCACCTCCTATCCCAGTGTTGTTGACTTGGTCAAACTTGACCTTGTCTCCATGCAAATGTCCTCTTTCACACTTGAGGGTGTGAAATCCAGCTGCAATGATGATTCCCTTTCATACTAGAGGGATTTTATTCATGTTTTTATTATGCATGGGCTTCCTTACCCAATTATTCATCTCCTAGGAGAAATCAGCAAAATTTAATATTCCAAGTTGTTGCATGCAAATTTTGGAATATTACATTGTCATCCGGTTTTATGTGTTGAATAGGTTCTATTTTCTTTTCTTTTCTGCAAGAAAATACTTGAAAATTAATATTTAATGCTAAATTATTTATTTATTGTACCTAATCGAAAAATTAAATAATTACATATTACATTTGAAGCATGTTGTTGTTAAGATGGCTCCTCGTGCAATGCAATTATGTACATTTTTTTGACCATCTCCTTGTACACCGTTTTGGACATTCCTACTGGCATATTTCTAATATCAGCACGTTCATCCTTTGAGATTTTCATAATCTTCCTAAAAAAGTAACATGACAATAAACTATTTAATTTTTATATTGATATATGAAAACTAAATATAACAAAAGTAATATTTATAAATGATTTCTTTCTAGTACTATATACATATAATTCTAGAAAAACATTTAAATGAATACTTCTTTTTCAATGCTTCTTTATTGTTATTGTATGTTTTTGCTATTAAAAGTATGACATGTCTCATTGACCAATTCTCTGGAAACTCTTCCTGTAGCTTAAATAAAATTTGGTTCTCGGAATCATTGGATTTATTTTTGTATTGTAAGTGGAAAGAACGTCTATACATTCAATCCACTAGATCCCTCAAAGTTTAGTAAAAGTTTTTCCCCCTTTAATTAACCTCTAGCACCACTCCAGATGAGCTAAGGAGGAATTCATTTCATTTGCATGTTTTGTTTTTTGTCTTTTCTTAGAACAACATTCCTTTCCTTTGATGTTGGTCCCTGTAGAATGTTAAACATATCTGAAATAATAGATTATTTGAAACATGTTATCTAATATTTTTTAGTATATTATTAATGAAAATTCAAAAAAGAAACTCATGTCTTCGTGGGTGCCATGGAGGTCATGGGGTCGAACCCCTTGGACTCCAAACAAAATTTTGGTCAAAGGTTCTAGGGACACATGGAAGCCTCTAGGCTGGCCACGTGTCACCCATCCAACGGCTCTCACTTAAACTCATACATATCCATCAAACGGCCTAGAAATAGCCACATGGAAAAATCTAATTGGATTTCAGAAAAGGGAATATTCCCAAAATATGCCACCCTTGCTGACTACACCTGCATACTAACTAGGCATCCCAGTCACTCCTATCACAAAATTTTAGTTGTTTAGGAAAACAGTCAAAACGTGATATCTTCCTCATACGACATCGGTTTTTCGAACCATTCATAGTGTCGGAATCGCAATGACGATATATACCTGGTTGCTCAGGTTCAGTACTATTTCGAGCACTTTAAATTTTGAGAAAAATACATGATCTCTTGATCACACCTCCCCATTAGGAAGCTTTTGGACCGCACATGTTCAGAATATGAGGGTACAACTCCCTCACCTTTTCAACCTCCATCCACCTTGCCTTGCTTGGTTTACTGCCCTTGAGCCCAACTCAAAGGTAATTGACACTTCCGCTCTTAGAAGTGTGTGTCCTCTTGTCAAGGATGGTATCCTCCTTGAGCTCATCCAGAAATTATGGAGACAAATATTCTATAGAAGGCAGCTGAAAATTACTCCCTTGATCATCAATCAAAGGAGGCTCATACAAACGTAAATTTTCCACATTGACAACTGAATACATTTTCATATATGAAGGCAAGTCAAGTTGAAATTCATTATTACCAACTTGTTTGATGATCTTGAATGGACCATAGCAAATGAGATTGAGCTTTTTACCTTCTCCTTGTGTCCTTTCTTTGCTTATGTGCAACCATACCTCATCTCCTTCTTGAAACTTGTGATCAAATCTATGTTTGTCATGCCTCTCCTTCTATTTTCTTTGACTCTTCTCAAGATGTTCTTGTACTTGTTGATGAATAATTTGAATTTTCTCAATGAAATTTTGAGCCTTGTCAAAATCACTATGCCCATCAATTGCAACATCCTTCTCAAAGATGAAGTCTAATGGTGATTTCGGAAAATACCCAAAGCAGGCCTCAAAAGGTGAATTATTTGTAGAAGAGTGCTTGGCTCGATTGTAAGCATGCTGAATGTAATGCAGTTTTTCATCCCACAACTTGGGATGTTTCCTGCAATATCCTCTCAATAGATGCACAACGATTATGTTCACCACCTCGGTTTGGCCATCAGTATGCGGATGAAAATCAATACTCTTTTTCAACTTTATGTCCATCATCTTCCAAAGATTGGACCAAAAATTCCCAACGAACCTCGAATCCCTATCACTAACAATAGAATTTGGCAATCCATAATGAACCCATACATGTTGAAAATAAAGTTCAATAGTTTGTTGTTTTTTCAGCAGTAATGGTTTTATTACATGGCATAAGTATACACATTTTACTAAATCTATCCACAACTACATAAAGATAATCATGTTGTTTTCTTGACATAGGTATACCTCCAACAAAGTCCATGGAGACACTCTCCCATGGCCTTGATGGTACCGGTAGTGGTGTGTACAACCCAAGCTTCCTATTGCTAGGCTTGATTGTTGCACACATAGAACAACCTCTTATAAAATGTGACACACTATCTATCATGTGAGGCCAATAGCAATACTAATGTAGATGTGCCAATTTTTTGCTTACCCCAAAGTGTCCAACAATAAGAGAAGAATGAGCCTCTCTCATAACACTAAGCCTCTCTCCTTGTGGTATACATAGCTTTCCCAAATGAAATAACAAATTTTTATGCATGTGATAATAATTTTCCTCAACTTGATTCCCTTCACTCAAACTAGCATACACATCTTGAAAATTAGCATCATGTGCATATTGTTCTATGTAACTCTCATGTACAATAGAATCATTTTTAAGTAAAGTAGAAGCACTTATAATTGGCCTTGAAAGCATATCATCAACTTTATTGAAAATACCTTTCTTGTACCTTATAACCAAGTGAAACTATTGAAGAAATCCCATCCACCTGAAATGTCGTGATTGCTGGAATTTTGTTTGCGACTGCAAGTACTATAATGGTTGGTGATCGGTATGTATAATCGTCTCTTTACCCATCTATTAGTGTTTCCACTTCTTGACGCTTTGTACCAACGCATACAGCTCTTTGTCGTATGTTGGATAATTAGTTACAACACCATTGAATGTTTCATAATGAAAAGTGATAGGCTTATCATGCTGCAAAAGTACTGCACCCATGGCATAGTCACTAGCATCGGTTTGTATCTCGAATGGTTGTCTCAAATTTTGTAATGCAAGGACTGGAGCTAAACTGATATTTTCTTTTAAAGCTTCAAAAGCTTTCTGCTATTTACCTCCCCATTGGAAGCCTTTCTTCACACTTGTCACTGCATGCATAGGAGTTTCTATGGCAGAAAAGTTAGCAATAAACTTCCTCCAATACTGAGCTATGCCTAAGAAATTTATTACCTCGATTACTGTCTTGGGAGTGGTCCAATTCACTATGGCTTCCACTTTATAAGGATCAATTCTCAACTCGCCTCCTCCTACAATATGTCCCAAATAAACCAAAGAAGTCTTTCCGAACTCACACTTTGACATCTTAAGAAATAATTTCTCTTTCTTCAAAACATCAAGTACCCTTTTCACATGCAAGATATGTTCTTCTCTTGTTTTATTGAAAATAAGTATATCATCTAAATACACAATCACAAAGTCATTGAGAAATGGACACAAAACATTATCCATAACATGCATGAAAGTCGTTGGTGCATTACACAAACCAAATGCCATAATCAACCACTCAAAGAGTCCTTGTTTGGTTTTGAATGCAGTCTTCCATATATCACTTTCTGCAATTCTTACTTGATGATATCCACTTCATAAATCTAACTTAGTGAAAAATTTTGTTTCTTTCAGTTGATCTAGCAAATCATCTATCCTTGGGAGTGGGTATTGATTCTTTACCGTTATCTTGTTCAAAGCTCTGAATTCTACAAAATGGGACAGTTATTGGTAACCCTTTGTCTTTCAATTGGGACACTATGTCCATTACATTAAACAAAATGTCTAATTTCACAGACAAATATTTCAAAAAATACAATTCCTTGCTTTGATATCCAAACATATTGATCATCATTCATCATTGGAATTGTTGTCACTACTCGAGCTAATTCCATGACTTCAGTTATTTGGAGGAATGTTTTGTTCATTGTGTTTATTGTTTTCTTCTTCTTCAAGTTCCATCTACAAACATAAAAATAAAGTGTAATGAGTGTATCTACATTGGTGAGAATAATGAAAATTACAATAATAAATAATACACATCAATGTATATCGAAAATAAATGTACCATAGAAATAATTGACTCATGAACTATACACATTCTTTCAAAACCAAATTTCATGCCTTCTTTCAACAACTCTTTTGTTGGCACAATTCCATACTTTGTTTCCTGCAAGTTTTATACTCCATAACAAATCATAGATTTAGTATAAAATATTTTTTTGTTCTATTAATTATAGACGGAGCTAAGTAAAACAAGATAGATACTTACAAATTCCACAATTAATTTCTGATATGCCAACAAATACCAATAACCCATATTTAACCCAATGTCAATCAATTCTTTTGATGGTTCTTCTTTGTATGTTAGCACTTGTTTGAAGACATTCACGATGATTGTTGTTAAACAACTTAAAATATACAAAAATTAAATATAGTTAAGTTGTTATAAGGAAGTAAAAATTACTCACAAACTTAGATATCAACCCTTTTCTTCCTTGTCATCCAGTTTTATGTGTTGAATGGGTTCCACTTTCTTTTCTTTTTTGCAAGAAAATACTTTAAAAGTAATATTTAATGCTAAATAATTTTTTTATTTTACCTAATCGAAAAATTCAATGATTGCATATTACATTTGAAGCATGTTGTTGTTGATATGGCTCCTTGTGCGATGCAATTAAGTCCATTTTTTTTACCATCTCCTTGTACACCTTTTTGGACATTCCTACTGACATATTTATGATATCAGCTCGTTCATCCTCTGATATTTTCACAATCTTCCTAAAAAAGTAACATGACAATAAACTATTTAATTTTCATATTGATATATGAAAACTAAATATAACAAAAGTGATATTTATAAATGATTTCTTTGTAGTAATATACACATATAATTCTAGAAAAAAATTTAAAGGAATATTACTTTTTCAATGCTTATTTTTTGTTGTTGTATGTTTTTTCTATTAAAAGTATGACATGTCTCATTGACCAATCTCTGGAAACTCTTCCTGTAGCTTAAATAAAATTTGGTTCTTGGAATAATTGGATTGATTTATGTATTGTAAGTGGAAAGAACATCTATACATTCATTCCACTAGATCCCTCAAAGTTTTGTAAAAAAAATTCCCCCTTTCATTAACCTCTAGCACCACTCTAGATGAGCTAAGGAGAAATTCATTTCATTTGCATGTTTTATTTTTTGTCTTTTCTTAAAACAACATTCCTTTCCTTCGATGTTGGTCCCTGTAGAACATTAAACATATCTGAAATAATGGATTGTTTGAAACATGTTATCTAATATTTTTTAGTATATTATTAATGAAAAATCAAAAAAGAAACTCATATTGGATCGATGGTATTTTTTCATTCACCTTATTCATCCTTCTGCAATTTTTCCATCAAGCTTTTACGCTCTTCAGGTCTTAGATAAGAAAGAACCTTATCGAGCTTCATCATTTTCTAGCTCTGCATGACACACACTAAACAATACATATTAGTTAAACTTACATATAGTTCAAAAATAAAAATAAAAATAAATTGTAAATAATTTACAAAGAACTTTCCTTTTTACTTTTCTGGATGTGCTATCAGTATTTTTGTTACTTGAACTCTTGTCAGCCATTTTTTTATCAATATAAAACCTGTACCATTCATTAATATATTTTATAAATAAATCACATACTTTTTAGGTAAAAAAAAAATCAAGAAAATGGTGGGTCTATCTAAATTAAGAGCCCGGTTCGTTTAATTTTTTAACCGCACCAATGCGACTTTCGCCACTTAAGCACCGACAACGGGAAAAAAATTAAACAATAACGATGCGATATGTTATTTTAAACGCACTGCCACTACAGTAGAAACACAGTACAGTTATCTTTGTCAATAGGAGGCCCAGTGTGTTATATTAATATGGGAGCAATGATTAACATAAACATAAATGAATAGAAAATTGTTTGTAGCAAATAGTGATTTTTGTCAATACACATTCAGTGTGTTATACTAATATTTTGCACTGTATGTGAATTTAAATAGGGCGCATTGTTTAACAAAATTCGTTTTTTTTTTAAATCGTGCAAGGGCCGACAGGGATTGGGATCTTACTCTGCAAGTGGTCACGCGGGTTAGATGTCAAACACCTATACATATAGTAATACAAACCCTATAAATCTAAAATGAAAAGCCCTAATTGTAAATTTTTGCAGTCACATAAACAAGAAGAAGCAAGAGTTTAACGTAAGAATGGAATTTTTTTTCTGAATTTTAATTAAATCTAAATTGGAATAGAGATTGTAAATTATTTTATTAGTAAAATTTAAATTTTTTACTATTCATTTATTAAATCTAACAGAAACTATACAAAAAAACAATTATTACAGTAAAATTTAACATTTTTACTATACTACAGGTTTTTTGTATTAATCACCAGATGTTTCAAATTTTGATTCTCTGAATAGTGTTGTTGTTCGAAATTATTTTTCTACTCCACAATCATATCTTTCTCCAAGTATGTCTCTCGTGCAAATCCCTCCCTGAAAAAATTTTGCAAACATAATGAAATAATGAATAGCTATTACTATTTAAAGAACTTTCTATGAAATTATATTTGCGAAAATTATTTTCTACTCATTTTTCAATTTACCGCTTTTTTTTCACTTCAAAAAAAATAAAGTTGTGTTTTTTTTCCCGATATGTGGTGTGTTTGTTAACTAATTGCACCATTGCGTCTAATAATACAACCACACCGGTGCGGTTGACAGTACATTAGCACTGATAAAAATAACTCCTTTTTTAAGGCACTGAAATTACTTTTAGGTATGTACACCAAAATTTATTGGTTATTTTTCTCAAATCCACGGAAAAAATATCATAATTATATCAAATGGAAAATTATTCAAAATCTAGCTCATTCCATAATATTTCTCAAATTCCATCACAGAGTTCTCCCTATCCATCTCCAGACGTAATTACTTCATATTTTATTTATATTTTCATTATCTAATTGAATTATTTTTTTTATCCATGTCAAACAGCTGACTAAAATTAATGTATAAAAATTTGCAGGTTCATGTAGATTCAGACTCGAGTTCAGATGCACAAAATATTCAAACAGTTCCAAAACGTCGGAAGCTCTTATCAGGAGCAACATACCACAAGGCACAGTTGGTAGATGAAAATGGATAGCCACTTCACCCTGCCAATTGTAACATGCCATCTTCTAGTCACAATCCTGGGACAATTATGTTAATAATTGTTTGGCATATTGTAATTATTTCAACGTCACACCAATTAATCATGCATTGATGTGCTTACTAATTGATATCATCGATATTGTACTAATAATGTTAAAATATGTTTTTTGAAATTATTAGTATTCTAGTGATGATGAGTGACCTAGCTACCATCTTCCATTGCACCCCACGACAATTTCAAATCGAGAGAAGGTTGAATTAAGAGAAAAACTCAAAGAGGAACGATACCAATAATGGTTGAATCAACCACCTATTCAATTCCCACTACCTCTAGAATCACCAAATAGGAATGACTACAGAATATTAGTTCTTCACAAGCTGGCGATGGATGCAATCAAATAGAGGTTTGTATGGATGATTAATTAAGGGATACGACTGCCATGGAGACAATGTTATTAGATGCATTCCAGAACGATGATCAGCTAGGGGATGATGCTCATATCGCTGATAGCTTTTTCGAAAGCCTTAAATTTTCTTCCACCACCCGTCTCTTTGGACCTCGCATTCATTCAAATTATACCTATTTGGGGACAACATTGCTACCGTACAACTTGAAAGCAAAGTTTGTCTTGTTGAATGCATGTTTCTCAGAAATTTTGAGGTAATTAACCATCAAGTCCCTTATATTTTGAGAAATATTTTGACACTATCAACATTACAAATGGTCAATTTTATGAACGTTAATAATTATTGGCATTGTACATTTAATATTATCCACCGACTATAGGTTATTCAAAGATAAGGTTCTTCTGGGTGATAATGTCTTGCCCGGTAGCTGCAAAGAGGCAAAGAAATTATTGAAAATGTTGGGTGTTGAGTACATATCATATCATATCATACATGTCAAAATTATACATAGAGGAGAATATATAGACAAAGAGATATGTCCAAAATGTAGGCATGATAGGTATGATAAATAAAAAAAGAATGGTAAATCACGTGGTCCTCCTTTTAAGATATTGAGGAACATGCCTATAATCCAAAGGATTCAAATGCTCCTTCATTGCAAAGAGTTAGCTATGTTGGAGGGATGGCATGCCTCACACTGAAGTGAGTTGGGCATTATGTGAATCCCAACAGTTTCAATAGCCATGAAGCATATAGATGATACATGGCCCGAAAAATTCAAGAATGAAGTACGAAGTCTACGACTCAGCATAGCCATGGATGGCATCAACCCATATTCCCTCCAGAACACCAACTATTATGTTTGGCATATAGTAGTGATCAATAACAATATCCCCCCATGGTTTTCCGTGAAGAATGAACATCTTATGTTGGCTCTCATAGTCCTTGGTAGAATACAAGTGAAGAATATGGATGTCTACTTACAACCACTGGTATATGAATTGAAGAAATTATGGGATGGGATAATTGTATACGATGTATCAAGACCCATCGCAACAGAGAGGAGTATTATTTTGTATGGCATATTTTCTTACACGACACATGATTATCCAATCTTATGAGTTTTATTTGGTAAATTACATGTTTATTTATTTCTTTATATACATAACAATATTATTTCACATATTAATTTAATTCATTGTAATTGTTCTGATCTTCATGATATTCATTAATGTGCCATGCATATTGTATACAATAATTTTGCAAGTCTTGTAAAAAAAGGGTATTATGGATGTAAATTTTGTGGACCCTCTCTGAAATCTATATGGTCCAACACCCTACGAAAGCCAACGTATGAGTACTCCAGGGTATTCCTCCTAGAAGAACACCCTTATAGAAGAGCAACATCCACTTTCAATGGTAAACGAGAGAGAACCCAAAGGCCTGCAATAATGACACCATCTGAATGGCTTAGAGCATATGACAGATAGAAGGAGGAGTTCATGGAAATGTTAGATTCAAATGGGGAGCCTATGTTCGATGATCCATAATTCTTCAACACCTATGTTGAGAAATTTCCCATTGGGATGAAAAGGAAATGTATCTTTTATAACGTCCCATATTGGAAGCATCTTAAGATTACCCACTTACTAGATCACATGCATATATTTAAAAATGTTTCATATTCTTTATGGAGGCACACATCATCAAAAAAAGGTGACACAATGGCTATTAGGAAAGATATTATTACTTCAAAAACTAAAAAGAAACATTCGCCAAGACAATTAGAAATATAGGTGAGGTTGGTCCCTCTAATTGGTATTTCAAAGAAGGTGATGTCCCATGGATTTTAAAAAAATATGATCTTTCTTTGGCAAAGGAAGTTATAAAGGGTGTCAGGGTGCCATCTTCATATGGGTCTTCACTACGGTGTTGCTTCACCGTGGAAGACCATTTTTCCGAGTTTAAATCGCGTGACCATTTGAATATTCTAAGAGTACGTATAATGTCAAAAGCATGATTTTATTATTTGTTATATTAATAATTTTTATCCCATGGGATCATAAAAATAACTAATTTTGTAAGCATGTGTTTATAAATTTGCAGTGTCATTATCCTTTGTTCATGCATGGGTGTGTGAAACATGACTTCCCCTGAGACCTAGGATGTGCCATATCTAAATTATATGCATTTGTACGTTGGATCACGTCAAAGGAGATTCACGTGGCTAGCATTCCACGGTGGTGTCAATAGATAGTTGAGATTGTTTGTATGTTTGAGAAGGAATTGCTGACGAGTTTCATGGACTTGTAGGTTCATCTTTTAATCCATATAGTATATGGGGTTGAATTAGTTGGGGTGGTTTTTTATCGTTGGATGTTCCTCTTAGATAAGTACATGAAGAAATTGAAAGGTTTTGTTTGACAAATGGAAAAACCTGAGGGGTCTATGGCAGAGGGGTACATATTGTATGATTATTTCTATTATTATAATGAGTACATCAAGCAGATCGAAAACACACCAGGTGCAGTGATTTGGGATGATCAAAGGGATGAAGACAAAAGAGAAGGGGAGCTTCTCCAAAAGAATGGAAAAATGCGCTTGATAAAGAGTAAGTGACTTATAATTTGTCAATTTTACACGAAGTAAATATTCACGTTGAATTTCGATATAATTTATATTTTGATCTCATATGTACTATAAGTTGGTTTGATTTCATTAGCGAATGCAGAAATTGAAGCAATCAATATATTTGTTCTTTACAATTCCGAAGTGACACAACCATGGGTCGCATTGTATGAACCAAAGATGATGAAATGGGATAGTGACAGGAAATAATTCAAATGGTTGAATGGTAGAAGAGTGCCTTATCCTAATCATTTAAAATAAAATATGCCAATTATAAGCCCCAACAGTTGGGTTGCAAACCAAGTCAGAGAGAAATAAGGTGCAACCAGTCGTTACTCGCATGTTGAAGAGGATGCGCTAAACGTAGGGATTGGGTGCAACAATTTGGTAATAATCTATTTATGTACATTTAAAACTTAATACTGCACCTTTGAAATGTAACATCTATATTTTATATTTTAACAGTTGGGTTATTAGACATATGACACTACGATTTTTTAAAATTTTTATAGGTGCATTTTTTCCCATCTATGTGGGCATATGGACAATATTTTCGCACAGAAAATGTCACTGATGGACACATGGCACAATACTGTGGAGTGGAAGTCGAGTTCGATCAATCTTGTCAAGCTAGCCACCATGATCAAAACCTAGCACGAGGGACATTAGGTTACGTCGGAAAGATATAAGCGATCATTGAAGTGGACTTCTCTTCTTTCCAATGTGTTATTTTTAGGTGCAAGTGGTGGGACACAATTGATCAGAATAATGTAAAGGAAGATCCTGAGAGTGGGTTGATATGTATCAACTCTAGATGTGGGATGAAGCTAAGGAGCCTTATGTTTTCCCCAAACACTGCAACCAGGTGTTTTTTTACCCATATGTGTTGGATAGGGATTGGTGGTTCATATTGAGGCATGGCCCTAGATCAAAAAATATTTTTGAGAACAATAGTGTTATCATGCCAAGAGAGATATAAGATAATGAGGGTGATGAGAACAGAGAGTGATATGGTACATGTGTTATTTCATCATTTATACTATTTAAGATGGGTTTTTATAAAGAAGAGGACTTAACCTTATAACTAAGACTCTTTTTTTCCAAACATTATAATATGTATTTTGAATTAATTGGTTTGAATTGTGTTAATGTTAAAATAATTTCACTTGATCATTTGCAATTATGTTGATCTCGAAAGCAATGTGTTGTGTCGAGTTCTTTTTTTTATGTCAATTCCTAAAATAATACAACTACTTGATTGCTTTAAATGGTTTTTCACTATATCATTACTTAAATAAATGCACCCTATTATATATATATATATATATATATATATATATATATGTGTGAGGCACCTAACCTCCTCTAGACCAAAAGAAGCAATCCGTAGCTATCCACTAGACACCTGAAAATATGCAAGAGAAAGTATATCATCCCTAATGTATCTTTGGGAGTACACCAACTGACTCCCTGTTGCATAACTGACGGGGACATTAGGGAACTGGGGAAAATCCTCCCCTCTCCTAGATAGGCCAATAATAAAATAAATTTCCTCCTCAGTGATCTGGTACCACTGGTCAGGACGAACATGGAAATCCTATCGATGGGCATCCCACCTGTAGATCAATTGTACTAATAATTCATTGTGCCCCTTCAAGGATGTAGCCTCCTCGTAGAACTTAAGGAGGCCTACCTCCCTAAAGAGAAACTGGGTGGGTGGCCTAATAGAGTGAGGGTACAAAAGTCTCTCCCTCTCCCTTGCCTCCCACTGTTGTATCATGTTATAATTGTCATCCCTCTTCTCTTTTTGTTGTCTTTCCTCTCTCCATTGACGTCGTTGAATTATTCACATATTAAATACATCAGCCTCCCTCATGCATAAAACCTAAATTTTTTTTATTAAATGACAAATGTATTTAAAAATATATAAATATAAATTTTATTGAAAAAAAAAAAAAAAAAAAACATTCAGTCCGCCACAAAAAATAGTCATGCACTGCCAACGGTGTGTACATGTATATCACGCACCGTCCACGGTGCACATAAAAAAACTTCACACACCGCGACAACAAAAAATATTACTTAAAAAATATTATATGTGGTGCATTGACAAAACATATCCACCCTGGGGTATTTGTTATAGCGCCACGAACCACCAGTTTGCAATATTTTACCACTGGAGGTGTGGTACCGAACACACACTGCCCTGGTGCGGTATGTTTGACCGACGCACCGCACATTAGGTGTTTTCCATTAATATCGACGCACCGGGCCATTATTTTTATTTTTACATAATTCTCGGTGCTTTCTGGTAAACTAATGCACTACCGTAAATAAATTGTTATTTTTAAAAATTTTAAATTATCGGTGTGGTCGGAAATCGACACGCACCACACTATTTTATTGTTATTGCAGTGTGTTTTTTCTTAGTACTGCACCAAGCTGTCACATTAACTGCCTGGTGCAGTTTCTGTTAACATTGTTCACGACGCGGCCTGTAATTTTACAGGGAGCACCAAGAATGATGTGAGTCGAACAGCTCGAATGCATTGTGCAAGAAAAAGAAAAAAAAAAGTGAATTCTAACTCAATTTTAAAAATTAATCCTGTAAAATCTTAAGTTGGTGAGAAACATGTACATTAACTATAGATTTGCGCATTGAGGAGGCATCTTTGCAACAGAATACTAAAAACCAAATTTTCCCACCGTTTTGCAAAAATCGAAGTTTGCACACTAAGAAATGGACGGAAGCAATGCGGGAAATGGGAGCATCGATGGAAGGGCACCTCAGAGAAGGGAAAGTCACATCGGTGCTTGAGAGCTCTACATCACTGTAACAAGTAAAAATCAATTTTCACAGCAGGTAATTTTTTTTTTTAAATTAACCCTTTTTCAATGCGCTCGATTATGAGATGCACCGGGTAGTTGTATCAATGGTGCACCACACTTCTTTACGATGCACTATATTATGAGACGTACCATGCCAGTTTGTACGAATCGCATAGTTCTTCCTTTGAATAAAAAACCTATTTTGGTGTGTCATTGTACATAAACTACACCGGGCCATCATCGTTAGGAAATAGCATTGAAATGTTGAAAACGCACAAAGCTGGCAATATATGACCAACATCGGGCATGTTATATAAAAATCACCATATATTTTCATTAAATAAACACCCTATGCTGGGGCGTTATATCACCATAAACGCACCGGGGCATCTTTGTTAAATTATAGCACCGCAATGGTTATATAGTGAGTGTCTCCACATGCCATTTGATAGTAAGCACCGGTGCACTTTATATAAAACACATAGGTGTGTTGTATGTATGAAGTGCATCGTTGTTTTTGTAGTACTTAAAAATAACTATGCAACACTACTTTAGCTTCTACTATGCATTGGTGCATCACATATATGTCAAGTGTATCGGTGTGTGTTAGGATTATAAATGCACTGCAAAAATACATCCACAAAAACATCCACCTGCCAACCTCCTCCAGTGACCTCTGCTAAAAATGGATATCTGGGCTATTTTTATAAGGGCTTCCTCAAAAACATCTGCTAGAGGGTCTTTTCCTTGTAGTGATCTTAGGCCTTCCCATGTGTTCCCATATCTTTTTCGGTAGAATGTTGGCATTTGATCCAAGATCCAGAATGACTTAATCCATCTCATAATCTCCAATTTGTGTATTCAACCGCAGCTCCCAACCGGTTCTCTTCGTATTTTTGTACACTTTGTTACTACGCACTACTCCAATCATGGCTTTTCCTTGCCAAAAAAATTATATATTAGCTCTCGTAACCCCTTTATAGCCTTATTATCCCTTAGAAATTTCATACATGTCTATAAAAAGGATGCCAATATGGATGGATCAGATTCCTTAGCTTCAGTATTCTCTTCAAGCTTCTTCTTCAGCAGGAACAACTATCTCTGCAAGGTTGATGTCGAAGCTTCAAGAGTCATAAATGTCTTCTTTGCTTCCATGAATGCATCTTTCTCACGTTGTATATTGAACCCAACATTCTTATCTTCAGATTTATGAACCCATGGCTCCATCATAGGTCAATTTCCTTTTGTGCAGTCTTCTCCAGTATTCACACCGCTGTGCCTTACTATGTTAATGCTCAAATTTTCCTCGCGCATTTCAACCCTCATCATTTTTATGTTCTAAGTTGGTTGTTGGTTATGTTTCTCCTGCATTTTAGCTAATAAAATTGGACAATATTCGATTTCATGACCAAATTCTTGACAATACTTACAAAGAGTTGCACTATGATTTTGACAATCTCTCGAAAAATATCCAACCTATCTGTAGTTGTAACATATAATATGACCTCGTCCATGACCAACACCTCCTCCTCAGCCATGCTCTTGGCCTTGGAAACCTCCTCACGTTTTTGGCAAACCCAGAGCTTCTCGGCCTTCTACCTGCATTCTATATGCCCCAGGACTGTGCTGCATCATGAGATCATAGCTTCAACAATGTTTTTCATCATGTCCCACCTGTTAATCTAGGTTGTCTTTGATGATGTCAGTGACCGGGATGGAAAATATTCTTGAAGATGCCAAAGGATGATTACAAGTGATTACAGCTCTTGTTTAATATGTCAAGACACAAATGAAGTGCCAATCATGTATCTTGATGATCATAATGGAAGAATACCATATCACTGCACTTGATGAAGGACTATAAGACATACACACGATGATATGTCCTACCTCTAATGATCTTGATGATAACACTACATGATTACATTTTCTACCTCTGATAATTTAATGATGACATGAAAAATCCCCAATGATGTGAAGCTTGATGTCCTTATGATGAAAAGTACATAATGATGTTGCATTTAGTTGATGCAATATATCTGCACTATCTTAAGGACATCTGACCTAATGAACCTATGTTGAAGAAGGAAAGGACATGATGATGGTGACCCTATTTTGAAAAAGGCTAAGGCATGATTATGAAGACAATCAAAAAAGAAATCAAACCATGAGGCTCTACACTCAAAGGCATTCTTCCCTGCCTCCATTTTTGCACTCATAAATAATCAGTCACATTAAAAAATATATTTTGCTACCTTAGAGGAAAATTCCTTAATGAAACCTACACCACCTTGAAGATCATATTTTTTCCTTTCCAACGAGCTATTACTCAGCCCGAAACTCCAATTGGTTTGAAAGTTATTGATTTTTCAAGTTTAAGGTAAATTTCTGTCAAGTGAGCCGACTTGTGAGACATGTCTCTTCATTAAAGGTTGAAACCTAGTATATATTGACATCTAAACTTATCATTTCAAACATAAATTTTGGTGATAAATACAAATAAGAAACACAAAAATAGAAGAGGTCGAGGAGAATAAAAGGATATCATTGTGTGGGTATTTTTGGGAAAATTCTATTGAAGCTCTGATCTTGTGCAGATTGCTTCCCAGTCCTGTGGAAACATTTTGAAGGTACATTATTATGAATACAACAGACTTGTGATGGCACATATTTCCAACCTATAATAACATATATCTTTGAACCTGTGATGACACTTCTCATTAGATCTATGGAGGTTAATTACTAAGGATTAAAAATAGATCTGTGGTAACCACCTTTTGGAGCTGTGGTGATACTCTTTTCACACTTTTGGAAATACAATTTTTGGTTTGATCTCAGCCTGAAATAGGCCTGTAAAGACCATAAAATTTCGGCCTCCTAAGAACAGGTGTAGACCTGCAATTCGGCTCCTCTGTAACATAATCAAGCCTGTAACTTGGCCTTATTTTCAGACTTTATTCTTGTGTATCTATTGCAGAAATTGTAGAGCTATGACTTGAGATCTGGTTTGATAATCGCTTGCACTTGTGGCACTGACTCTCATTATCCTATTGCAGTTCGAACTTGTGGACAAATACTTAACCTTAATTGAATTTTGGTTGAAGGATAATTGAAGCACTTTTGAACTCTTATTTTCTAAATGGGTATTCCTGAAGGCAAACCTTGAAGCAACAGAATTGAAACACCATTGGAGGCATTTTGAAAACTTGGTGACATTTTTTAGGAACTTATTAAAGACCAAGAAGCAGCCTCTTTTAAGAACTTGTGTAGCAGCAATATTAAAGCATTACCAAGGCATTTGCGTTGAGAACATCTTGTTGGAAAAAGCATTGTTGAAGTAGCCTGGTTGAAGTGAAGAAATTCTGAAGGAGTATAGGAGAACATCCTTTGAATCCAACATCAAGAAGCTTGTTCAAGATATTGTGAAGACATCTTGGGAAAGCATTATTGGAGATCTCTTTGTAGAAGCTACTTGGAGGCATCCTTGGAGAGCATGATGCATTGGCCATCATGAGGTGGCCTTAGAGATCCTTGATTGGGTATCATGAAGGATAGTGGAGACACCTTCATGTGAAAAGATCAAGTTTTTCATTGATGACGTAATGTGGAGACTACAATGAAGACTAAGTGAAGATTGACAGGGCTCGTTGAAGAAGACATTGGGAGCCGTGAATTATAACCAAATATATCTTGACAAATTGAAGCAGGAGGTTGGAGCCTATAGCAGATATAGGTTTGGAGCCCTTGAGGTTGGTGCCTCAAAATTGACAAGGTTGGAGCCTTGGAAGTCCAAGTCGGTGCTTGGAAAATACAGGTTGGAGCCTTGGAAGTCCAAGTCGGTGCTTGGCAAATACAGGTTGGAGCTTGGGAGATTGACTATTGGTGTCTTCATCTAGGGTTGGAGCTCTACATATATTGTACTTGATTTATTGTAAAGAAGAAATTAATAAAATCATTTATTCTTATTGTTCATTTTGTGTTCTAAATATAGGTGATCTAAATGGTCAAATTAACAATTGAAAAGAAATATTGATTCACCCCCCTCTCAGTATTTCCAACAATTGGTATCAGAGCCAGTACCTTCACTCAAAGCCTAACAACTTGAAGGTTGATGATTAGAACACAAATTGCAAAGCCAAGAAAGAAAGTCTCCAATCCTTCCAAAGACATGTCTTCCTCAACCATTGAAATTGAAGTAAATCAATTTGTGAAGGCTCCATTGTTCAATGGAAACTTTGATATATGGGTGGCAAGAGTGAATAATTTCTTGAAGACTCAAGGAATTGAATTTTGGAAATCAGTGATTACTGATAGCATGCTGGAAGGAGAATCCGAGTATAATACAAGAGCAATGAAAGCAATCTTGAATGGGCTACCTGATTCTATGAAGGCCAATTTGGAAAAATGTTCGTCAGCAAAAGGCATATGGGACAAACTTCATGATCTTCACTCAAAAGGAGCATTTACCATGACCTCTAGTCAAGAATATGATGGAAATCAAGAAGGAAATCCAAAACCCATCAAGGAAGCTGAAGATAAGAGAGATGACAACAAGGCTAAAGAAGACCTAGAAGATGAATAGAACAAAGAATACTTTGAAGAAGATCTCCTTAATAAAGTTATGGCTTCCATGGAAGAGATTAATGGTTTGAAAAAGGAAAATGAGGAACTTAAGAAGAAAGCGCAAGATGGTAACCAAGACAAGACAAGGAAGGAAGTTGACTTTGTTAAGCTTCAACTACAAGAAAGAGATGAGGAGCTCGCCAAAATTAAAGAGGAATTTTATCTAAAAAAAAAAAATCATCATGAAGAAGTCATATCTATGACAAATCAATTGGATAAGGCAAAGAAAATGGAAGAAACTTTTTCAAGCCACCTTGAACAAAGACTTAAGAGCTTGAACAATCTTGAAGCAGAGACTAGTCAATACAAGGAAGAGGTCTCCTCTCTTAGATCTCAACTAGAAGAAGCAAGGAGACAAGTGCAAGGAGCTGAGAAGGTGATGGAAACTTTGGAATTCATAGAAGGACAAGTTAATGGAGAAGAAAATGAGATAAACACCATGATATGCCAACTAGAAGAAAAGGATTAAGAAATCTTGAAACTAAAATCAGATATCAATCTTCTCAAGGTCGAAACATGTGAAGCTACAATAATAAAATAAGAAATGGAGAGAAATATAGCAAAGGAGAATGAAGAAGTCTTCATAATGAAATCAAATATCATCTCCCTTAAAATCGAAGCACATGAAGCAACAAGGATGATGGAAGAAATGAAGAAGAAACTAGTTATGAAAGATGAATATTGTGAAAAGTTGAAAGGAGAAATTGTCTTTCTTAAAAAGGAAGTTGACTTGCTGAATAAGAACTTGAAAATCTCTCAAACCCTGTATGACATCCTAAGTCATCAAAGGTCTCCCCTTGATAAATCAAGTCTTGGCTATGCAGGTGAATCCTCAAGAAAGAATGATAATGCTTCAAAAAACAAAGATGTGAGGAACCTAGAAAGAAATGTTGATGCTCCCAGTTCCAGCAAGGGCAAGGAGAAGAATCAAGACAACAATAGAAGAAATTATATTCCAAGGAGACTTGCAGATATTGTCAAGAATACAAAAGGCAATGAAAATCATCAAAGAATCCCAAGGCAAAAAGACTTCAGAAGTACATCAAGGAAAACTCCATCTCCGAGGTACCAAAGTATATTTCTTGGTTATTTCTATTCTTGTACAAACTTTGGGCACGTGGAAAAAGACTGTAGGGCATATCACAAAGACAAATATAATGGTCCCCATCAATATCCTCAAATCAATTTTTCAAGAAGAAGTCATGATTTCTTATTCATGAACAAAATAGAGTGCTTCAATTGCCATAACATTGGACATATGACACGCGTTTGTAACTTGACTTGGGCCCCTGCACAAGCTAGAACCATGCCAGAGAAGAAATCTACACAAGTATGGAGAAGGAAACAAGATGAATCTGGAAGTCTCTTGAACACTCCAAAAAACAACACATGTTGTTGACTAGATGAAGTCATCCTTCATATTCCAAGAATTTGATGATGAAACACTGCCAAAAAGAGACCATGCATACAGTTAGGGGGAGTTTGTGATTCTTGAGTATTATTGCAGGAAGTGATCCATGAGTGGGCCCTATGAAATCCTTGATGAGTTACACATGGATAATCTTGATAAATCATCTCTCAAAAGTAACTCCATTGAAGAAAAACATGATATTATGATGATGTATTCTACTTGATTACACAAGGTGAGCAATCCTTCATGAGCTAAAGGAATTTGTCCAGATAGGGGGAGATGGTACAACACATGAAGAAATAAAAACACATCTATCATGGACCATATTGCCAGAAGAAAGAGCACCATGGCATGGGTAGTAACATACCTATGAAGGACTAAAATTCATGAAGAAAAGAAGCAGCTTGACAGGGGGAGTATTCGGGCACCCAATTTGCCATTGATGTCAAAGGGGGAGAGAATTTTGAAAGGGAAATAATATTTCCATCAATGACAAAGGGGGAGATTGTTAATCTAGGTTGTCATTGATGTTTTCAGTGACCGGGATGGAAAATATTCTTGAAGATTCCAGAGGATGATTACAAGTGATTACAACTCTTGTTTAAGATGTCAAGACACAAATGAAGTGTCAATCATGTATCTTGATGATCATAATGGAAGACTACCATATCATTGCACTTGATGAAGGAATGTAATACATACACACGATGATATGTCCTACCTCCAATGATCTTGATGATAACACTACATGATTACATGTTCTACCTCCGATAATTTGATGATGACATGACAAATTTCAAATGATGTGAAGCTTGATGTCCTTATGATGAAAAGTACATAATGATGTTGCATTTGGTTGATGCAATATCTCTGCACTATCTTAAGGACAGTTGACCTAATGACCCTATGTTGAAGAAGGAAAGGACATGATTATGGTGACCCTATGTTGAAGAAGGCTAAGGCATGATTATGAAGACAATCAACGAAGAAATCAAACCATGAGGCTCTACACTCAAAAGGCATTCTTCCCTGCCTCCATTTCTGCACTCATAAATAATCAGTCACATTAAAAAATATATTTTTCTACCTTAGAGGAAAAAATCCTTAATGAAACCTACACCATCTTGAAGAGCATAATTTTTCCTTTCTAATGAGCTATTACTCAGCCCGAAACTCCAAGCGGTTTGAAAGTTATTGATTTTTCAAGTTTAAGGTAAATTTATGTCAAGTGACCCGACCTAAGCCGACTTGTGTAGGCTCATGCCTCATGGCCAAGAGACGTGTCTCTTCATTAAAGTTCGAAACCTAGTACATATTGACATCTAAACTTATCATTTCAGGCATAAATTTCGGTGAGAAATACAAATAAGAAACACAGAAAAAGAAGAGGTCGAGGAGAATAAAAGGAGATCATTGTGTGGGCATTTTTGGGAAAATTCTACTGAAGCTCTGATCTTATGCAGATTGTTTCTCAGTCCTATGGAAATTTTTTGAAGGTACATTATCATGAATACAACAGACTTGTGATGGAACATATTTCCAACCTATAATAGCATATATATTTGAACCTGTTATGACACTTCTCATTAGATCTATGGAGGTTAATTACTAAGGATTAAAAATAGATATGTGGTAACCACCTTTTGGAGTTGTGGTGATACTCTTTTCATACTTTTGGAAATACAATTTTTGGTTTGAACTCATCCTGAAATAGGCCTGTAAAGACCAGAAAATTTCGGCCTCCTAAGAACAGGTGTAGACCTGCAATTCGGCTCCTCTGTAACATAATCAAGCCTATAACTTGGCCTTATTTTCAAACTTTATTCCTGTGTATCTATTGCAGAAATTGTGGAGCTATGAATTGAGATCTGGTTTGATAATCGCTTTCACTTGTGGCACAGACTCTCATTATTCTATTGCAGTTCGAACCTGTGGACAAATACTTAACCTTAATTGAATTTTAGTTGAAGGATAATTGAAGCACTTTTGAACTCTTATTTTCTAAATGGGTATTCCTGAAGGCAAACCTTGAAGCAACAGAATTGAAACACCATTGGAGGAATTTTGAAAACTTGGTGACATTTTTGAGGAACTTATTAAAGACCAGGAAGCAGCCTCTTTTAAGAACTTTTGTAGCAGTAGTATTAAAGCATTACCAAGGAATTTGTGTTGAGAACATATTGTTGGAACAAGCATTGTTGAAGTAGCCTGGTTGAAGTGAAGAACTTCTGAAGGAGTATAGGAGAAAATCCTTTGAAGCCAACATCAAGAATCTTGTTGAATATATTGTGAAGACATATTGGTAAAGCATTACTGGAGATCTATTTACAGAAGCTACTTGGAGGCATCCTTGGAGAGCATGATGCTTTGGCCATCATGAGGTGGCCTTAGAGATCCTTGATTGGGTATCATGAAGGACAGTGGAGACACCTTCATGTGAAAATATCAAGGTTTTCATTGATGAAGTAATGTGGAGACTACAATGAAGACTAAGTGAAGATTGACAGGGCTCGTTGAAGAAGACATTAGGAGCCATGAAGTATAACCAAATATATCTTGACGAATTGAAGCAGGCATTTGGAGTCTGTACCAGATATAGGGTTGGATCCCTTGAGGTTGGTGCCTTAGAATTAAAAAGGTTGGAGCCTTGGAAGTCCAATTCGATGCTTGGAAAATACAGGTTGGAGCCTTGGAAGTCCAAGTCGGTGCTTGGAAAATACAGGTTGGAGCCTAGGAGATTGAAGATTGGTGTCTTCATCTAGGGTTGGAGCAATACATATATTGTACTTGATTTATTGTAAAGAAGAAATTAATAAAATCATTTATTCTTATAGTTCATTTTATGTTCTAAATATAGGTGATCTAACTGGTAAAATTAACAATTGAAAAGAAATATTGATTCACCCCCCTCTCAGTATTTCCAACACCACCAAACTACAGTAGTTACAGAATAATTGCTTCGTCAATCTGACATATTTTTTCATAAAATGACAATAATTAGTGGAATGTTGACCTTGAACTTTACATATGCTACACCAAACATTATTACCTACACTTGGCCCAGCGCTCAGTCCAGGATTCAATGGATTGGGCATCCCAGTGCCAAAATAATGCCTATAAACAGGGCACTTCTCCTTATAGTGACCCTCTAGTTTTCACTTGATACACCATACTTTCGACCTGGTATCAGGCATAACCTCCTTTCCCTTATTTATATATTGGGGCTCCATATGCAAGATTTCCAACTGAGTTTGAATCTGTTGAACTCCCACGCTAGTATCAGCTACTGGCGAAGCTTTGAGCTTCATCACGATCTCTAGCACTTCCACTTGGGTTGTAATCTTCTGTTGTGACAATGGAATTCTAAGATGAGGCAAAAGCGTAGCAATAAACCATTCTCAACTTTGTTCATGAAGTATCTTGAAGCTGACTTGGCTTAGTAATGTCTTAAATGTTTGGTCTACCTCCCACACAGTCTTAGTAACCAACTGCTTAATTTCTTTGATCTCTATGATACACTAGGATTTCGAATTTGGTTTCTTGAATTCAACATTCATCACAGTATTCGTCTCAGTGAATGTATCATTTTCATTTGTCGTAGTATATTTCATATACCAGGAGAACGCTATGTCTTGCAGCGCTGTAACCAAATCTGCTTTATTCATATTTTCATCTGTAATATTATGCGAACTCCATATTGATTCTGCAACAAACCATAGTTGTCTAGGATCATATAATCCCTTGAACATAGCATATTTGGTGGTCGAGCCATGGTGAATGGGGGAGGTGGAGGTGGAGAAAAAAAATGGAGGTGTGTGATGATGGGGGTTGAAGGTTGGGGAATATCCGTAGTGCTCTGATGATTTTCAGATCCCAATGACACACTTCTCGAGGTAGCGAGGTTGCTTTCTCCTCATTCATACCTAAACAACAAACTTTATTCAGTTTCAATTTAAGTATCCCAATTTATCCTAAATATTTTACCACTTCGCATAGCACCAAATTCTCTTTCTTTGAAAATTAATCTGAGTGTATTTGTAGTACACCCTTTTCACACAATAGCATTTTAATCTAGAACTTCAGTAAATTTAGGTACTTACCTAGCGGACCTTTGAAAAATTTGTGCTTTTCTTCGCTATAGAATACCTAGCTATTGATCACAAACTCAATGATAAAACCTCCAAGGATACTATCAATCCAATAATCAACAGCCATTGCGATCTCGTTATCATCCTTCTTCAGTTTCTTGATCAGTTCTGGGGTCCACGCAATAAGATTATTCTTGAAATGGCTTATTTGATCATTTAGTCTTTATATCCACTCATACAGCTCGTTAGAAAATGACGAGAAAAATATCTTATACTAATTTGTAAAAATATAATTTTGTAACCAATATTTAGCAGATACACGTGGATTTCTTTTTTCTTGCACAACAAACTCGCATTCTTTTAGATCTACCTAGTCTTGAATCTCTTTTTTAGATAGATGCCACATTCATCTATCCCTCAGTCAGATCTTGGTCCTGGCAACAGAACCATTTTTTGGCTTTATGGGGCCTAGACTCAGGTTCAAATATGGTTGCGCGAGCCAACAAAACCCACAATTACCAGTCCTTTCGGCTCATCTGGGTAAATTTTTGGATACCTTTTAAACCAAGATCTTTTACTTCGACCGATGTGTTAGAATTTAATTTAATCAAAGATTTAATGAACATAAATGAACATATGCTTATTTTAAAGAAGAGGAACATAGCAAGCATTAGCAACATACGATATTAATAATGAATTTCATCGAGGAGGGCCTACATCTCCGGGCCTCAGTGTCAAGATGGTGTAGGTCGCTACATTAAGCACTATAAATAGTGGTGATGTACATGGATGGTATTTTCTTTGTCATACAAGAAAAAATCCCTCACATAGGAGTGTCTGGACCTTTCCACAAGGTGTTCCACTATAGGAACTCTCATTCACAAAAAGGACTCCTATCAATATGACAATAAATCACACATAATGACTACAAGTATCCCACCAGCATGGAAACAAAGGGATCTCAAACAAACATACATGTGACAATGAGTATCCTGCCAACAAGGCAGCAGGGGGATCTCAACATAATACAAATCCATGATAGAAATTACATCTCAAATCAAGAACAAAATAAGATCCCACATCAAACATCAATAGGGATCCATACAACACAATGGATCTCATGGAAAAAATAAGTACATGATCACACTGCATATACCTCACATACTGGAGCTATCTGAAGACAAGGATGATAAATTTTTGGATCTAGCTTGTACCATCAATCTCGTGGCGTCGAACATCCTAAAAATGACTACTCACACATTGAATGGTGACACCTACAACTCCACTTTGAAAAGTGGCCAAAAAACGTAAGGCTCAGATGAAAAATATGACTGTATCACTGAACTCATGTTTCCGAGAGGTGTAGGATCGACTGTCAATTTGCTGGATTTTGACACTGTCGAAATCTGGACCTTAGGGAATATTTTAGATTCCCCCTAGATTCCTCAAATATGTTGCTTCACAGGGAATCTAGAAATCTACAACTCAAAATAGGAATCTGATCTCACCATTGAGATCCTTGAGAAATTCTAAGAAGAATGAGTATAAGGTTGACCTCATTCTGACATCAGTGAATTTCGGCCTCCAAGGAATCTGAAAGATTCCCTCAAGATTCCTGAAGATTCTCCTCTAGAGGGAATCTGCAAAAATTTTTCTCAAAAGGTGAATATTACCTCGCCATTGTGTTCCCTATGAAATTCTAGTTAAAATGCATATAAATTTCAACACATTCTGACACAGGAAAATTTTACCTCCTTGGAATCTTCATGGGCATCAAGGAATATTCTGCCTCGATCTGCATGCCATCATTATGCCTCCTCTGCCTCTGCCTTGAAATTTGTGCCCAAACTACCTGCCTCAGCGCACTAGTGAAATGATGGGTTTAAATATTATTTGGAGGTGGAGTTTACAACGTTGATTTCGTTGGCACAATGGCAAGAATACCAAGTTTATAAGAGAGGGGTTGGGGGATCAAATCCCGCCCCTCTCTATTTTTATGTCATAACCTTTATGGAATGAAATTTTCATTGATTTATATGGATTTTGTATATGGATTTTAAATATAAATAGTTATAAAAGTAACTATTTTAATATTCAAATGATTTTTAGTTATATAATTATTAAAATAACTATTTTAGAAGTTAAATAATTTTTTTAATAATCATTGTTTTTTAATGATTTTTTTTGTCCTTTTGTGCAGGTTGAGGACCCATGGAGGGGTGCCATGTGTCAGGGCCTGGTAGGCTTCTATGTGGGTCATGCATTATCACTGGGATTCCATGTGGCATGCTGTGGGCCCCACTACCCTTATTTTAACAAAAATTCAAACTTCTCTAACTTCCTCATATGAGCTCGAATTGACGCATTGTTCTCACCGTTGTGATTAGGGTGACGAGATATTCAATCTGAAGCTGAGTTTTCCACCTTCCTATCACTTCAATTTTTAAGCTTTGTGCTTGCCACTGGTGTGTGTAGATCCACCTGTATCAATCGTCCCCACTGAGGAGCTTTTTGTCTTCCAAAATCATCAAAAATAATCTGCAACTGTTGTGTACAATGTCTGCACCAAAAGTGTCTTTAGAAAGGTCACCCTTCCATCTCCTTCGCCTTTTTTCTTCGAAGCCTTAAGTGATGATCTGACACCCGCATCCTCTGCAAACCTGTAGTACAATCTCTTGCAAATTACATGCTAAAATTATTACTGACTATGACCCAAACATTTCCATACTTGCCACAAGTTTATATACTTGGTGGTCAAGTTTAAATCAAATTGAAATCACGCCCCAACTATCATTACAAGGCCAAAAACATCATTGTCGCATTTCGAAGTGATGGCAAACACATCATCACTCTTACATGAAAGAAATGCATCACATGATTTAAAAAACAAGGCCAAAATATCATGGTTTCTTAACAAGCGATGGAAAACACATCATCACTTTTACAGTTAAAAAATGCAAAATATGATTTATAAACACGGCTATGAAACACTACCACATCTATAAAAACTATCTCTCACTTATCAAAGAGAATGGATCATCTCCCTATGGTGCATTTTCTTGTCAAACAATTGTTTCAACTGGTTCATGCACCTGCTTCACCCTTAAGGTGCTGCTCTGGATGGAGCCTCGAACACATGGCTCTTTGATGGCCACTTTGGTTGCAATGGTTGCAAAAGGTTTTCTTCCTCCATACCTGCTTAACCAGTTTCTTTTTCTATTGTGGAGAAGGCCTTTCACACCTCATCCTCCTTTGAGCTGTCATTCTTTTCCAACACTCGAAAATGACATGGTTATGTAAACCAAAAAAATGACAAGTTTTTCGATGCCATGATTTACTCCCATGATTAGAAACATTCTTATAATAAAAATGAACTCTGGAATAGTGATATTTTTTATACATTTCTTGGTAGTCTCTGGTTCGATCATGGTGATGAGAGCTTGCCTCAGCTCATTCACTGCAACATGCACTCCCATGGGATGATGGTGAAGTGTTCCCATCAATCCTTTCCCTGGTGAGCTCAGCAATGTCTATTTGATTTTGATGTCCTTTGGACATCCTTCTTCAGTGTATCCCCCTTTGTACCCCATCTTGATGAGGAGTCTCATGCCAGTTCTTGTAATGGGTATCTCCATAGTTCCAACAGAAATGATATCATGTGAAGAAACTAAAGAGAAATCAACAATGTTTACCTCATCTATCGATTTTAAATAGGTGAAGAAGGATTTTCTAACCCTTCGTTGCACTTCACTTCCTCCAAGGCCTTTGTCGCGGATTGTAGCTGAAGTTGTAATCGCTGCTTCTCCTCCTTCTATTCTCATAGAAGTGTCTTTAATGCATCATGATCTGTTTTAAGACTTCCATTGTTGTGCTTCAATTCTTCCAATGCCTCTATCGTGGCTTTCCACTGAAGGTGAAATCGATGCTTCTCCTCCTTCTCTTTCTGTAGGAGTGTTTTCAACACAGTGTTATATGTTGCTTCTTTCTCATAAGCTTCGTACAACATGTCCACTTTCTCAGACACCCTGAGCATGGTCTCATACATGTCTTTGACATCCTCCATTGCTCAACTCAGCGAACGTTCAATGGTTCACGGCTGCAATCCAAATCAGCAAGAAGACCGCTCTGATATCACTTGATCTGGGTAAATTTATTGATACCCTTTAAACCAAGACCTTTTACTTCGACTGATGTGTTAGAATTTCATTTAATCAAAGCATTAACAAACATAAATGAACATCTACTTATTTTAAAGAAGAGGAACATAATGAGGATTAGCAACATATGATATTGATAACGGATTTCGTCTAGGAGGGACTATGTCTCTGGGCCTCGGTGTCAAGATGGTGTAGGCCACTGCATTAATTGTTGGAAATAGTGGGGATGTACATGGATGGTATTTTCTCTGTCATACAAGTAAAATTCCCTCACGCGGGAGTGGTTGGACCTCTCCACGATATGTTCCACTATAGGAACTCTCATTCACAAAAAGGACTCCTATCAGTATGACAGTAACTCACACATAATGACTATGAGTATCCCTCCAGCATGGAAAAAAAGGGATATCAAAAAAACATACATGTGACAATGAGTATCCCGCCAACATAGCAGCAAAGGGATCTCAACAGAATACAAATCCATGATAGAAATTACATCTCACATCAAGAACAAAACAAGATCCCACATCAAACATCAACAGGGATCCATACATCACAATGCATCTCATGGCAAAAATAATTACATGATCACACCGCATATACCTCACATCCTGGAGCTATCTAAAGACAAGGATGATAAATTGTTGGATCTGGCTTGTACCATCAATCTCGTGGTGTTGAATATCCTGAAAACGAGATATCACACATTGAATGTTGACACCTGCAACTCCACTTTGAAAAGTGGCTGAAAAACATAAGGCTCAGATGGAAAATCTGACTACACCATTTAACTTGTGTCACCGAGAGATGTAAGATCAACTGTCAATTTGTTGAATTTTGACACTGTTGAAATATGGGCCTTAGGAAATATTTAGATTCCCCCTAGATTCCTCAAAGATGTTGCTCCACAGGTAATCTGGAAATATGCAACTCAAAACGGGAATTTGATCTCACCATTGAGATCCTTGCGAAATTCTGATAAGAATGAGTATAAGGTTGACCTCATTCTGACACGGGCGAATTTCGGCCTCCAAGGGATCGAAAAGATTCCCTTGAGATTCCTAAAGATTCTCCCCCATAGGGAATCTGCAAAACTGCTGCTCAAAAGGAAAATATGACCTCTCCATTGTGTTCCCTGTGAAATTCTAGTTAAAATGCATATAAATTTCAATACATCTTGACACAGGAAAATTTTACCTCCTTGGAATCTTCATGGGCATCAAGGAATATTCTATCTCGAACTACATGCCATAATTATGCCTCCTCTGCCTCTGCCTCGAAATTCGTTCCTGCACTTTCTTCCTCAGCACACTAGTGAAATGATGGGTTTAAATATTATTTGGAGGCAGAGTTTACAACGTTGAGTTCGTTGGCGCAATGGCAAGAATGCCAAGTTTAGACGAGAGGAGTCAGGATATAAAATCTCACCCCTCTATATTTTTATGTCATAACTTTAATAATAGTGAGACATTGGGTGGGCAGGTCCGCTCCATGCGGCCTGACCCGACTCACTCCACGTTCCAACGTATGCCACCATTGGAATTTGTTTTAAAGGACATGAATTTTAAACATGTGTGGTTATAAAATATACCATATACACCCCTTTAATGATTCGTTGATTTATGGAATGACATTTTCATTGATTTTTATGGATTTTTATATGAATTTTAAATATAAATAGTCTAGATAAATGTCTTTCTGATTAATCACATCATTAGGATTAGGTCGACGTTTCGAAACAGCTAAGGTTGTTCATCCTCGGGACAAGGTGAACCACATTAGCTGGTTCGAAACGTCAACCTAATCCTAATGATGTGATTAATCCAAAAGACATTTATCTACATTATGGATCACAAAATTCTTAGATATAACATATGAATAGTTATAAAAGTAACTATTTTAATATTCAAATGAATTTTTGTTATATAGTTATTAAAATAATTATTTTAGAATTTGAATTATTTTTTTAATAATCATTGTTTTTTAATGATTTTTTTTTTCCTTTTGTGCAATTTTAGGACCAATGGAGGGATGCCATATATTAGGTTTTGGTAGGCAACTATGTGGGTCTCACGTGCTCACTGGGATTCCATGTGGCATGTTGTGGACCCCACTTCCCTTGTTTTAACAAAACTTCAAACTACTCTAACTTCCTCATACGAGCTCGAATTGACTTGTAGTTTGCACCATTGTGATCAATGTGACGAGCTCTTCAATCTGAAGTTGATTTTTCCACCTTCCTGTCATTTTTATTTTTGATCTTTTTTATTTCCATTGGTGTGTAGATCCACTTGGACCATCGGCAACGATCTTCTTGCACAGATCGAAGTCTCACCTGAGGCAATATAAGGGGGATGCTAAAAATATGTTTATGAATCTAGAGGGTTGGTGTACTATGGCTTTAGGGCTTCATTTCCTTTCTACGCTTGGCAGAGCTTCGCAGAACAAATCTATCAATTATACCTTCATTGTTGAACACATATATTAAACTAACTTGTAGATTGTGCGACCTTACTTATTCAAGCATAAAACAATGTAAACAAACATAAATAGAACTTTATTGTGCAATTATAGATCAAACCCTTACTTAGCACAAATAACATAATACAAGGAAATAAAACACATCAACTCAAAACATTGATTTGTCTTCAAAAGTACTTCATTAATGTTCAAATCCTTCCCATCATAATCAATTCCACCCTGCGTACTTAGCTGCATGGGTCTGCACACTCGGATGCAGACTTCCTAAGGTCTATGTGCACTCAGCTATCGGAGCCTTTCCTCTAACCCAAAACCACAGAGTCAGACTCAAAATAATGTTACATCCAAGTGCATCTCATCAATTCTCTATCAAATCTATCCTCGAGATCTAGCCTAGACTCCTTTTAGTGTTTTACATTACAATATCATGGTCCAAAAACCATGGGTGGAGTTCAACTTTCACAAAATATTCCCATCCCATTACAAAATAAGGGGCTTTGAATCAACCCAGAGCCCCTAAGACTCAAAATGCACTTTGTATTGCGCACTCTGCTCCTTGATCTATGGAGTCTTTCTCTAACTTTCTTCTTCGAGGGGTAACTTGTCCAACACAAATAATTAGGAAATTTTCTTTGATGGTGCTTCATCAAACAATAGAGCAAGAGCAGGAGTGATTTTGGAGGGACCATAAGGTGAACATTTTCCAAGTGCCTCTTCTTTGCAATTTACCTCTACAAAAAATAAAGAAAAATATCAAGCATTAATTCAAGTTGTCTTTTTGGCCCATCAAAACGGAATTAGAAGTTTTCAATTATGGAACACTTTGAATTAATTATTAATCAAGTCAAAAACAAAATATAATACCAAAAAGGATAGACTAAAAGTTTATTTATCAAGAGTTTGGAATTTCATTGACAAATTCAAGTCATTTGAAATATAAATTATCCCAAGGGATCGGAATCATAAAAATGATTCTTTAGTTATTAATATATCACTTTTTAACCCTAGATTAGGATTTTGTTCCTTTTGAGTTGAGATGTTGTTTCAATTTCTTATTCTTGATAATCAAGGGTATTGGTAGGTTTTTGACATTGAAGAAAATATTCTTCAATTTCTTATGGATGATCATGATGAATAGAAGAAGTAAAATCCCATTAAAAATAAAATATTGATATCACTTGAATCACTCTTCAACCAAAATGATCAAATACGAAGGTCCCAAATCACAAAAGAATTATATATTAGAAGGGTTCAAGAGAACAAAAAGCTAAATATCATAACTCCAGAAAATCCTAGATGGTTAAATCATGGAGTTGGTTGCTCTCAAAGTGAAATTGAGAAGTATTCGGTTTTGTTTAAAAAAATTCAATTTGTCTTTCTTAGACTTACTGAGAGTTGAAGGAATACGAAAAGGAGGTCATTCATCATGAAATTCCACTAAAATAAAATGCTAAGGTAGTGAGACATAAACCAAGGATAATCAATCCAAAACTTAAACTTTTGGTTAAACTTGAGATTGACAAAATAGAAAAAGTTGAAATCATCTTCCAAATACAAGATTTTGAATACATTTCAAACCCAGTAATAGTTCAGAAGAAGAATGAAGAAATATGGCTCTGTATATTTTTGTGATCTTAACAATGCTTCACTTAAGGACAATTATCTGCTCTTGAACATGGAAATATTGCTTCAATCAGTTATAGATCAATAATAATGTGTATGTTAGATGGATTTTCTAGATACAACCAAATTTTAGTTGCCAAGGATGATAGGAATAAGACAACGATTATCACACCATGGGGAACATATGCTTATCCTTGCATTCCCTTTTGATTGAAGAATGTTGGTGCAACATTTCAGAGAGATATGGACCATGCATTTGAACATTTAATGGAAATATTATAGCATGTTATCAATATTATTTAACAAATCATTCTAATTTTAGAGCCTCTCAATGGGAAAATTTACAACAAGTCCTTTAAATATGTATACAATATGTGGTATCACTTAATCTCGAGAAATGCTTGTTTTTTGTATAAAAAAGGAAGGTTTCTAGGCCACATTGTAATTTGGAAAGGTATATATATTTTTCTCGAGAAGAATAGATCCATAGTTGAATTAAAGGCCCCAGCCACATGCAAAGGAGTACAATCATGCTACGGAAAGATTATTTTTTTCATAATATTTGTACTGTATTAGGCCTCTATTGTCAAACCTATCAAAAAATTACTCACGAAGGATGAAAATTTTGAATGTACAAGAGAAAAAAAAAAAAAAATATATATATATATATATATATTTCACAATAATAAAATAACAATAGCCTCAACCCTACTATAGTTAGTCTATATTATTCAAAAGTAGTTTATTCTTTATATTGTTTCATATAATGAAATGACAACTACAGTTTTAACTCAAAAAATTGAATTGAAGGAAGAGCATCCAATTATCTTCATGAGTTTACCTATTCCCCATTAGAGAAACAAGTGTTTTCCCTTGTTAAAGCCATGGCATACTTCATAAGTTATATCTTGACCTCACATACTATAGCATATGTACCATATCCACTGGAAAAAATGATGTTGACTCAACAACTCAAAGAAGGCAAATGGGAAAATTGGTTTGCAAAATTACAAGAATTGACATTGATATTAAACATTTTAAGGTTTTGAAGGGGAAAGGTCTACGTAAGTTTATAGGAGGAATCAAAGCAATTAATATTGAATATGATAATGAATTCAGTGATAATCATTCATCGTCTGCATCTGAGTGGTACAAAAACATAATATTCTATTTAAAATCCTGACAAATTTTAGTTGGCATGATAGGTAAATAAAGAAGACCGTTATGAAATAAAATTCCTATTTGTCGATATCTTTAATTTTATTCCAAAGAATTTGTGATGGAGTATTACCCACATGTATTCTAGAATCAAAGAATGTTACAATTTATCCCTTTCCATAATAGCCCGTAAAATTCTCAGAGCTTAATTTTACTGGCCAACTCTGTTTAAGGACTCCTATTCCTTAGTAAGAAAACATTCCATGTCAGAAATTTCCAGGAAGATAAAATAAATAAAAGATGAATGTACTTGAAACTCCCTTTGCTAGATGTGGGTTGGATGTTATTGGATCAATCAATCCTAGATCAAGTGTAGGGAATGTTTATATTCTAACTGCAACCAATTATTTTTCTAAGTGGCCTAAGGCAGTAATATTGAAGTAAGCTAGAACAGATAATTTTATCCACTTTCTAGAAGAAAATATAATTGCACAATATGAAGTACCAATCATAGAGAATGGTTCTATTTTTATTGGGTCTATGTTCACAAAATATTTTGGAAGGTATAAAATACTTATGGGTTAACCTTCAAACTATTATCCTCAAGGAAACAGCATGTCGAATCAACAAAAAAAATCTAAAAGTATTTTAGGAAAGATGGTGATTGAAAGTCAAAGGAATTGGAAAAATAATATTTTGGATTCTTTGTTGGCTAACAGGCTCACCCCACGAAAGAGTATGGGATAGTCCCAATTCTATATAGTGTATGGAAAGGATAAAATATTGACTATACATATGGAAACTATTTCCCTAACATTGGAAACTTAGTTACATGATGGAGAATTTGTTCCCCATATACATACTAGACTACATCTAATAATGCAGTTGGAGGAACAAAGGCAAGAATATTTTAGAATTATCTAGGGGAGATGATAGGTTGTTATCAGAAATTTTAATAAAGGAGATACCAATAATAGTTTTTTTCAAGGGGAAACTCATATTGTTATGGAATAAATATAAAGAAAAAAACTCCATGCATAAAAATATCAATGCATTATGGATTTGACATTATGTTATAGACAAATTAGATGGTTGCAATTCTTATATCCTCAAAGGGATGGATGATCAACTACACATTTTTTGGGTAGCATCTCAAAAATTTCTGCAGCTAACAAACTTTCACACTTCCTTGTACAATATAAATGTATATAGTGAATATTTACATCTTGTATTATCTTTTGAATATTTTTTCCTTAAGTTTTGATGCCATATCCTAACAGAGTATACTACTGGTCATGTTTGCAAGGGATCACTATCCTTATTTAGAGCCAAATGATGACCCCAAAAGTAGTATAGATTCATGTGGAGAAAAAATTCATCTAAATATTTTTACCTAAGATTTGTTTGCACTCCTTTCTCCATGTCCAACACTTACTTGATTTGATAATATGTGAACAAACTACAAACACATTCTCTCCACACACCCATCCTCTATATACTTTCATTCCACACACCTGCCTCCGCACATACTCATCTTTGGCACAGCATGAACCTCCACACAAGCTACTAACCCACACTTCTCATCATTACCTAGCATTAATTACATAAATCATGTGACAAAGAATCACTTTGCCACCTTTACTCTAGTGCTTCCTATTTTTTCTTGCTTCAACATTTACTTAAAGGATCGATAAAGTAAATTTATCTCCAAGTGAAGGGGATGGTTATTTTCCAATTATGTATGTTCTCCATCACACCTCGTAAAGTGTAGTCATGAAATATTAAATTCCACTTATTGTTTTGCCTCATCTAATATAATGCCACAAGAGAAGATGATATATTAGTAACTATGCCAAAGAAAGAGGAATTATCAACTAAGGGTCACTAAAGGATTCACTGATTAGTCATATATTTCTAAGTACAAGTGTACCAAGATTAATCCCTCTTGCGGACAAGAGCGATCTCCCTAGAATCCTTATGGAAAACTAGAAACAAATAGACAAAACAATGACTCTTTCCTTGGTCTATAACTAAAATGTGAAATATGTAGTATACGAAATATCACTTACCTATTAACGAAGTGCTTGTAGAAGTCCTTTCAGTGCTTCCACAACCATATTTTCCTCAATGCTTTACAGTCTCTCTATATTCTTTCCACAGCTTCTCCATGACACGTAAAAAGAGATTTGCATTGACAAAAACATTCAAAGGGATCGAATCATCTCACATATAAAATAAAAAGCAAATGAAATCCCTATTTTAGCATAAAACATATAAATGAATCAATAATCAGTTATAAACCATGTGAGTGATCAAGGAATCCCACAAATAACATCGAAATAGACACAATTAGGAAAGAACAATTACTTTGTATTAAAATAAAAAGGGAAAAGAAGCTTACAACCTGGTGCCTTGATGTCACAAGCCTCTTCCAGTGGTGTCCTTTCCTTCCCTTGATGACAAGCTCTTCAAATCCAAAACCAACAGCATGAGTTTACCAATCCAAGTCCCTCCTAGTCTCTCATTCCTATGCTGAATTTATAGGAAGGATGAGGAGGGTTCTAGTTCCACTTCTCAAGGGATATGATCCTTAAGAAAATGAATTTAGTTCCATATACCAAGGGATGAGGCGCAGGTATGTAGCGGTTCGAGGTTTCTAATTTGGATAATATTCCTCAAACAAAGCTTCTAGAACTTACCTTTTTTATTTTTATGTGTGTGAATAGACCTGCGCACTTTTTGTTCAGGAAAACCGCACAGGTGCGCAATTTTTGTTCCTGAAAACCACGCAGGTGCATAGGTTTTGTTAAGGAAATCCACGTGTGCAGGTTTTGTTCAGGAAAACTACGCAAGTGTGAAGGTTTCGTTCAAGAAAACTGAGCAAGTCCACAAAAATGGTTTTTAAGAAATGAAACCAAAATTCATTTTTTCCTTGGTATTATTTTACTTCAAGCTTCATAGGGGATTCACTTGAGACACTCCATCGATGGAAATATATCTGAATCGACAATCATGGTGACAAATTTTAGTGTAACAGATTTCCCCCTAAATTGCAAAGCCGGAAAATATGTATAATGAATGAAGTGCTTTGTCATGTCAAAGGTTCAAATTAGAGACAAATTGGTTGAAGACCTGAAACAAAAAATCAAGGATTACCATATCATGCTTTCATATAAACATCACTGAGGTAGGTATTCTCAAACTCAGAGTAAACATAAATCGATGAACTAGTAGGTAAATACACAAAGATCAATGTAAATAGTAGACATAGTATGGATGCATCCATCAATGGATATATATTTACAATCATGAATATTTAATAACTCCATGTAGCCTGGATGGATGAAACTGGATCTAGGTTCTTGATCTCCATCTCTATCGATGTACGAATCTGACCATGCGAGTGAATTTCTTGAAGTCAAACATGGTAGAAACCACTTGATTACGGATCAATGATGTGAACCGTTAACAAGTGCGAAAGAAACCACCAATAATGTCAATGGTCCTCAAGGTACTCTCAGTACAGTTTATGGAGTTTGATTAAATTTCTTGAATTTGAACACTCATAGAATCATTCGATCGAATGTCAATGATGAGAACCTATCGTCGAAAGCGATAAACCTTCCATTGAGGCATGCAAACTCCAAGGTACCAAAATTTTTCTAGATCAACTTCATAGATAGTGAGCTGAAGTTGATAGGAAGACATTCGTCACAGGAGGACCTACCACACAAAACTCATGTCAAGTTTTGAAGAAAAAATTGAAGTAATTTAGGATTGATTCAGGGATGACCGATGCGATTGAAGGTTATGAATAGCAAGGTAATTTTTACTAAGGTTGGACTTCTCTTGAACATATTGGCGACATGAAACTTAGACTTGGTAGCATTTGAGTCAACAATAATACCCAAAACCAGTTGAAGAATTTCAATGAGGTTTGATTAACTATGAGACAAATGGATTTCCCAACCCAGACACAGATGTGACGGAGTGTCATGTTCAAGAGTGACATACTGCCTTTAATAATAAAAAAATGAGCGTTCTTTCCTAATTTTCCCCACCATTACTGGTAAGTACATATTTATTTTTTTCAAGCTTGAGGAGGATAACATTTTCTTGTGATATAAGTTCATCCTTCGGACGAGTCCTCCAAATTATTTTTAATGAACCCTAGGAAGGAGTGTTTCGGTCCTGTTATAATCGATGGGTCCTACACTGTTTAATTTTTATGAGTCCATTGTAGGGTTAACTCGATGTTGTTTTCATGTTTAAAGAGTCTGAAAACACACAAAAGAAAACTCATTTATCTCTTTCAACGTAAATTTTTAACGGGCCAGGAGAAAGTAAAACTCAGGGTTTTTCATTTTTAGGGAGTCAAAAGAAAAACATAAGTAAACTCAAAATGTTCTTTTTCGTGAATTTAGTCCCTCAAGCCCGAAAAAGGATTAAATAATGCAGGAGATAACTCTATTGACCATGATTAGTCAACATATACATTTTTTGTAAATAGTCTAATTCCGTCCGGAAAAGGGGTAAACTTATACTGAATAGACGACTATTCATTTACTTTTACGAGTTTGAATATTCAAGTGCTTGACAACCTTTTCATGTTTAAAGAGTCTAAAAAGGGCTTAAAAGAGAACTAGATGGTTTCACTTTTTTGTAAGTTTTAATGAGTTCGAAAAAGTGATAAAAAGTGTACTCATATGGCCGACTTTCAATTTAATTTACGAGAAGGAAAAGACGGAAAGAACTCAGAATTTTCATTTGTTTTACGAGAATGAAAGATAGCAAAATAATATCGAGATTTTCATGAATTTAACGAGTCTTGAAAATAATAACCAAAATATACTTCAGATAGGTTTCATTCTTATACAAGCTTGAAACAAAGGAAAATTATGGTTGAGAGTGGTTTGTTTCATTTTTACACAAGCTTGAAACATAGAGAAAATTGTGCTTGAAATAGGTTTGTTTCATTTTTACACAATCTTGAAACAAAGGAAAAACCATGCTTGAGATAAGTTTCAATGCCCCCCAAGCGTAACCTACAAGAGCACATGCCCCCAAACTTCATTTCATTCACCTAAGTAGACTACTGGTTACTATTAGCTGGATGGAATGAAGGTTCATTTATGATATTAGATGAAAGACTCAACTTAAAACTTACGAGATCTAATCAAAGACTCGACTCAATTAGGAGAGGATTTGTTTCATTTTTTAACGAGCTTGACAAAGGAAAATGAACTATGCTCATAGTGATATATTTCATTTTTTAACGAGCTTGACACAAGAAAAGGAACTATGCTCATGGAACCTTGTTTCATTTTTTTAATGAGCTTGACACAAGAAAAGAAACTATGCTCATGACCTGATTCATTTTTTAATGAGGTTGACACAGTAAAAGGAAATATCCTCATGGTATATGTTTCATTTTTTAACAATGTTGGCATAGTAAAAGGAACTATCATTATGATGAACTAATTCATTTTTTAATGATTTTGATATAGTAAAAGGAACTATCCTCATGGGAACCTGTTTCATTTTTTAACGAGGTTGACACAGTAATGAGAACTATCCTCATACGAACCTTGATCATGGCTTCCAACTGGAAGAAACACATGTCAAGGGACACACCTCGATCATGGCTTCCAAGAATTCTTCATCAAATGGAAGAATGATTCTCTGGAAGGAACCCATGTCAATGGACTCAATAGGGATAAGAACATCATGTTAAAATACCCCCATCGGGTTTACCATGTCAATTAATGGATATAATTCAAAAGAATTTGAGGAAACAGTGAGAGGCTCGCTTGCATCGGTAACTAAAAACATGGGATTGGTTGCTACATAATTAACCCATGGCGGGGTAGATACTGTTGAGAATGCAGCAAGATGATGGAGCTTAGTGAAATGAAGTCGCCTTCACTAAGTGGGCCCGCAGGCAAATTCTGGCACAAAGTCTATTTTTAGACTATGTCTATTTTTAGACATACGGAGCATGATTCAGGGATTCCAGTTGGAGATTCTTGAAGCATGCGACATGTTGGTAAAAATAGATGAGACTCCATAATTTTAGGTCACAGTTATTTTCAATCGTCTCTGAAAATAGGGAAGTCAAATATTATTTACCCTTAATAATATTTGGACTATAAACTTCAGCTTACTCTCTTGGAGCACTTCAGTTCGAGCCTTGGAAGTGGCTCATGCATCTGACAGAGGAATTACACTATTCCCAAGGGTTTGATGGCATCATGCATGGTTGACTTCAGTTAGGACTTCAGTGGCAGAAGTTTGGTGGAGTTAATGAGACAACTAGTGGAGTCGTGTTCTGTTTATTTTAGTTGAGCTAGTTGAGATTAGTTTAACTGGCTAATCAATTAGTTATGAGTGGTGTTAGGGTCCCGTGATTTGGCCGATTGGCTAGCCAAATGACGATGTAACATCAAACCAAGCTTTGGAGCCCAAGGACCTAGCCTTCCCGGACTCAGAGAGGGCTCTCTCTATATGTGTAAAAGATGTCGGTGTGTTTACTTGCGGTGTTCTGATATTAGGCTAGTTATGAAGTATGTTTTTAGTTTTTTGGTTTTTTAAGTTTGTGAGGGATGAAACCGATCAAATACATAAACTGGATAACAAGATGTAGATAAATTGGGCTATGGGGTCAAACAGGTCAAGGAAGCTATGAGGTGATGATGTAAAGCTGCTGTAGGGCCGATTTGATTCACGGTAGAAGGGATCTTTGGGCAAAATGGATTAAGTGGACAACAAGTTGGTGAAAGACAAGGGATTTCAAGTGTAACTAGTTAATAGCAGACATAAACATGTAATAGCAAGCCATTAATCATGCTAAGTGTAACTATGAGCTAATTAATACACATAAATCAAACATTCCAGCCATACATAGAGGTATAAGGCCCTCTAACTTCGGGAAATGACTATCAGACTTTGGGGAAAACATATAAGACAAACTAACAACTCATAAACTACGCCGGAACGCCTAAACATAGTCTCTAATTCATTGGGCACTTTGACAAACAAGCTTTCATAGTTTTAGGCAAAGGGCTAGATCGGGACTAGGCCTCCTTGGTTCAACAAGATGATCAACAAATCAGTCAAAGAGAAAGTTTTATGGACAGAACTATGGGCAGCTAATAGGTAGGTAGGGGAAACCATACATCCTACTCAACATACATAGAACTTATGAATAAAACTTAGCAACAATACCTTAGGTTACTAAAGAGCAGCTAAGAATTCTTTAGCATAACTAAGGGAGAAGAAAACATCAAGCTATGAAGATTCAGGGATTTTGAGGTGCCTCCATGGGCATATCTCAAAATCAATCTCTACTGATCTATAGCAGCAATAAATATGTAATATGAATGAGAACTATAAGACAAAACATATAAAGAGACACTATACCATTCTACCATGTCAAGGAATCCATCAACAATCCTTCATCATTCCTCAAAAGCATCCAAGAGGCAGTCCAAAAATCATAACTCAAGTGTATTCTTCAAAGCTCATATGACCAATGCATTAATTCTTCTCTCAAGTTCAGCCTCTGATTTACAATGAGAAACATGGAATAAATAGGCTTGAGGAAGGAAAACCTCATGGAGCAACTAGCTATCCCATTGGCCAAGTCAAAATATCTAAACTTGTCCTTGAGGCTTTGCAAAGCCCAAGGCACAAAATATCCCACAAAATCTCTAAAAAACTGCTAAAAACGGAAATTATATTGACTTTACATCATTTCCCAATGATAAAAATAGCTTAACGCACATTTGGGAAAAGCAGATTTTTGGAGTTCAAAAATTACAAAAATACTTCATATTTATGCCTGAAAAAGGTCCCCTGACTTGCTGGATGCAATAGGCAGCCTTCCCGATTTCGAAATGAGGCTCATGAGGGCTTTCTAGAAAGCTCTCTGTCTCTACTTTCCGGCGCAACTGGAACCAACTGAATCCGAGGTCCGGAAGTTATCCAAAACTATACCTGTGTGAAAAAACCCAGAAAATAGCAGACTGCTGATATGGTGGGCAGAATGTGCAAAATGAGGGTGTTTTTCGCCAATTTGAGGGGGTGAATGATCTTTAAATGCCCTGAAAATCGCTGGAGACCTGCTCATGGAATTATGGCATCCATCGGTATCATTCTCTTCCCTTGACGACTCATCAAACTGAAATGGCGAATTTATGAGTTTTTGGCCAAAAACCCAAAAAATGCCAAAAAACAAAAAGTTTGCCGAAACAGGCCCAAAATTGGCATGCATGACCCTCAAGGGTCCATAGAAACATGCTCCGAAGCTGAGGCCAAAATATCAAGGGATGATATGCTTTTCCCTTCCTTCCGTGCTAGGCGCTTCCCCTTCAACTTCTTCAATTTCTCTTGTGCTACCTTTAAATTTCGCCTGACAAACTGATTTAGCTTCTGAAAGTGAAGAGTCCTCTTTCTTTGTAGCTCAAGATCCCTGTTCGCCCTCTCAAGCTTTGTTTCCAGATGTTGGTTAGCTCTCTCAAGCCATGCTTCTTTGTTTTCCTCAATTTCCTGCTCAAGGAGGGCAGTGAGAGGAAAGGCTTCGAAATGAGCTTGTTCTTCTGCTCTCTGTTTTTCCAAGGCTCTTCTAAGCCCGATGGTCCTAGGCCTCTTCCGCCTAGGCTGATCTTCCTCCTCTTCATCATCAAACTCGCCAATGAGCTCTTCAATTCTTACTTGCGCCTTTTCTGCCTCTTTCTTATACTTGATTTCCCTTGCCTCATGAATAGCTGCATGAAACTTCATCTGTTTGTTTTCAACCTCCAAGAAGTGGTTGAAATTCCTCGCCCTTTGAAGGTCTTCTTGTAACACCTCAATTTTCCCCTCTTTGTGAATGAGGAGGTTTTCAAGGAGGCGGGCCTCATTGTCACTGTCATCGCTTGGGATAGGGATGACAGCTAATTCACCTCCATGCTTGGCACTTTCTCTAACTATGCTTTTGCCTTTGAAAGCCAATCTGGCGCTTTTCCTCCTTGGCAAGCTAGAAGGTGTCTTTTTGGGCAATTTCCTCTTGCTAGGAACAGTCTTGGTCACTGTTAAGGTGGCAACTTCAGCTTGTTGTTCTTTATCTTGCACTTGCTGTTGTTCCTCATCATCTAACTGCTGTTCATCTTGGACCTGCTGTCCGTCACTTTCTATATGCTGCTGTCCCTCAATCTCTAAGCACATACATCCCCTTGATGTCACTGCTGTTCCTTGCCCTCTGTCTCTTCTGTTGGCTTGGGCATCCTCAACATCCAGCAATTCTTTGTTCATCAACCTCTAGGCTGCTTTGCTTTTCTTCTTGTCTCTTCTCCTGTTGACAGTGCTTGAGTAGTCTTTTTGATTTTTCTAGGTGTAGGCCTACTAGACAGAGGCACTGGGCGATGGACAGGCTGAGTAGGAGACACATGAACAGGAGGGACAGTGGCAAAATCTGAATGGCTAATGAATGAATCCCATGAAACCCCTTTCTTCTCCAGCTGGTGTAAGAAGATAATCTTGATCAAGGAATGATGAAAGAGAGAAGGGATTTGCTGAGGTGGAGCCTTCTTTTGGATAGTAGAAGCCATTTTCTCTATGCTTTTGGACAAAAAGCATGGAAGGTTTAGTTGCCTGCTTCTGGTAAAATGCATCAACAAGCGGACATGATAGGCATAAATTCGGTTAAACCTCCCTTCACAAGTGAAATATCTCATTATGGCTTTCATCAGCGGAGCATAATTGTCAAGAAGATAGGAAAAAGGGAAAATAGTAGTGATGGTTTCCCTATGTTCAGGCTTGATGAAAGGTTTATAATCCTCTAGATCAAGATGAGCTTGTTTAAACCACTTTTCACCATGATACGGGATCTTGGTAGCCTTGGATACATACCTTGGAGAAATTTTGAAGTCAAGACCCGCCAATTGGAAGTGTTTGTCCTTGAATAAGCGCACAAATGTGTTAGTGGCGAAAAACTCTTGACTTCTTCTATCCTCTGGCAGAAATCAAGACAGCCTACTTCATGGAAATTGAAAAGCACAGATGGGTGAGCATTGATTTCTTCTATGGAGATAGGCTCATATCTCTTATGTGGACCGCTCCTATGATCTTGCTTCGGAGGCAGTCTGACTTGAACAAGCTTTGAAAGAGGCAAACTGCCTTCACTGTATGAAAAATGTTCTGCTGGATTGAAACTAGTCACTAGACTGTTTGGACAGATTAGACAATGAAAAACAATGTGGTTGGGATAGATTGCAACAATGTTTCTTTGAATAAACCACCTGTTTGCACTCCTTAAAAACATCCCTTCAACTGCGGATTGCACTTCATAAAGGGCAAACTTTTAAATATGGTACCATGTAAAGATGGAGACAAGCTGACGTGTATATTCCACCGTACGATTTAAGCAATCACTCCTCTTGTGAATTTATTTAGAGGCCTAACCAACACTTGTATTGTTGTGTCTCTAAGACCAATCTTCAAATATTAAAAACCCTGTTCTTCAGAAATGGTCTCCCTCTTGAAAAAATATCACAGTCAACAGCTCTTCAAAATGATACAATATGGTGAAAAGTAGGGCAGACCTAGGTTAGGTGAAATATCAGTGCACAATGCTTTTAGGAAACACACTCTTTGCTTGTGAGTTTAGAGAGCTACCCAACACATCTATACCTCTGCCTCCAATGTTAAATTCCCATCAACAAACTCTGCCCTTCAGTGTCCTGTTCACTTTTGGAAAATCCCCTGTTCTTGAAACCTTTAGATGCCAACCAATACACCTAGCTCCTAGCTCAAGGAGGCTTATAGTCATTTAACAATTCTGCCCTGTATAGGTGTGCCCACTTTCCACTGATCTTGCATATGTGAAATCAACCCTTAGCCTTTAGGCAGTCAATACACAGTATTGGAGCAAAAATGACAGAGCTTTTAGGAGACTACAAAGCTTTTAGACAGAGGTTATATGAGTTTTCTCTTGTCAAAACAATCAATGGTCCCTCATGAATGTAGCCTTCTGGTGATATTATGAAAACCTTTGCTTGAATGGATGGCAACTTTGTCAATAAGTTTGAACAATACCAGGCAGCCAACTAACAATCATTGAATACTGTATTTTTATGAGTAAGGTGAACAGGCCTCCTCCGGAGCTTCAATCTATACACTTCTGCTTGACCAAGAACCCTTTCTCCCATTAAAATTTACTGTTCTCTGTGTATGTTATTTTACTTAAACAAAAACATGCTTATTTTAAAGTTAACCTTGTTGTGGATATACAGTCAAAATCATATTTCAGAGCGGAGGCAACAGGGTTTTAAAAGCTCCAAGGTTTGAGCAAAGGCTGTAAGGGTTTCTCTTTTTCAAAATGATGAAGGCCTTTTAAAAATGGAATATCAGTCTTTGGGGAGAAAAACTTTCAACCATACATGCTGTTTCAACCGATATACCCATGCAAAAAAAACTGACTTTTGTCACTTGGCAATTTCGGGAATGTGAATGAAATTTCGAAATACCTCTTGAAGGCGTTGAAAACAACCTTGGAGGAGAGTCGGATCGGCTCTGGAGACCTAGCCTGCAGCGGAGATCTTTAAAGGTTAGCATTGGCATAAAGAAAGCTGTCGGGTCGGCCTGTCGGGTGGCGTATAGGCGCGTCGCTGGTTTATGCAGGCGCGTCGCGCCAATACTAACTGCCAGTGCAAACACCCTCCCAGGCGCGTCGCGCGCGTTTCCAGGCACGTCGCTCGGCGTTCAACAGGGCTCGGCTCTGCAAATTGACCCGAAAATTGTTGCTTTGGTGCTAGGGAGGCACGGGGTCTGGTTTTCAGTTTTGAAATTGAAAATATTTCCCTCACACTTACTCTTTGATGTCAATTCAAAACAAATTTCCAACGGTCATTTTTCTTGGAAAAGGAACGTTGGTTTTCAACTCTGTTTTGTTTTAAAACAGTGGGTTTGTCATTTTGAATATGTAAACCCGAACAATGACTCTGACCCCGAGCTTTAAACCTTGGCAAACAACTCAACAATTTCTACATCACTTCTGCCACTGTGTTTTAATAATACAGGTAATATTTATGATGCACAACAACCCTTTATAAAATCATCAAAAGCTTTCAAAACTGGATAATGACCGGTGCTAAAATGTATTGACTGTTCCCTTTGCAGAAATGCCTCCTGCTACTTGTGGAGTATGCCTTTTCTCTTATGCTTGCCACATTGTAGCTGATTTCTTTTTATGCTTGCCAAGCTCTTCAAAACTAGATGATGACTTGGGATAAAATGACTTGACTGCTCCTTGCTTTGCAGAAATGTCTCCTCCCTTAAGCTTGGTTTGACAGAGTCCTGTAGATGTCTTTTGATTGAATTTGCAATAGTGAAGTGCTTCATGGGTTTTGAGTGCTGCCCAGACCTAATAAAACTCATTTCCAGAAACCCTGTCTTAATCTTCTGATGGCTATATGATGAGCAGGCTTTGGCAAAAGCTCTTTTTGTTCATGGTGTCAATCCCTGCTTCCAGGTGATTTACAAGCTTCTCCCTGGATTGTAGCGCCTTCTTTAGGTTGCATGCTTTCACACTATACTTCACTGTTTACTCAAAAGGAGCTCCTTTAGACTTCTGGGCAAGGGATAGTGGAGTACTTTTTAACCATTGCCTTTAAAGAAACTGCTCCTTGTGGTATCAATGCATGCATATATTCAATATTGTCTCCTTTCTACTATAGGTACAGTTTGACAGACATTCTCATTTTGAATAGGAAAACCAATACTTTTGTATCATAAGCACTATCATTTACCTGTGCCATGACTTCTATTCAATTTCTTTGTATCCTTACACTGCACTTTTAGATTAATCAGTTTCTCAACAACCTGCAATGGCTTTGGCCATCTGCTCATACATGGAGGAGGCTCTTCATCAGGTAAGGTATCTGAAGGTGTTTTGACAAATCTGTTTGACACAGCTTTCCTCTGGATGTGATGGTAAGTGAACCTCTTGAAAAACATCAATATTAGCATCTCTTCTTGCAAGCATTACTGTGTTTCAGAAGAAACCCTAGCCAAAGTGACACTGTTTCTCTGCACTGCTCTAAGGGTGACTGAAATATCATCATTTGTTTTGGTCATCTCATGACAAACTATTTGAAGGATAGTCTCTGTGACTATGGGGGTCAGTGTCTTTTGAGAAACCAAGAACTTTCTTTCTACCTGTGTAATGGCATTTGTTGTCAGCATCTATTCCATTTGATCTTGTGGACAAACAGGCTTCTTATGATTGGAATGTTGAATGATGACATGCTTTTCTAAAGTTCAATATTTCACATGATTTGAAAGTTTCAAATGGCTTCCTTTATCAGACCAGACTCTCTTTTCCTTTGAGCTAGCATATTTCAACTCTATTCCTGTTATGATCATCAGTCACATTCATAAAACCTGGAGTCTCTGTTTCATTTGTTCAGTTCAAGGCAAACCTGGACTCTTGCAATCTTCAAAGTCAATAGTGGCCAGCGCCCTCTGCTTGTGGATGAAGGAGGCGCCCCAACCCTCTGCTTGTAAATGAAGGAGGTTCTGGGCCATGACCATTTGCCAGTTTGCTGTGACAGTGGTGTCTTTCTGTGATTTTGATGCTGGAAAGAACTGTAAAGTCTGGATGAGTAGCTTTCTGTTTTGCAGGCATATCTCAGGCTCAAGTTACATTTATAAGCAGCTGTTCCTCTAACTGTAAATTCAAGCATTTCCTCTTGAGATGAAGTTATATTTCCTGCCTTTGTAGAAACCATAGAACACTGTGAAAAACCTAATAGTCAGCTTGAGATTGGGGTTTATGCAGTGCTGAGAGCTAGGGGATGTGAGTGGCGCGACTTAGGGCTGTTTGTCAATTTCATTTGCAAAGTAAGAGGTCAGTCATGGTAGGTCTGTTGCAGATGGAGGCTTTTTGGCTTTTTGATGATTGCCAAGGGTGAAATGTCTTAAAACGCCACTTCCTAACATAGGGGAGACTCTTGAAACAGATGTGGATTTGCCTTTTAAAGCTGATGGGCAGACCAATAAGGTTGAAGCTAGATAGGATTGTGATAATGAGGTTTTGATTTCGACATGGGCGAACTGAAAAGGTAGAAGGGCGAAAAAAGTTTTTTAGGAGGGTTTTCTGGATGACGTATTGACATAAGGAAATCAGTCTCTAGAAAACTCAGCTGTAGATATAGTCATCACTATTTGGGGAGGGCAGCTCCTCGTCAGGAGGTGTCCAGAATTCAGATTTTTGGCTTATGAAGACCAGTGCCTTATCCATTGGCGCAAAATTTACCCTTCTCTTGATGTTATTTCTGAAAAATGACAGCATGGTTAACATCAATGATACTTCTACCTACCCCACTATCTTTCCTAACATTTTTTCTTCTGTTTGGCGCATTTGAACTAGCAGCCTTTTGACAATACATATTTTTCTTTTTGCAAAATGAAACTATCTACTTCTACTCTTATATCTGCCGGGAGTTCAGATTAAGCTGATGAACTCCTTCATTTCTCTACCTAAAACTAGATCAACTGTCAAGATTAAGCAGTTTGACAGGATTTCATTCTCTAATCTACAACATGAAATTTAAAAATGATCAAATCAGGATTAGGCAGTCTGATTTGTCATGCATTTGCGGCATAAAAGACAAGTTGCACACAAATGTTATTTTGCAACAAAAGGAAACTAGACAAGCGGGGCTAAGATGTACAATGTGTTTTTCATCCCTCGCTTCTCTCTTTGGTTCTGTTTTAGGCATGTGGAACCAGAATCTTTCCCTAATCTAAGCTCTGTGATAAGTCAATCTTACACAATGTTGACTATCTTGGCGCTCACTAACTTATCAACAAATAAATTTAAACATGCTCAGCTATGATTAGGCTAGATAGCTGAACAAGACATTGAAGTACTAGTAGCGGCATTTAGACTTGCTCGCTTTCCGAAGGACTATTTTTTGGAACATGGGGCTTTACTACTGCTTTTTAGAAACTGCCCTCTTTTTCTAATTTTTCTTCAAACAAACTATAAATGAAAAAGGTGCTCATAAGACTGAGCTTATTTTCTACAGCTGTTTATCTATTCTATCCTAAACTGTACACAATAGACATTTGTTTGGTGAACTCTGTTTTCCAATGCAACCAGTCAAGTAGATGCTCACATGGGTGATTCTCGTTTAGTTCTTTTATGATGCAGGAATAATGAAAAGGCCACTCCCACTCGGTTTGTTTTCGGACAGTAGTGTGTAAGTTTTTCCCCATTCTAAGCAGCAAACTGTTCTGTTATTTCTGAAAAATGACAGCATGGTTAACATCAATGATACTTCTACCTACCCCACTATCTTTCCTAACATTTTTCCTTCTCTTTGGCGCATTTGAACTAGCAGCCTTTTGACAATGTATATTTTTTCTTTTTGCAAAATGAGCCTATCTATTTCTACTCTTATATCTGCCGGGAGTTCAGATTAAGCTGATGAACTCCTTCATTTCTCTACCTAAAACTAGATCGATTGTCAAGATTAAGCAGTTTGACAGGATTTCATTCTCTAATCTACAACATGAAATTCAAAAATGATCAAATCAGGATTAGGCAGTCTGATTTGTCATGCATTTGCGGCATAAAAGACAAGCTGCACACAAATGTTATTCTGCAATAAAAAGGAAACTAGACAAGCGGGGCTAAGATGTACAATGTGTTTTTCATCCCTCGCTTCTCTCTTTGGTTCTGTTTTAGGCATGTGGAACCAAAATCTCTCCCTAATCTAAGCTCTGTGATAAGTCAATCTTACACAATGTTGACTATCTTGGCGCTCACTAACTTATCAGCAAATAAATTTAAACATGCTCAGCTATGATTAGGCTAGATAGCTGAACAAGACATTGGAGCACTAGTAGCGGCATTTAGACTTGCTCGCTTTCTGAAAGACTGTTTTTTGGAACATGGGGCCTTTGTTCTATCTTCACTTGCCCTCTTTTCTGCTTTTTTACTGTTTTTGACTTTCCTATCTTTTACTGTTTTTGACTTTTCTATTTTTTCAATATTTCAAACAATGGTATGTACAATGACTGAAAGTGTTTCAAACTCAAAAAACTTGGAAATGACGGAATTTCAGCATCTTATCCTCGTAAGGATCTCCTCTCACCCTTGGCCCACTTAACTCCTGAAAAGAAAAATTTGGGAAATTTTCTCTCTCTAACATAACATAGGGATTCATGCAAGAATCTCTAAACAGTCCAGTATCCTCCCTTTGTACCTCTCTGAATATCTGATTTCCACTCCTTTCCTTACTATATGCTTTCTTCAGGTAATGTGTGTACTCTTGGTAATTCTTGAAATAGATAGTGACATCATCAAGGTATGCAAAAACACAGAAATTTAAAACTGGGAACATGGCCTTCATGAACAGATTTTTGATATTGGGTGGTTTTGCAATTTTGAACTTGAAATCAGATCTACCTCCGGCAAACTGGAAAAAATCTTTAAGTTGTCTACTTTGCAAAGGAATCTTATGATTATGACCTGAAACATGATCTTGCAAGAACACATGATTAAAAGCACTTTTAATTGGTGAATCATGATCTTGGGTAGAAAAAACATGATTTTTGTTATATGGAGATGCAGTATTATTTCTAAAATCAAAGCAGATTCTATGGCCACTAGTTTTATCTTTGATCATTTCAGTTTTTTTCAGTTTGTTATGTTTGCTTTTGTTAAAGTTGTTCTTTGAGGAAAAGGTAGTGATACAATGTTTTCCCTTGTTTTTTCTGTAGAAATTAGTATTTTGCATGAGATTCCTGATCTTAGCATTTCTAAGTTCTTCATGAAAAGACAAAATATGAGCCAATTTCAGTAGTTCAGGTATGCTGGGATTATAACTGTCATCCTTGCTCATAAGAAGTTCATCTGGCACTTTCTCAAGATGTTGAGCTACTGAGGTTATGGTCAAAGTTTTATTTGCAGTAGGAGGGTCACATGATGGTAAATCTTTGAGGTATGGTAGAAACATTAAACTCCCTTTCTCCCGAGTTCCAAATAGGTTTATGATGTGTAGGTCTTCTAAAGCTTTTACCCGGAAGAAATTTCCACAAGTTACTGCTGGTGTTTGACTAAAGCTAGAGCAATTTGCTTGATAGTACATGAGGGTTTGTGCTTCTTGCTCTAATCCTACTTTGGAGAGGGGAAACTTACTTTCCTCAAGACACAGCTGTTCATGATCATGGTAGTTTTGGGTGTCCAGTTCATCATAAGGCACCAGGGACAACTGATGTGGTGGATCTAAGTCTATATTGGTTTCCTCTGACTCTTCCTCCATGTTTACATCCATATGCATAATGAAAGAGTTTAAGTCGGAACGCAAAGAACACATTGGAATGTTATCTGGCCTATCTTGACTGCTAATCATGTATTTCATGTGTGATTCGCGATAGAGTATCCTGGTCTGACCAAACACAGGAATGGTGGCATATGACATGTCCAGTTGGATATTCCCTTGAAGTTTGGCTCCCCAAGATCTGGATAGAAGCATCCCGTACTTGGGAGGAATGTCTGCCACTACTATATCCATGATTAGATGTTTCGCGGGTATTTGGGCCAGACTAAAGCAAAGGTCTTTGATCAAACCCAGGCATTGGACTCTGCTTGAATCAAATGAATACAAGTCTTTGTATGGTCTTGTGATTTCCAAACCTAATCTTTCCATTACTACCTTCGGCATAAGATTATGCGAGGCGCCGGAGTCTAGCATGGCATTGTGGAGGATTTGGTCGTGGATGTTTAGGCTAATGTAAAATGGAAGAGTAGCTCCCTCTTGGAATTTTCCCTCTACCTTTGGACCAAACAATACTTCGGGAATGTCATCAGTGAGATTAACAGTGTTTGCATCATTCCCTAGATTTAAGACTTTTAGTACTTGGGATTTATAAGAGTTTTGGGCAATGAGTTCAGTAAGAGGCATGGTGATTTTGATCTTAGCGATTTCGCCTTCAAAGCTAAAAGGCACTTGGAGTTTAGATATGTTTGTTTCATCTTTTTCAGCTAAGACCTTGTCTATGTTCTGAGTTTGTTGACCTTGTTTAGGGGTTTTGTTTGCCATAGTTGTTTTGGTGACCTTTGTAGAAGTATCGGGAGTATCTGAGAGAGGACTAGTTTGGGTAACTTTAGCTTGGCTTTGGTCAGTCTTTTCAACCTTGATTTTGTCACTGCTTGATGCTTTTTTGAGGATGGTATCTGGAGCTTTAGCAGTATCAGAGTTACCTTTCTTGACATTATCTTGGTTTCTTTTTCTTCTAAGGTCATATTGCCTGTGGGCTTCTACAATAGCATTTTGAAACTCTATGGCAGGGTCATCGGGATCTTCATAATTGGTCTCATCTTGATCAGGAGAAAAGAACGCTTGTTCTTCTTTGGTGAGATACACCTCACTCTCATTGTCAGACCCTATGAGGTTTAAATGATGTTCATCAAGAGGTTCTGGGTCCCTATCATCTTCTTCCACATAGTTTTCATTGAATGGTGGCCTGATCTGTTGGTCATTATCCCTTGGTCTGTTTTGGGGCTGCTCCCTCCTAAAGTTTTGGTTTCGGTTTCTGATTGGAGGGTTTGGTTGGTTGTCCCTAACAGGAGCTTTTTCATTGATCTTTTCCCACATTTTAGCCATGGATTTGACTAAGTCATCTATTCTGGGATCTAGGGAAGGTGATGAAGTGGAGACCTCATCTCTATATGTGACTTTCCTTTCTGATCTAGTTCTAGCTCTTTTTTCAGCTAGGTTGGCATCTGCTTTTATGGCTATTTGTTGCATTTCCTCCAAGGTAGGGGGATCCTTATCTCTCAGATGATATGTCATGTCTGGATCAAAACCCTCAGGAAATTTTGCCAAAGCTAAACCAAGTGGAGGTTTGAAATGAGGTGGGAGGGAGTTATATACACTGTTGAACCTAGTACAGTAAGCTTGGACACTTTCTCCATTTTTCCGTTTTAGATTGTTATATTCTGACAGGATTTGAATGGGGTTTCTTCAGATTTCCCACCTATTTCTGAAAACTTGATGTAGTTCTGGGATATCATGGATATTGTTTGGAGCTAAGCTTTTGAACCATGCTTTGGGTTCACCACCAAGACTTTGGGCGAATATTCTCATTCTGACAGTCTCGTCTTGTACCTCTAGGTATTCATAAGCATCAGTCATCCTACTTATATGCTGTTGAGGTGTGGTGGTGTATTCTCCAGTAAAGTGTGGGATTTTGTCTTGATATTTGTTTGGGAGAGGAGCTAAAGGTGGTGGCAACACCAAAGGTGCGTACCAGGCTGCCATGACTGGAGCTAATGGATGATGTGCAAGATGAGGACTAGTAGGCTGAAATGAAGTGGTTTGAACAGTGGTGGTTTGACCAGGTGTGGCGGATGAACTTGGACTATTGATCTGGTTTTGAGCAGATCTGGGATGATAGGAGCCAAACTGATAGAGAAGCTGGAAATCAGGAGGAGTGGTGGGTGAAGTTTCTCTAATAGTACTTTGTGGTGTGTCTAGGGGTTCAAGATCGTCAAAGTTTATCTTACTATATGATTTGCTTCTGAGAAGAGTTTGTGATGACTCTAGTTCCAAAGGTGAATCTAGTAGGATGGTGCGATGTTTAGGTACAGATCTTGTTCTACGGGTGAATCTACCAGAAGTTAGATGATCAGTTTCGGAAGCTTGCCACAGAATCTTCTCTGGGTCATCTACTATGATAGGGGGATTTGGGTCTGGATGGGATCTGGTGTTGATTCTTCGTGAAGCCAGATTTCAAATCCAGAGTTTAGAGAGAATGGTATTGGTGAATGTTCTGGATGAGTGGTTTTCTAAAGTTTTACTAAGGTGAAGGATGGTCAAAATAAAAGGGATGGATTAGTGGAGTCGCCAGGTGGAACTGGGTTGTTTTTGTGAAGATAGCTATGGTCCACCACCAGTAACTAATCTGAGAATGTTTTTGGATTTTCTGAGTTTTATGTGCAGCCTATGGTTTGTTAAAGTATCCTAGACTTGTTTCAACACTTTGCTAGGGTGATGAGAACAAAAAGAGTTTACTCTAAAAAAATGGGTCTAGGGACTGCTTGCTTATTTATGGTACCTAAAGGACTAAAGAGTCTATAAGAGTTTGCTGGACTATTATGTACTCAGTGTCCCACCATCTCCCGCTATGTTAGTGAGCGATGGGATAGGTTTATCGGATAGTAGCCTAGAGTTTTGAAAAGTAGTAAGGCTTACTAGAAGTTTAGTGGAGTCGCCAGGTGGATTTTCAGTTTGTTTTGAGGTATACTTGTATGGTCCACCACCAATATTGTCAAAGCCAATCTAGGGGAGTGTTTTTGGGGTTTTTTGAGTTTTATGTGCCTACAAGGTTTGGAAGAGATTTCTATAACTGACTCATCATTTTGCTAAGATGGTGAAAGAGCTATTTTCTACTCTTCAAACAATCTCTAAGTTTACTAAGCTTGATTGAGACTTCAAGAGTTACTAAGGTGTACTTAGATTGTCACTAACTCAGAAGGTCCTACTGTGAGTGTCACTATGTTAGTGAGCAGTGGGATAAGTCAATCAGATAGTATTCTTTAAGGTCTCTTAAGGTCTAGGGAATCTAAGATTTTAAACACTCAGGGTCCCACCGTGATCGCCATTATGTTAGTGTCCCGTGATTTGGCCGATTGGCTAGCCAAATGACGATGTAACATCAAACCAAGCTTTGGAGCCCAAGGACCTAGCCTTCCTGGACTCAGAGAGGGCTCTCTCTATATGTGTAAAAGATGTCGGTGTGTTTTACTTGTGGTGTTCTGATATTAGGCTAGTTATGAAGTATGTTTTTAGTTTTTTGGTTTTTTAAGTTTGTGAGGGATGAAACTGATCAAATACATAAAATGGATAACAAGATGTAGATAAATTGGGCTATGGGGTCAAACAGGTCAAGGAAGCTATGAGGTGATGATGTAAAGCTGCTGTAGGGCCGATTTGATTCACGGTAGAAGGGATCTTTGGGCAAAATGGATTGAATGGACAACAAGTTGGTGAAAGACAAGGGATTTCAAATGTAACTAGTTAATAGCAGACAATAAACATGTAATAGCAAGCCATTAATCATGCTAAGTATAACTATAAGCTAATTAATACATAGAAATCAAACATTCCAGCCATACATAGAGGTATAAGACCCTCTAACTTCGGGAAATGGCTATCAGACTTTGGGGAAAACACACAAGACAAACTAACAACTCATAAACTATGCCGGAACGCCTAAACATAGTCTCTAAGTCATTGGGCACTTTGAAAAACAAGCTTTCATAGTTTTAGGCAAAGGGCTAGATCGGGACTAGGCCTCCTTGGTTCAACAAGATGATCAACAAATCAGTCAAAGAGAAAGTTTTATGGACAGAACTATGGGCAGCTTAATAGGTAGGTAGGGCAAACCATACATCCTACTCAACATACATAGAACTTATGAATAAAACTTAGCAACAATACCTTAGGTTACTAAAGAGCAGCTAAGAATTCCTTAGCATAACTAAGGGAGAAGAAAACATCAAGCTATGAAGATTCAGGGATTTTGAGGTGCCTCCATGGGCATATCTCAAAATCAATCTTTACTGATCTATAGCAGCAAGAAATATGTATTATGAATGAAAACTAGAAGACAAAACATATCAAGAAACACTATACCATTCTACCATGTCAAGGAATCCATCAACAAGCCTTCACCATTCCTCAAAAGCATCCAAGAGGCAGTCCAAAAATCATAACTCAAGTGTATTCTTCAAAGCTTATATGACCAATGTATTAATTCTTCTCTCAAGTTCAGCCTCTGATTTACAATGAAACCCATGGAATAAATAGGCTTGAGGGAGGAAAACCTCATGGAGCAACTAGCTATCCCATTGGCCAAGTCAAAATATCTAAACTTATCCTTGAGGCTTTGCAAAGCCCAAGGCACAAAATATCCCATAAAATATCTAAAAAACTGCTAAAAACGGAAATTATATTGACTTTACATCATTTCCCAATGATAAAAAGAGCTTAACGCACATTTGGGAAAAGCAGATTTTTGGAGTTCAAAAATTACAAAAATACTTCATATTTATGCCTGAAAAAGGTCCCCTGACTTGATGGATGCAAATGGCAGCCTTCCCGATGTCGAAATGAGGCTCATGAGGGCTTTCTGGAAAGCTCTCTGTGTCTACTTTCCGGCGCAGCTAGAACCAACTCAATCTGAGGTCCGGAAGTCATCCAAAACTGTACCTGTGTGAAAAAACCCAGAAAATAGCAGACTGCTGATATGGCGGGCAGAATGTGCAAAATGAGGGTGTTTTTCGCCAATTTGAGGGGGCGAATGATCTTCAAATGCCCTAAAAATCGCTGGAGACCTGCTCATGGAATTATGGCATCCATCGGTATCATTCTTTTCCCTTGACGACTCATCAAACTGAAATGGCGAATTTATGAGTTTTTGGCCAAAAACCCAAAAAATGCCAAAAAACAAAAAGTTGCCGAAACAGGCCCAAAATTGGCATGCATGACCCTCAAGGGTCCATAGAAACATGCTCCGAAGCTGAGGCCAAAATATCAAGGGATGATATGCTTTTCCTTTCCTTCCGTGCTAGGTGCTTCCCCTTCAACTTCTTCAATTTCTCTTGTGCTACCTTTAATTTTCGCCTGGCAAACTGATTTAGCTTCTGAAAGTGAAGAGTCCTCTTTCTTTGTAGCTCAAGATCCCTGTTCGCCCTCTCAAGCTTTGTTTCCAGATGTTGGTTAGCTCTCTCAAGCCATGCTTCTTTGTTTTCCTCAATTTCCTGCTCAAGGAGGGCAGTGAGAGGAAAAGCTTTGAAATGAGCTTGTTCTTCTGCTCTCTGTTTCTCCAAGGCTCTTCTAAGCCCGATGGTTCTAGGCCTCTTCCGCCTAGGCTGGTCTTCCTCCTCTTCATCATCAAACTCGCCAATGAGCTCTTCAATTCTTACTTGCGCCTTTTCTGCCTCTTTCTTATACTTGATTTCCCTTGCCTCATGAATAGCTGCATGAAACTTCATCTGTTTGTTTTCAACCTCCAAGAAATGGTTGAAATTCCTTGCCCTTTGAAGATCTTCTTGTAACACCTCAATTTTCCCTTCTTTGTGAATGAGGAGGTTTTCAAGGATGTGGGCCTCATTATCACTGTCATCGCTCGGGATAGGGATGACAGCTAATTTACCTCCATGCTTGGCGCTTTCTCCAACTATGCTTTTGCCTTTGAAGGCCAATCTGGCGCTTTTCCTCCTTGGCAAGCTAGAGGGTGTCTTTTTGGGCAATCTCTTCTTGCTAGGAACAGTTTTGGTCACTGTTAAGGTGGCAGCTTCAGCTTGCTGTCCTTCCTCAATATCCTGTCCAGTTTGTGGCTCAAAAGGTGCTTCAATTGTCTGCACAACTTGCTGCTCCTCAACTGCTGTCTGCTGCTGTCCCTCTACCTGTAGCTGCTGCTGTTCATCAACCTCCAACTGCTGCTGTTCCTCAACCTCCAAATGCTGCTGTTCACTGCCTTCTTTTTCTCCCTGTGGTTCACTTCCTTCTCCTTCTTCTTGTTGACTTGGCTGCCCAGTGGTCATTTTGAGTTTTTTAGGGGTAGGTCTACTAGACAAAGGCACTAGGCGATGGACAGGCTGAGCAGGAGACACATGAACAGGAGGGACAGTGGCGAAATCTGAATGGCTAATGAATGAATCCCATAAACCCCTTTCTTCTCCAGCTGGTGTAAGAAGATAATCTTGATCAAGGAATGATGAAAAAGAGAAGGGATTTGCTGAGGTGGAGCCTTCTTTTGGACAGTAGCTGCCATTTTCTCTATGCTTTTGGACAAAAAGTACGGAAGGTTTAGTTGCCTGCTTCTGGTAAAATGCATCAACAAGCGGACATGATAGGCATAAATTCGGTTAAACCTCCCTTCACAAGTGAAATATCTCATTATGGCTTTCATCAGCGGAGCATAACTGTCAAGAAGATAGGAGAAAGGGAAAATAGCAGTGATGGTTTCCCTATGTTCAGGTTTGATGAAAGGTTTATAATCCTCTAGATCAAGATGAGCTTGTTTAAACCACTTTTCACCATGATACGGGATCTTGGTAGCTTTGGATACATACCTTGGGGAGATTTTGAAATCAAGACCCGCTAACTGGAAGTGTTTGTCCTTGAATCTCAAAGCGCACAAATGTGTAAGTGGCGAAAAACTCTTGACTTCTTCTATCCTCTGGCAGAAATCAAGACAGCCTACTTCATGGAAATTGAAAAGCACAGATGGGTGAGCATTGATTTCTTCTATGGAGATAGGCTCATATCTCTTATGTGGACCGCTCCTGTGATCTTGCTTTGGAGGCATTCTGACTTGGACAAGCTTTGGAAGAGGCAAACTGCCTTCACTGTATGTAAAAATGCTCTGCTGGATTGAAACTGGTCACTAGACTGTTGGGACAGATATGGACAATGTGGTTTAGATGAAATGCAACAAGCTTTCTTTGAATAAACCACCTCTACACTCCTTAAAAACAGCCCTCCACCTCTGGATGCACCTTAGCCAGGTAAACTTTTTAATAGGGTACCATGTGTAGAGATGGGACAAACTGCTGTGTAGATTCCCTGTGCACAGTTTTGAAAAATCACTACTCCTGGTGAGTTTGTCAGAGGTCAATCAATCATAGCTACATCTCTGTCTTCAATGTAAAACTCAATCATCAACCACCTGTCCTTTAGAAAGTGGCCCTATTCACCTTCAGAATATCTCTGTCAACAACTCTTCAAAATGATACAATATAGTGAAAAGAAAAGGCAGACCTAGGTTAGGTGTAAAATCAGTGCACAGTGCTTTAGGAAACACACCCTTTATTTGTGAATTCAAAAGATCACCCACCACATCTGAACCTCTGTCTCAATGTTAAATTCAATCAATAACACCCCCGCCTTCTTTTTGTCCTGTTCACCTTTGGAAAATCTCTGCCAACAAATTCACAGTAGGAATAATACAGTGAAAGAAAGGCAATCTGCTAAAAGAGTGTGCTGTGAGAAAATGCCAAAATTACTCTGTTTTTTGAAGTCTCAGATGCCAACCAATACACCTAGCTCCTAGCTCAAGGAGGCTTATAGTCATTTAACAATTCTGCCCTGTATAGGTGTGCCCACTTTCCACTGATCTTGCATATGTGAAATCAACCCTTAGCCTTTAGGCAGTCAATACACAGTATTGGAGCAAAAATGACAGAGCTTTTAGGAGACTACAAAGCTTTTAGACAGAGGTTATATGAGTTTTCTCTTGTCAAAACAATCAATGGTCCCTCATGAATGTAGCCTTCTGGTGATATTATGAAAACCTTTGCTTGAATGGATGGCAACTTTGTCAATAAGTTTGAACAATACCAGGCAGCCAACTAACAATCATTGAATACTGTATTTTTATGAGTAAGGTGAACAGGCCTCCTCCGGAGCTTCAATCTATACACTTCTGCTTGACCAAGAACCCTTTCTCCCATTAAAATTTACTGTTCTCTGTGTATGTTATTTTACTTAAACAAAAACATGCTTATTTTAAAGTTAACCTTGTTGTGGATATACAGTCAAAATCATATTTCAGAGCGGAGGCAACAGGGTTTTAAAAGCTCCAAGGTTTGAGCAAAGGCTGTAAGGGTTTCTCTTTTTCAAAATGATGAAGGTCTTTTAAAAATGGAATATCAGTCTTTGGGGAGAAAAACTTTCAACCATACATGCTGTTTTAACCGATATACCCATGCAAAAAAACTGACTTTTGTCATTTGGCGATTTCGGGAATGTGAATGAAATTTCGAAATACCTCTTGAAGACGTTGAAAACAACCTTGGAGGAGAGTTGGATCAGCTCTGGAGACCTTTTAAACTGCACGGTACTCTTTAAAGATTGAACGTCGCGCAAACAAAGCCTGTTGGTCGAATTGCCGGTGGCGTACAGGCACGTTGCTGGTTTATACAGGGGCGTCGCGCCAATACTAACTGCCAGTGCAAACGCCCTCCCAGGCGCGTCGCGCGCGTTTCCAGGCGTGTCGCTCGGCGTTCAACAGGGCTCGGCTCTGCAAATTGACCCGAAAATTGTTGCTTTGGTGGTAGGGAGGCACGGGGTCTGGTTTTCAGTTTTGAAATTGAAAATATTTCCCTCGACCTTACTCTCTTATATCAATTTAAAACAAATCTTCAACGGTCTTAAACTTGGAAAAGTAACGTTGGTTTTCAACTCTGTTTTGTTTTAAAACAGTGGGTTTGTCATTTTGAATATATAAACCCGAACAATGACTCTGACCCCGAGCTTTAAACCTTGACAAACAACTCAACAATTTCTACATCACTTCTGCCACTGTGTTTTAATAATACAGGTAATATTTATGATGCATAACAACCCTTTATAAGACCGTCAAAAGCTTTCAAAATTGGATAATGACCTGTGGCAAAATGCCTTGACTGTTCCCCTGCTTTGCAGAAATGCCTCCTGCTACTTGTGGAGTATGCCTTTTCTCTTATGCTTGCCACATTGTAGCTGGTTTCTTTTTATGCTTGCCAAGCTTTTCAAAACTAGATGATGACTTGGGATAAAATGACCTGACTGCTCCTTGCTTTGCAGAAATGTCTCCTCCCTTAAGCTTGGTTTGACAGAGCCCTGTAGATGTCTTTTGATTGAATTTGCAATAGTGAAGTGCTTCATGGGTTTTGAGTGCTGCCCAGACCTAATAAAACTCATTTCCAGAAACCCTGTCTTAATCTGCTGATGGCTATATGATGAGCAGGCTTTGGCAAAAGCTCTTTTTGTTCATGGTGTCAATCCCTGCTTTCAGGTGATTTACAAGCTTCTCCCTGGACTGTAGCGCCTTCTTTAGGTTGCATGCTTTCACACTATACTTCACTTTTTACTCAAAAGGAACTCCTTCAGACTTCTGGGCAAGGGATAGTGGAGTACTGTTTAACCATTGCCTTTAAAGAAACTGCTCCTTGTGGTATCAATGCATGCATATGTTCAATATTGTCTCCTTTCTACTATAGGTACAGTTTGACAGACATTCTCATTTTGAATAGGAAAATCAATACTTTTGTATCATAAGCACTATCATTTACTTGTGCAATGACTTCTATTTAATTTCTTTGTATCCTTCCATTGCATTTTATATCAATCAGTTTCAGCAACCTGCAATGGCTTTGGCCATCTGCTCATACATGGAGGAGGCTCTTCATTAGGTAAGGTATCTGAAGGTGTTTTGACAACTCTGTTTGACACAGCTTTTCTCTGGATGTAATGGGGTGAACTTTGAAAACATCAATATTAAGATTCTTCTCGCAAGCATCATCAGAGCCAAGAAAAACTCTAGCCAAAGTGACATCACTTCGCACTGTTTGGCAGGATCGAGATATTTATCTTTTGGCTTGGTCATCTCATGACAGATTACTTGACAAATAACCTTTGTGACTATGAAGGTCAGTGCTTTTTGAAAAACCAAGAACTTTCCTCCTGCCTGTGTAATGGCATTTTGTCAGCATCTACTCCATTTGATCTTGTGGATAAACAGGCTTCTTATGATTGGAATGTTTACTGATGACAGGCCTTTCTAAAGTTCAATAATTCACATGACTTGAAAGTTTCAGATGACCTCCTTTATCAGACCAGACTCCTTTTCCTTTGAGCTAGCATATTTCAACTCTACTCCTGTTATGATCATCAGTCACATACATAAAACCTAGAGTTTTTGTTTCATTGTTCAGTAAAGGCAAACCTGGACTTTTGCAATCTTCTAAGCCAATACTGGCCCGCGCCCTCTACTTATGGATGAAGGAGGCGCCCTAACCCTCTGCTTGTAAATGAAGGAGGTTCTGGGCCTTGACAATTTACCAGTTTGCTGAGACAGTGGTGACCCTTTCTTACTGTGATTTTCATGCTAGAAAGAGCTGTAAGGTCCTGATGAGTGACTTTTGTTTTGCAGCTTCATCTCAGGCTCATAATACATTTAGAAGCAGTTGTTCCTCTAACTGTAGATCAAGCATTTCCTCCTGAGATGAAGTTATATTTCCTGCCTTTGTAGAAACCATAGAACACTGTGAAAAACCTAATAGTCAGCTTGAGATTGGGCTTAGTGCTGAGATCTAGGGGATGTGAGTGGTGCGACTTAGGGCTGTTTGTCAATTTCATTTGCAAAGTAAGAGGTCAGTCATGGTAGGACTGTTGCAGATGGAGGCTTTTTGGCTTTTTGATGATTGCCAAGGGTGAAATGTCTTAAAGCGCCACTTCCTAACACAGGGGATAATTTTGAAACAGATGTGGATTTGCCTTTTAAAGCTGATGGGCAGACCAATAAGGCTGAAGCTAGATAGGATTGTGATAATGAGGTTTTGATTTCGACATGGGCGAACTGAAAAGGTAGAAGGGCGAAAAAAGTTTTAGGAGGCAACAGGGTTTTCTGGATGACATATTGACATAAGGAAATCAGTTTCTAGAAAACTCAGCTGTAGATATAGTCATCACTAACATGTAAAAAATACTGATGGCTAACAGAGTACCCATGTTGCATAATTTTGATGGGCTTTGGTACACGAAAAATGAGAAATACATGACAAAATGTGATTGAATCACATTTTTCACCTATTTCTAATTTTTCATGTAGTAGGGTCCATAGAAAGTATGCAACATTGGTACTCCTTGGATGAGCAATCAAATTTTGCATCCAACAAGTATTTCCACTCGAAATTTGAATAAACCAACAAGGAGATAACTTGAAAATACGAGTTGAAAAATTGTTTTATCTTTTTTCCCTCTAAATTTTGATGATGTAAGCTAATCTTATTTTATTATTTCCACTATTATTTTATAATTTCCTTAGGAGATCCATTTTAGACCTCAAAATTCCCCTATTGCAATCATCTACTCTCAAAACATCACCCCTTAATGCAAGAGGCTTGGTGAGAGTTGGAAATGTTGATGCTAAACAAATATCCATCTCCTCCTTGAGCCAATCAAAGGCTCTGTGCACTGTACTAGTCTCACCCTAGGCTCCCTCATTAGCCAGATCTATGAATGGTGAAACTTGTTGTGAGAAATCCTTGATCAAATTCCAGTCTGAGGGCCTTCCCAATGGAATGCCTCTAGATAACATGTCATCATGGTTTAGAGTAGACTGCATATCTGAGTAGGTTGATTTGTCCTTGGTTCCACTACACAAATAAATCTCCATCTTATGTGGAGAGACTTCCTAGGATGGATAAGTGTGCATGCCCCTAATCACCTGATGTTGGCCACTCTTCTTATCTATCCAATCCATCTGCAAACTTTCCCAATCTGTGGTGACCTTCCCCAATGTAATCAACCACTATATACCCAATATCACATTGGCGTCAGGAATATCGACCACAAAGAATTGATCAGTCAAAGTTTATGTCCCCAAGGTTACAGAAAATGTTGGAACATACTTCATACATTTCATGGTTCTAGCTCCTAGAACCAACACTGAGAATCCCTCAAAATCATCAGTGGGTATTTTCCTCCTCTACACTAAGTGAGCATCAATGAAATTGTGGGTGGACACACTGTCTATCAATATTGATACCTGTTGCCCCTGAACTATACCTCAGACTCTCAAGGTTAGATACTTGGGAACTCCCCACAAGGATGCAAGGGCCCCTCCAATTGGATAAAATGCCTCATTCCCACCTCCTAGTGGTGGTGGATCCTCCCCTGCTATCACAACGTTGTTGTCTCCCTCTGGCTCCTCTTTTTCCTCCTCCTCACTATCAGAGAATGCCTCTATATAGTGGGCCTTCCTTGCATCACACTGATTCCCTGGTTCCCATGGTTCTTGGCATGTGAATAAAATTTTCTTTCTCCTCAAGTCCCTCCAGAAATCATCAGTAAAATTTCCTTTGTTCTAGTTCTCCTTTGGAGGAAGAACCTTCACATCTTTCCCCTTTGACTAAAAAGTGGGATTTTGCTGAAATGGAGCTCTTTCCCTTGGAAAATCATCTTATAAGTCTCTATCCCTCTCAATGGCCTCTTGGAGTGTGGTTGGTTTAGTGGACTTAACCAACCCATGCAGAGGCATTGCTAGCCCATCAATGAAAATATAAACTCTCCTAGTTGTAGATAAATCTAGCACCATAACGAAAATTTTTAGAAATTCATAGATGTAGGTATTCGGATTACCTGACTGCTTGAGTTTGGCTAGCTCAAAAAAAGTTGCCTCTGAATCTCTTCAATCAAATAGTTCCACTAACCTCTAGGTGAAGTCTGCATATGCAGTCACATTTTCATGCCTCGCTGTAGAAAGACCATGAAACCACCAATCACGTGCCTCACCTTCAAGGTGCAGCGCTTCTATTTTAATGGCTTCAATCTCTGGTACTTGTTTCAACTAGAAATAGATGTCTAGTTTCTCCACCCAAGACTTGTTTTTGCACTTGGATGACCCATAAAAAAAAGGCAGAAATAATCTACCCATAGTATGTTGCATATCAGTGTTCTGCATGTACCCTCCACTTCTATTGTTATTTCGGGGTCTATTGTTGTCCTTGATCTAACAAAACTTTTGAAAGTTCAAATTATCTTTGAATATCTAATATTGAGACTCATACTCTAGAAAATAATATTCAAGAGTCTCTTGTTCTTGGGGTCCTCCACCCCCATTTCCCACTGCTAAGAATGCAGGCATAGTGGAGAGTTCAGAAACTTGATGTCTACTGGTTTTTCATAACAGTGATGTGAAATGCCAGAGCTCTCTCCATGTAGAAACCCTCTAGAGGATCCTTTATGTCTCTCCATCCTCATCTCCTTGATTTCTCTGGCAATATCCTGCATGGTTTGGAGAAGAATCTTGGAAAACTCCTTTTCATCCACCTCTCCTGATATTGGAGTTTTGCCTTTGTCTTCCTTGTTGTCTATATAATCATATCTTTGGTTTCTATTAAGATACCGCTTCTCCCATTCGGTGAGAGGCTCTCCTTCTTCTAATGACATAGTTGTTGTACTATACAGGCTGAGCCAATATTATGCTCTAATACCACTGTAATATTCCAAATTAGGAAAAATAGGAATATAGAACACAAATCTAGAAAATGTAGTAAAATATCAATACATCAAATAGCAGCAGATCATTGATCCATTTTATTAGAAATTATAGCAAAAAAATGTGTACAAGATCTCAAGAAAAAGGACACTCAGGCTAGGAAAAATTTTGGGGCCTTTGTTTTGGAAATCAGTAGATTTTGAGTGGTGGTGAGCACATGGCGGAACGCAACCTTGGTAGGCAAGAAGGTGTCAAGGTTGCGGAGGAGCAGAGGACAGGTGTCGCGGTGGTTGCGGGAGCAAGCACAGACAATAGAAGGGCGCGGAAGGAAACAAGCAATGAACTCCTGGTGAACAGAAAGAAATGAAATACAGCCGAGCAAGAAAGGGGGAAGAACTGCCAGTCGCGCGAGTGGGAGAACAAATAGGAAACCAGCCAACGGAGGAAGAGGTTGGCACAGACGGGAATAGGCAATGGGGAGCCACAGGAGAGCTCTATCAGGTTGCACTGTTCTCCTCTCTTTCGGGTTACTGTAGCTTCTCTTTGTCCCTAGGGACGTGTTGTATTTTTTTCTGTTCTATGCTCTTATGTAGCAGAGCCTTTTAATAGTTTGCCTCTGACGGCTGATGATTAATATATCCAAGTTGGTTGTTCTGCTATGTGATTCTGAGTATGAATGAGTGCTGCTATTAGCTGTGTTTAAAATTTTGTTTATCATTGGTTTAATTGTTTCCCTGAAGAGTGTGTGTTACAGAATATTATGTCATGACTGATTAATTCCTTATTTTAGCGTTGGTTCACCTGTTTGGATGTTGTGGGGATGATACCGACCTACTCCCAATCACAGTAGGGTCACGACATGCCTTGGGTGAGACTCTCTTCCCTTCAGAGCAGATTGTAAATGACAATGTGAATCTAGACTACATTGGAAAACCTTGTTAGCCCTCAGCCCTGAACCCGGGTCTTCTCTGTGAGACCTATTTTCTTGCCAAAAAATGGTTCTGTTACTGGGACCTGAAAACATATCTGGGAGCTAGATCATGGTATCTCGGATCTTCGAAAGAGAAATACAAAGCTGGTGGGATAACCACCTATATCAGTTCATAGCCCAGCAAGCTGAGCTAAGATGACAGAATGAAAATATGGTTAAAGACTTGGTCCTATTCTCTGACTCTGCTAGTGATACCTACAAAATCTTCTAGGGAAAGTTCCTAGAAGAACTCTACAACTGGTTGCGGATGCTTTAGACCAAGACCGTCAAGGGAAAGTCGCGCAAGATTAATCGCAAGTGGGCCCACGAGGATCTGGTGACGCTTCATCAGTTAAACACTGATTTAACCCAAGCTATAGATTTTTGGGTGGAATCTACGTTGCAAGGATACATAGTAGAGTTTGCAGCCGAGTGCTACCAATATTTCTCAAAGGTAGAAAGTACTTTCAGATCTTGGTTAATAGGAAAACTACAGAAGGAGATTCCCTTGTGGATCAATGCATTAATGGTAGACGAAGGACTGATGGGATTCCAGAAATCAGGGATGGAAGCGAAAAACCCCAGTGCCGGGGGAAGGGACTGAGGGAGAGATGTTATTAGAACCATGAGAAGGGGGAGTAGGATTACGGATGTCGAGACTCCCAACAAGGTCAGGGAGAGGCGAGCACATCGGAGGGCACAGATTGCAGAAAGGTGGTGAGAGAGGGTGATGAGGGAGTTGAAGAGACAATGAAGTAGTCGGAAGGGAAAAGAAGAGGCGCCTCAGAAGATGAAGGGAATGGAAGGTCAGGTGGGTCCCCAGGATATAGGAGGGGTCATGAAAGAAGTGTGGCAGGTGTATGGGAGTCCAGCCCAGGTGGAGCAAGGAAGGAAGTATGATGAAGAAGGTATAGACGAGCGCCCAGAGGAGGTGTCCGATGTGGAGATGCACGTTGAAATGGAGCAACTCTTTCAAGAAAGGTTGGCATCCATATCTCAAGGTATTCCTAGTCCCCACAGTTCTAGTATCTCTAATCCCAACCTTCCCCTGGTGCTCTACAAGCCCATAAGTGAAATTTTTGTCAAGTTACGTGAATTAAGTAGATTGCACCACATTCAGTCTCCAATTGGAGCACCAGCTAGTAGCGGGATTGTTAGTTGCCCTGTCTCACAACCAGGATCCAACGGCTTCGTTTTAATATTTCCCAATCAAGTAAGCATGGCAGGATCACTTACGCGGTACCCATAATTCTCTAGGAAAGGGAATGACGATGTCGAACAGCACTGGTATCTCTGTGAGGCCGTCTGGAGGGCACGACAGATACCAGATGTTAGAAAGTTGATAGAATTTCATACCACTCTTAGGGAGAGGGCCCTACGATGGTTTATGAAATGGTTGGAGGCCCACTCAAATCTAGCAATGACTGATGTAAAGAGGGATTTAATTAAGGAATTAAAAATGCCTCGGACGGACCAACAAGGTCTGTCAGAGATGTGGGAGATCAAGCAGAGAGAAGGAGAAACTGCTTGGGATTTGATGCGGATATTCAAGGATGCCATTGGGAAGCTCAGCTACCCAATCAACCCTAACCATCAGAGGGATTGGTTCATTAAGGCTTTATTACCCTTGACCCGAACTCCACTAACCCAACAAAGGATCGACACACTGCAGGATGCTCTAGAGCAGGCGATGAAGATAGAAGCCATGGCGGGTTATCCGCAAGAGTTCAAAGGGGGCACAGCGATACAGGACTCCTCGATACTAGGTTAGCAGCATCAAATATCCAGTCTAACAGAGAAACTTAAGGAAATGCAGCCCATGCGACCACCAAGACCAAACGTATGGTGCACGCACTACCTCGTGGAGGGACATGTAGCCACGGAATGCCTCGGGTTGCGAGGCCAAAATGTGGGGACATCGGCGGTAGGAGCACAGGGGGCCCTGCCTCTAGGAGCGGTCACGCAAATCAACACTCAATGGATATACCCACCACAACAGCAATATACGGGGTTCCCTGCACAACCAGGTCCATCCACCAATGAATATTGTGATGTATGCAAAATTATGGGTCATCAACCCCGCATGTGTCCGATCCTACAGAAGTATTCCAATGTTCCAAATAATGTATACTGTGAATTATTTTCCTCAACCACCCACAGCATAGAGAAATGCCGAGCACTAGACGTCCTGGCAGAGCGACTAGACTGGCCGTCATACAGAGTAAATGAAGCTCCCTGAGGAAGAGGAGGAGGCATGCGAGGGGGCCGAATAGGAGATAGAGGTCCGGTAGGATGCTATAACTGCGACCAGGAAGGACATGTGGCTAGAGAGTGTCCACTCCCTAGGATACCCTGGTGCTCACAATGCCATGTTAACTCACACGCAATAGAATATTTCCCGGAGCTCATCAAAAGATGGGAGGAAAGAGCCAAACAGAGGGGGGTGAATCTAGTAAATGCAGAACCCAGGCTAACAAGAACTCAAACGATGCAAAACATGGCCATAGTGACAAAAGGTAGTAAAAGAACGGGTGAGGATTCACACACTATGGACCCCATAAAAGTAGTCCGGCCAGCATCCCCAAAGCTCCTATTCAAACCCGAACGACAGAAACAATTTTTCCAGGAAGCAGCAGAAACGTTTGCCCAATTGGGGGGAAACAAAGGGATCAAGTTACAGAAAATTCAGGAAGATAAGGAGACACAGAATACTATTGAAGCCTTAATCCAGGAATGGTTCCATTTGTTCCTGAAGATTGTTAACAATCCACCAATGCTGGAACGACTGAAGAAAAACCTAGAAGGGGTGCTAAAACAGAACACAGGAGAAAAAGAAGCAGCAGAAATGGACCAAAAATATGTTCAGAGAATAAAGAGAAACAAGCGAAGGACAGGAAAGGAATTCTGAGTAAACACGCAAGTGGCGGGATTCCAAATTAAGGGCACCATGCTTGATTTGGGATCCAATGTCAACATCTTACCAAGGAAAACTTGAGAAGCACTCGGGAGGCCAAGATTGACATACTCTCTGATCCAGCTTCGGATGGCAAACCAGTATTGCATTGTTCCCATCGGCCGACTGGAGAATGTTGAGGTCGACATTGCGGGGGTAAAAACATTTACGGACTTCGAAGTCATTGACATCATGGGGGACAAGGATCCATACCCAGCACTGTTGGGAATCAATTGGGATTTTGAAAACTATGTGGTAATTTATCTAAAGAAAGAACTGATGATCTTAGAGGATGGGGAAATTAGAGTCACTCAACCACTCGACCCCTACCAAGGACCGAGGTATAGTGAGACTATGGATAACCGAGAAGATGCTCATCTCTTGGACCATCTCTACCAGATGACCGCTGGAAGAAAGGAATAATACATCAACCCGATGACAGAAGGCTCAGTAAGCTGGAGAAGTATTCAAAGCTCGGAACTAGGATTAGAACTGGCATGGGACGATTGGCAGTAAGGAGGCTACGAAACAAACACAAGGAGGTGTGCCAATGTTGCAAGAGTTAATTGGATTGGGGCTGAACTCCAAGGATACCCAATCTTGTCAGATATGAATGTTGTAAGTGTTTTCATAGCCAAAGTAGAAACCACGGTGCCATAAATCCAGAGAGTACCCTTGATGGACGTGGCATTACAATCCACAGCTGCAATATGGTGGAGTAACCATCGCGATTCACTGACGCGATGGGATGAGGTGGAAGCAGTAATGAAAGCCAGATTTCAAGAGGAAAAGGAACCTAGGGGTAAGGACCAGTACCAAGGGGACGCATGTCCCAGAAACCATCTGAAGGAATGTGAAGCACAATGGAGAGCTGATGGATACCTCGAGGAATTGTGGGTTCACTAGTTTATCCATTCCTTGGATGTAATCCAAAAGGCCTGGTACTTAACGGAAGAAAAGAGAAGAGGGACCCACGATTGGCAGGAAGTTGCGGGGAAATTCATAAAGTGTTTCACCTTTGAAGGAAAAACAGAGTAGATTACACAAGCTATCAAGCAGGTATTTTTCTTTCCTAATAGTCTACAGACAAACGAGAAGTCACTTCGGAACCAAGGTATCCAGCAAAAGGCGGTGTGTCAAAAGATTAATAGGGAGATGGACGATGACAATATGGAGGATCTCAGACACCTGTATTTCGAAGAAACAGAGGGAGAGAGGGACATTAAAGAAGAACCAACTACAGAAGGTATCCACCTCTTTCCACTCAGAACTAAAAAGGTAAACATTGGGACAGAGGACAAACCCAAGCTGGCGACCATTGGAGACTACTGGGATGAGCAGACAATAAAGGAAATATTTAGTCTACTTGAGGAGTATGAGGACCTGTTTCCATCATCAGTGGTAGATCTAAAAGGCATAAAAGGATATATGGGGGAAATGATAATAATATTGAAGCCTGATGCTAGGCCTGTCAAACATAGACCATATCGGCTAAACCCAAGGGTGAAGGAAAAAGTGAAAGAAAAGATCGACAAAATGCTGAAATCCAGGCTAATATTCCCCATAGAAGAGGCAGAATGGGTAAGCCCCATTGTTATACAAAGCAAAAAGGAGAAATCAGAGATATGAGTCTGTGTGGATTACAGAAGCCTAAACAATGCCTGTATCCATGATCCGTTCCCTACCCCATTTAGTGATGAAGTGCTCGACAACGTTGCAGGGAACGAGGCATACTCATTCACGGATGGCTTTTCAGGTTACCATCAGGTGAGAATAGTAGAAGAAGACAATAAAAAGACAACCTTTACTACCGAATGGGGCTCCTTCGCATACAACATGATGCCATTCAGATTGAAGAATGCACTTGCAGTTTTCTCTCGCATTGTGATAGCGGCGTTTTGAGAATACATCCACAAGTTCTTGGAAGTCTATATGGATGACTGGATGGTGTATAGCTTGCTGAAAGATCATGCGAGCCTACTGAGAGTAATGTTTGATAGGTGTAGACAACTACATATCTCATTGAATCTGAAGAAATGTATATTTTCCGTACCATTCGGAACACTTCTGGGGCATGTGGTATGTAATCAAGGTGTCTGTGTAGATCCAGCCAAAGTAGCAGTGATTGTCAATATGGAGGCTCGGGAGACCGTCAAACAACTAAGGTCACTTTTCGGACACACAGGCTACTATCGGCGTTTCATCCACAACTATGCCAAAATAACAGCACCCTTAGAAAACCTGTTAAAGAAATCTGCACCATTCCAGTGGACAGAAAGTTGCAGAGAAGCGTTGGATGTGCTGAAAGAAAAACTGGCGAGTGCGCCAATACTAGTCCACCCAAAATGGGACAAACAGTTCCATGTACACATTGACGCATCTGGCATTGCGCTTGGTGCGGTTCTAGCTCAACCGAGGGACACTTCAGTTGATCATCTAGTATATTTTGCTAGTCGCAAGTTGTCGAAAGAAAAGCGCAACTACACGACAACAAAACGAGAAGCACTGGCAATGGTGTACTCTCTCCAAAAATTCTGCCACTACCCATTGCGAGGTAAGTTCAAATTCTTCACGGATCATTCCGCATTAAAATATCTGGTAAACAAGCCAGTCTTAGAAGGAAGAATCTGCCAATGGCTCCTAATTTTCCAATAATTCACATTCGAAGTAATTGTAAAGCCTAGAAGGCTCAATGTAGGGCCTGATCACTTATCCCGACTAGAGAATGGCGAAAGTGGAGGTTCTCTGGATGATCAACTATCAGATGCTAATATTTTCAGAGTAGAAGCCATCCTGGACTACCTGAATGAAATAGCAACCTACCTTACCATGGGACAGTGTCCGCAGGAGTATACTACAACACAAAAGAAACATCTGGTAGTTCGAGCTGCAGAATATCAGTTGATCGCAGGGCAGCTATACAAGATGGGGTTGGACCAAGTTCTTCAGAGATGTGTTCTGGATCATGAACGGGAAGCTATATTATGGGATAGCCATAGTGGTGTTGCAGGAGGGCACGTGGGAGCTAAACCAATAGCGCGCAAATTACTCCAAGTAGGTCTCTAGTGGCCAACAGTGCACAAAGACAGTAAAGCATATGTTCAGAAATGTGACGTATGTCAGCAGACTGGATGACCCTCCCACAGGGATGAGCTACCGCTTCATCCAGTAAGGACACTCCATTCGTTCAATAAATGGGCAGTCGATTTTATAGGGCCTATTACTTCACCAGCAAGAAATTCAAAGGCAAGGTACATCATAACAGCGACCAACTACTTAACCCGTTGGGCAGAAGTTACACCAGTAAGGAACTGTACTGCAGATACTACTACTAGATTCATCTTTGAAAACATAATCAGGCGATTTGGGTGTCCAAGAAGCCTAACCAGCGACCAGGGTACACATTTCATTAATGAGACAATTAAGTCTCTCCTACAGCAATTCCTAATACAACACCATAATAGTAGCCTGTATCATCCACAGGCAAATGGCACAGTGGAAGCATTTAACAAGATACTGGAAAAAGTCCTGACAAAGATATGCAACACAGAGCACGATGACTGGGATGAACGGATACTAGCAACCCTGTGGGCATACCGCACAATGGTAAAGTGACTGCATAACTAGACACCATTCCAACTAGTCTATGGAAGAGAAGCGGTCATCCCAGCAGAATTCATAGTACCAAGCCTTCTGATCGCCACCTCACTACAACTATCTGAAGAGGAATCTTTAAAGGGGCGATTACATGTGCTACAGAAACTTGAGGAAGGATGGTTTCTTGCAGAATTTTACCAGACAGGAGAAAAGGAAAGGCAGAAAGCTTGGCATGATCGACACATCAAACACAAGACTTCCCAAGTTGGAGGCAAGGTCCTACTCTATGACAACAAGTTCCAGAAGTTCCCAGGGAAGTTTCAGATGCATTGGCTGGGACCATTTTATGTCATAGAGATAAAACCGTAAGGAGCAGTTCACTTGGCACAGTTAGACGGCTAGGTTCTACAAGGATGGGTTAATGGTGCACGCCTGAAACCCTACCAGGAGTAAGTTGTTCATTTCAATTTCAATAAATCTCGCACTCGAGAGGAGTATGTAGGGTAGATTAGGGTCAATAATTCTCTCGCACTCAAGATGGCATAGATAGTTTTACTATAATGCAATAAACATTATCTTAGTTGCGGAGACCGCAACGCAACCATTAGTGGTCGAGGGGGGGTAGCGTCCAGTGTGTTGTCCACGTCAGGAAGAAAATCGTGTCGAACATCAATCCACCATCATTTAACATAGTACTAGTGTTAGTCCGTAGGATCACCAAGATTTAGAAATAATGGCCATAATTAGCATTATCCATACCGTAATAAATTTTCCATAACTAGACATCACCACCAGTCATCGCATCTACCCAAATCCCAAAACCACAATCAGCAGTGTCAGAACCCACCTCAGCAGCTAACGGATCACACAATCGTAGCCACGGGAGAAGCCAGGGAAACATTAATTAGTTATGGGGTCTCATAAACCTCACCCGTGCCGGTTACTAACATAACCTGCATGCAGAAAAGCGTGAAAATCGGAAAAATCTGAGTTAGAGTTAGAAACCTCCGAAGGAGCAAGGGAAGTTTGAGTAGAACCAGATAAGAGAAGGTGTCCAGGAGAAGAAAGGAAAGAGAAGGGGTAGAGAAATATTTTGCAGGTGTATCAGCAGCGAGCGAAGATGACAAAAGTAACCCCAGCAGTGGTAGAACAGGAGCGGGACAGCGGGATTCAGAAAATGGAGTCTCTCGTCAAGAAATATGACAGTGCGACCTTAATTGACGCAGACCTCACAGATTCCTTTGAGTTTCCTATGCTAAAAAGACATGTATACATTGATAATTATACAACAGAAGTAGGACAGGCGGCAGCAAGAGTCTTGCCTAAGTTCAGAGGTATCCAGTAGTCCTCGATAATGAATTTGAGGAACTTGCCATTATTTGGGACGATAGGCGCTGCAATGCAATGCACCAAATTCCTGTTGAGTAGAATTCAGAACGGCTCTTTATGGCTGGGGAACAAGATCCTAATTCACACCGAAGACATTCATAGGTTGACAGGGCTCTCGCAGGATGGAAGGGACGTCTCTTCAACGTTCCAAACCATATCCAAACGAGCGAAGAAGGCAAGGGATACAGACTATTATGCTAAGTATGGCACCCAAAGGGGAGGAAAGGGGGCAAAAATTGAGTTAATCAACAAGCGAGAGATCAGATTCGCATGCTACCTCATTTCCAGCAAGACGATGAGGCATTACACCAAAAGGGAGTGTACCTTAGACACAATTTCGGTCGCAGAGCACTGCGTCCAGGGGACCAGGCTGAACTAGTGCTCCTTCCTGCTGAAGGAGCTGTTCGAGGCATGTGAAGACAACTACAAGAGGGCAACGGGATTTATCTACGAGTATTTGATAGTAGCGCTGGCCATGTGGAAGTGGACTTTCCCCCTCATCAGGATACCAGTGGAGATAGCGGAAGATCAGCCGTTGGCGATGAAGTTTACCCCATGGAAGGTGTTTGTAGACCCCAGCACCAAGGAAGTAAACGCAGAGGCCTTTAGAAGTTGGTATGGCCTAATGGTCGACGTTGTAATGAGCCAACAGAGGATCCCCAGAAACCTGCTAGATGGATATAGTGAGCAAGTCTAGTTTGGGGTCACGCACAAGCACACGTTCCTCAGACCCACTTGTGTACTAGAGGAAATGTTCCAGATGAGTCCACTGAAATTCCAAATTTATGAAGTAGCTTTTCATGCAGAAGTTTGTTCATGGCCGGGGGTTGTGGTGGAAGTCAGAAACGGGGTGTACACATACATCTTTGACAGGATGCTACCACACCGATTGCCAGGAGAAACGGCGAAGGAGGCAGCAAAGAGTGTGTCAAACCTGCAACTCCTCCCAATAATCCAGCAACTAAACACAAAGGTACGAAGCTTTAATGAAGTAATTCAGGAGATATCAAGTAGTGCCACTCCATTTCCAGTTTTTTTCAGAATTCCAAGTCTCTCAGTCGACCCCGCTTCCAAGCACGACCTCCATCTCCGCACCCATTCCAAATTTATTGTTCAGTTCACCAACACCAACAATCACACCGCTGGTGGGAAAGAGTAGGTCTGCGAAACCCATAGCGGCACCCAAGGCCAAGAGGGCCAAAGTTATGGAATCAAGTCCGGTGGTTGACCTCACAGGAGAGGATCCACCCCAGCAACTGAGCATAGGGGTACTAATCCAAGAAGAGCCAATGGTTGAGACAGGGGAAGCAAGCGAGTTTCCACCCCATAACCCCATTAACCCCTTCGATTTCCTAAACATCCGTATATCACCCCCTCGTACAGATCCACTACCACCTACCACCTCATCCGTCTCCTGCGAACCCCACAGCTCTGCACCATCCACCTCATCCACCACCGTGTCTAATCAAATTATCCAGAGAATACTCAATGGGGACCACGGGATAGAGCTTAACTCGGGTACGGAAGTGGTACCCCCAGCCAACCCCACCGTCGACCCGCAGACTACTTTTACTAACCTCATCACTTAGATGGAACAGATAGTTGAAGGCACAGCTGGGCCACTCCCTGAGCCTACTCCGCTCCAACCGCCCAACCAAGCAGATCAAGAGGAGCGACCAGACCTAAACATGGCAGACTCTGCACCCCAGCAAACTCAGCTACAATCACCTCAAGACTAGTCAGCAAGATTGGTTGCCAGTGGGCAACCACTTCAGGAGCAGTAGCCAGATTAGGGTACCTCCGGTGCCAAGAGCATGGAGACGTGGGGGACAGCTCAGCTGTACCATTTCATCCAAAGAGCAGCACAGCAGGCTGAGAAGCTCCACTCAGAGCTACAGTAGAAATACGTTCAGCAACAGCAACAGATATGCATGCTTACTGAACAGCGTGAGCAGCTGATAATGGAAAAGGAGCAGCTACAGTGACAGTTGGAAATAGTGGCCAGGGTTTTCAAGGAAGTATGGCCCACAGTGACGACCCACTACAATCAGATACCAGTGGACGTGCAAGAAATCGCGGTAGTAGAGCGGTTGATCTACCTCAGGATGGCATATTCAAGCCTCCACTAGGAAAATACAGAACTCAAGGCAGCATTGGCAGCACGACCCACACTGCCCGACCTAGTAGTTGTGTACACAACACAAATATCAGAGAAACAGGGCCAAGTAACAAAGATGTAGGAAATCCTCAGTACTGTAGCCAGAGATGCATACAACCTCCTGAAAGGTCTGCAAGAATGCTCAACGGCCCTCACACTGAAGGCACAGCCGATTTCGCCCCAACTACAACAAATCTCCAAGGAAATACAGGAAGCCATGGACCCAACTAGGCTAGACCAATTGTATGCCCAGGAAAATGTGCTAGAGGTCCAAATTCAACAAATAGAGGAGACTTCGACGGAAGCCAAGCAGGAAATTTGCGAGCTTCGACAGCCCGTAAAGATCAGTGCCCAAACGATGCAGAAGTTGGCCTCTGAGGCCAGTACCCAGGTCAACATAGTATTTGGGGCCATACCAGTAATCGTCGGGGAGGAAGTTGTCACAAAAATCACAGCGGAGACTGATGAGCTGCTGCAAGGGGGGCAGCAGGCCATGGCAACTTTCCAAGAGCTTAAAGCTTTAGCTCTGACCAAGGTCCCAAATTTGGGCCCTTGTTTGGACAGCAAGGAGAAGGCATGCAGCTGGAACAGGGCACAGGGTTGGGTGGCCCCATGGAAGTAGAGATGGCTCAGGAAAATTGACTCAAGATGAGTCAAAAGGATGTGTTCAGGGCCTTTTGGGGCCCTTGTTTTGGAAATCAGTAGATTTTGAGTGGTGGCGAGCATGTGGTGGAACGCAACCTCAGTAGGAAGGAAGGTGTCAAGGTTGCAGAGGAGTAGAGGATAGGTGTAGCGACAGTTGCGGGAGAAACAATAGACAACAGAAGGGCGTGGAAGGAAACAAAAAGTGAACTCTCGATGAACAGAAAGAAACGAAAGACAGCCGAGCAAGAAAGGGGGAAGAACTATCAGTCGCGTGGGCGGGAGAACAAATAGGCAACCAGCCAGTGGAGGAAGGGGTTGGCACAGACGGGAATAGGCAATGGGGAGCTACAGGAGAGCTCTATCAGGTTGCACTGTTCTCCTCTCTTCCGAGTTACTGTAGCTTCTCTCTGTCCCTAGGGACGTGCTGTATTTTGTTCTGTTCTATGCTCTTATGTAGAAAATCCTTGTAATAGTTTGCCTCTGACGGCTGATGATTAATATATCCAAGATGGTTGTTCTGCTATGTGATTCTGAGTATGAATGAGTGCTGCTATTAACTATGTTTAAAACTTTGTTTATTGTTGGTTTAATTGTTTCCCTGAAGAGTGTGTGTTACAGAATATTATGTCATGACTGTTTAATTCCTTATTTTAGCGTTGGTTCACCTGTTTGGACGTTGGGGGGATGATACCAACCTACTCCCAATCACAGTAGGGTCACGACACGCCTCGGGTGAGACTCTCTACCCTTCGGAGCAGAGTGTAAATGCCTGCGTGAATCTAGACTACGGCGGAAAACCTTGTTGGCCCTCCGACCAACCCGGGTCTTCTCGTGAGACCCTGTTCTCTCGCTAACAAATGGAAGGCTCATAGAGTTTCAAATTACTACATTCATGAGCCGAGTAAATGTGCATATATGGTGGTAAACTAAGTCAATAGGCATTATCACCCACCTTTTTGAGTATCTCAAAGGGACCATACCCTCAAAGCCTTGATTTTATTACCGAGCCCCTACATCCTCTCATTGTTTAATTGTAGCCATACTCTGTCTCCCACGTTGAATAATTTCCCTGCTCTATGATGATCACGCATGGCCTTATACTTCTCTTGCAGCTTTGCGAGAGCTTTCAGACTACTGAGATGGATCTACCCGATCTTATCTATAAATTTCTTTCAGCCCTCGAATCATCCCCTTTAAGATCCTCCTCACTTCTTTTTGCCCATATGCAATATCCAAAGGTGAAGGTAGAAAATATCCAAAACAAGTCTCAAATGGAGACTTTCTCCCGTAGAAGTGTGGACTACTATGTTATAAGAATATTGTGTATATACCATATTTTCATCCCGAGTCTTTGGATGCTTCAGTTGTATCCCCTTAGAAGTTGCACCAAAGTCATGTTGACTACTTATGTTTTCCCATTCGTCTCTGGATGGAATGTTGTAGATCTTTCAACTTTGTGTCCATCTTCTCCTACAATGTAGTCCAAAAATGCACCGAGAAATCTCATGTCTCTATCCGAAATGATGCTCCTTTGTATCCCTAAAAGTGCACCCAAACCTATCCAAAGAACAATTGTGTTGCTTCTTGTCGTTGATGGTCTTTTACTGTGGCATCGTAACACACATCTTGTTGAACCTACCAACTACCACTAACAGTAGTCATGTCTCTTCCTCATTGTCGTAAGCCTCCCACAAAGTCCATGAAAATGATTTCCGAAGCTACGAGTAGGTATAAGTAAGGGATGATATATGTTAGTATGAATCTTAATTGCAAGTATGTGAAAAAATACCACTTTATGCTGCACATAACAAACAACCCTAACAACAAAATATGCCTATTAATATCTTCATATCTACGAGTTAGTTGATCAAGATAAACGCTGCAAAAATCTAGATCTATGCATCAAAATACATTAAGTAGTAAATAAAACAAGATTTACTCCATACATCCAATAGACAAGACAAGGATATGTTGAATGAATTTTATATTAAGGGCACTTGGGGAGGAAAACATAGAAGGATGTTACCAGTTCTCCTCAATGGGATGGTTTTTTGTAAGTCCTCAAAGACTTCGGATCTAAAATTCCTCTCTTGATGGTGTAGAAAACCTAGACAAAAATGGAACTCAAAGGGAGCTCACAAGAAAAAATGATGGAAAAATATGACAATAATGGTGGATCATAAGTCAGACCAAAAGTATAGATCTAGAGTGATCTTGGGCAACAAAAGGTGATGAATGAATAGAGAAACCATTCTATTTAGCATAACAAAATATTGAGTTAGTCTAGATATTGGTGCATAATTAAAATATTATTAACCAAATCAAGATCCAAATTTTATGGAATATTTTATTATTTTTGTTGGAGGGAAAAAATAATTTGACTTGGGTCAAATCCCTTTATTTATAAATAATAAATAAATAAATGATTTATTTATCATTTTAAGGATGTGGTTAAGTAATAATTAAATAAATAATTATTTATTTAATTATTTATGAGTGATTGAGTCAAATTTAAAAAGGATATTATTTAAATAAGGTTTAAATAATTATTCCCATAAAATGATAAGATAAATAATAATTTATCTAATTGATTCTCCCTGTTTTGGGTTAAATATGACCAGGAATACTAATTAAACTTTTGTTTAACTAATTATTCTTGGAGGAAAATCAAACAAATGTGGATTTATTTAATATTTCCTCATGGGGTTTTCCCTGTTTAGACCATAAACAACTTAATAAAGGTGTTTCACTAATTTATTTTTCATAATGAAAACAATTTTACTTAAGGTAAAATTGGTCTTACATGGTGTACTTAGGTCCATCTAATAGTAACAAGTTAGATGACCAAAAAATGATGTGAAATAAATTGTCCCCTCAACGTGCGAGCGTTAGGAGCTAATCGTATGATCAAGTATGTTGTAAGACTCAATCACTAGAAACTCAAAGGGGAAGTCAAAGAGAGAGAAATATAAGGTAGATCGAAATGCTAAAGGACTAGACCCTAAGGAGGTGAGACTTACAAGTGTGACAAGTCTCTTTTATGAGTGAGTACTTGTGCTATAGGCGATGGGGGGAGGCATACCTATGCTGCGAGACAAAGTACAAAAGAATAATGCGTCCAAGGTAAAAGTGGGACTAAACAGTGATAGTACATGCGGCATAAACATGAGCCAGTATAATGAATCCCACATACATACTATGCCTAGGGATAACATCCAGGGACTTGATACAATAGTATATGAGTACATGAGATACAAATACAACCCAAATGCCCCCAGTAAACATGAAAGGGCTCGAAAATTTGAATGATACATGCAAACAAAAAAGGCGCTACGACAGTATCGAGGCCGACATCATCAAATATATGGAGCTACATCAAAGGTCAGCAATGAGGAGGTCATCGTGGCATGTGGGGAGCTACCTATAGGGCCACCCCCTCATGAGGGGTCGATGCATCTCACACACACCCTGGGAATCACCACATCGCTTGTTGCATCACCGAATCATCAAGTATACGGATCTCGATCATGCTAAAAGGAGTTGGAGTCAGAGAGACAATCAAGTCAAAAGGAAATAAGAAGTCCCTTTGCACGATCCAAGGCACCAAACAAGAGTGGGAGTTGGAACCAAGGTACACCACCCACTAGACCCGTTTTCTCGGAATGAGTGAGTTGATGTTGACTGAAGGAGGTCTGCCATAGGTGAGGCAATAAGGGATACTCAACTAAGGCATGAGAGAAAATAGTAGAGTGACTCGACAGACTGACACTAGTGATGATGATAAAATGGGGAGTACCGAGTAGGAGATGGATGACTTCTCTTGTTAGAGCATAAAGGGGCATGGATGACTTGGCGGAACCGACACAATATCATGAGGGATAGGGGACTGGTGGGACCGAAAGCCATAATGTGCGACACGAGAGAGGAACCAAGCAATGAAGGATGGAGGACTATAGCAAGATACAAATGGACTCGGGATAGACTCCATGAATGCAATTATGACTCAACTTGGATGCTCTAACCAAGTGTGACTTGATGGTTCTCACCATCACGTAAAAGGTCCAATGGGGACCATAAAAACATGAGTACATGATGGTTGCTCATGACGAAAATCGACACGAGCATGGACAAGTATGAGGACAAAGTGTTACCCCCAGTACAAGTGTTGCAAGTGAAGAAATTCGATTTTGGGGAGTAGTGAAGTGACTCTTCGTGGACAAAAGGTGTCTTGGTGAAGTATAAAATCACAAAAAAACTAACGAGATACCCATTTGAGGGCTTGGTGAGAGCTATCCAACGATGTAGACCATTTTTCAAATTGAGCTACGGTTTGGTCGTAGCAAAGTGTGAAATGAAAATTAGGGGGTTTCTCTTTTAATAAGGAATTTTCCCTCCAAATTCACTCATTTGCATGTGGAGCTATGGTGAATGTCGATAGGAGAGAAGGCCCTAATCTTGTAGCTGATCGTAGCGAACAAACCGACTGTTGGAATCAAGATCCATCGACTGCGTGTAAGAGGCCCTAACCCTACTCTTTCATTTCTCAGTGGATTGAAAGTTCAATTTAGGTCCTAGTAGCTCGGGAAACGTGCATCTGCCTCTCTTCATGGCCGAGTCGCACTTTTTTGGGGCATCTGCGACCGCAGGTAGCGTGTTTTGAGCGAGAATCGGGACCTCGTCCCTGTGATTTGGGCCCGAAAAGTGTGACTCAATAGGGAGGGGTTTTTATATGCTGTTTTTTTGGCTCGAGAATCGGGTTTTGTGTTTGGATACAGTCTTTTCCCTATCCGTACACTAACATGTATGATGATTTTGTGCGGATATGGTATAATTACGGATCAATCGGGAGAGAGAGAGATCTGAGCATTATTACGGCCGGAGATCCGGGAGGATCTGTGGTGTCGCGGTGCATTGCCGTGTTTGGGGTTCCGAATTTTGTGGAGAACCCTCTTATGAGAGCCGGAGAGCCCTTATTGGCATGTATTGTCACTATTGGTATCCGGACCATGAGGTCTTTATAGTGCGAGGGCACCGGATCGAGTTGACGGTCCAGGGATATATATTTCGACTAGTCTTCCACCACTTGGGATGGTTGGGAATACGTAGCTAGTGTTACCGCAAGGGCGGAACATCATGGAGTTTGTAGAGCACTATTGTTGACTAGGTCTCCAAGTCAAGGGGGACTTGGATACCCATCGAGAGATCCAGAGAGGCTAGAGATCCATGCCGTGGGCCGTGGGCAGCCGATTCGCGGATCCCGGGCAACCGTGTGCTCCACCACATCACCGTGAGGATAGATGATGCTTGTGAAGAGTGTGTTGGGTGGGACCTACTATGGGTGGGCCCATATGATGTCAGCTCATCGTTGAAATGACGAGCTGTCGTTATGCGATGCGGCAAGTGAACCATGATCGTGCATATGGTAGCGGCTTTGTGCTCACTCTTCTTTGAGAAGATCTCGACACTTCGACCTCATACATAGCTCCGGGATGGGGGCCCGAGAGAGCCCTGTGATGCACCGTGTGGGGTGACTACTATGTAGAGGAGGAGGTGGGGCAGTTGGATGGGTGTTTCGATCCGAGTTCTTTGCACATTGGGATCGGATGCCATCAGTACACTAGACGACTATCCCTATAGTGGGATGAGTTGTTTTTGGGACCCAAATTTGCCATTGCCCTCCCTGGTCGAGTATGGGGGCCCGATGGTAAGTGAAAAATTGCTAATATTTTTATGTGCATTGTAAAGTTTCGAACATTGTATATGGTGTTGATCTCTTCCACTTTTGGTATGCGAGATACGAAAGCACCGGTAAAACGCGTACGGGTATATGGGACAACCTACAAGATCGTGAGCCTGCAGAACCCAGTGGATCGAGGGCATAGAAAAATGAGGATGCGGCAGCCCCTCCCGGAGGACATCTCGTCATAGATGTGAGAGGCTTCGACCGAGGTGTTTCGAGCAAGGCTGGCAAGACTTAGAGGACCCAGTACATAGAGCCATGTATTGGTATACCCTCGTAATGGTGAGGGGTCATGCAGATGCATGGCGATGGGCTTGACAAGGGATGCATGATCTACGAGTTGCGGGAGTAGAGCCATTGGCTAGGGATCCTCCGTATAGTGATTAGTGTGTGGGGACGAGTGGTGCCCCCGCTTTGAGTTTTTATAAACATGATATGGGCAAGTCATATGTATCGTAGTTGATGGACTCTAAAACATTTTATACGACACATATTATGGATATGCATCGTTTTGATAGTTTTATGTTATTGTCTTGTGTTAAATGCATGTGCTAAACGCCAATCTAGAATATGGTTTGCAATGCTATTTACATAGTGATTTTGTGCTCTAGGTACATGATCGAATGTAATGATTTCAAATTCACACATCAAAAGCTTTCACTCATAAATATCTTCTAAAAAGTGATAGGATTATGCACACGATAGACACCATTCAGCTGCATGACAAGAAGCAAGGAATCTAAATGAACATGAAGGTGGAGGATGCGATGTGAAAGAGCATCGGCTAATAAACCTCGCGCACCGCACCATATTTGGCACCGATTGCTTTGTAGCAGATACCAATGCATACACCGTTCGAGAGAACAAGTGAGTTCAAAAGGGTAAAGATGGCCTCAACCTCGCCGAGGCTAGATTTCGGGAGTAGCGATCGCACCATCAACAAAACTGATATAAGGTGTGGACGAGAGTTCCATCCGAAAGGTGCCACAATGCACTAAATGGGAGTGATGGATGAACAATGTTGGCAACCCGAGCACAAAGTAGAAATTGAATGCACTGCGCGGGAGGGAGTGATCGGGTAGGATTTCTACTACTCACACGCCGACGGTGAGGCGGAGTGTGGGAGCTACAGTAGGTAGTAGCTTGTCAGACGTGATAGTCACCATAGGGCACGGATGGTACCATCCCGTTTATGGGCGGGAAAGATGAAGTCAAGGGTGGACATGGCTTCCATGATGTCATCTCACAATAGAAGATGGAGTGACTGGAGGAAGGGATACCACATGACACGGCGGAGCTACTTGACTCATCATCATGAGAAGAAAGGTTCACATGCGCATCGTCATGGGGGATGACATAAGAACAATCGGATAAGGGATCTACCGATGTTGAGCCCTGTGGGTGATTGTCTGAAGGGAGGTCAAGTCGAAACAACGGGGGGAAGATTCGGAGGGAGCTTCACCGCAGGGTTTCATGGATGATGATAGGTAGAGGATGGTGGTCTCGAGGCTACTTCATCTCGACATCGGAGGGGGGAATGTCAATGGGATTGGGTAAATCCTCGCATAGCCCGTAGCACACCTTGCGCAAGTACGGGAGATGCGGATTGGTTATGTTCAATCTTGTACTCCCTTACTACCCTCTAAAGAGGCGTAGTAATGCATAAGGCGGGGAAAATGGTGGGGAATAATGGCCATGGAGATCACACAAAGCACGCGTTGGTTGGTGTGAATAGTTTTAGTGATTCTTGGGCGTAGTCGAGGAAGAAACTGAGGCTTCGGGGAGCTCGGAGACTTAGGGAATGAAACTTTAACCACGGGCTTGATATGAGCGGTTTAGGACAAGCATGGGTGGCATGGCCGACGACATCACACAAAGCACGTGGCTTTGCGGACGGGGAGGTGCGGGGTTGGTCGGGGGCGGCCTTGTCCTTTGAGGCCCTCTTGCGAGATTTTTCCCTTCTTACCCGAAGCGGTTGCAACAAGAGGTGGTTCCTCGTTGAGGTGGTTAAGGCACCGTTGCGGTGGGAGAAGTCATGGGGGACCGGTTGAACCGGGGTCAAAGCAAGATAAGGTTTGGAGTTGACCGGGCGTGGGTAGCGGCTCGAGGATCAAGGCACCGAAGGGAATCCCAAGGGTCGAGGGTTAGGAAGAGAGAGGGTGGGCATGACAGAGTGCGTGTACACTCCTAGGGAGGATCTAGGAACGATATCGACCGTGAGGGGTAATGGCCAAAGTGGACAACTCCTAAATGGTTAAGGCACTGGAGGAACCGTTCCCGGATAGGCTAAAGAGGCTCATGGATACCAGCTCAAGGGCCAAGAGGAGGGGGTCTAGAAGGCTGAATCGAAGGGCTAGGAGTAGGTCAGAGAGGGCGAGGAGGCTGCGACTCGTCGGGCGAGGCCGCTTGAGGGGTAGCCCGAGATGATTCCCTGCATCATGCAAACATTCGATGAGGGCCGGGATCGAGAGACAGGGAGGAGGAAGACTAGGGAATGTACCAAGAAATGAGGAACCTTTGTAGACTCCAAGTGAGACACACGAGTCAAAGGATTGACGGTTTGCACTTATTTGCTCCCGAAGAGATGGTGGACTTAGGGGAGGTCCGAGACTTCGGTGTCAGTAATATGTCAGCCGGCCAATGGTGACTATCATGTCTCATGAGGGAAGGACATCTTGCGGTGGACCACTGGAAGGGACAACGAGACATTGTATAAGTGTAGCTAGCCGACCCAATAAAACATTATAATCTAGGGGGCATCTATGAATTACTACATCAATGCAAATAGTCTTGCTCACAAGAGTAATAGGAAAATTGCGGAAGAAGCCAATGGGGTCGAGAGCGTGGCCATCCCACGCCTAGAGTGATCATGGAAGGGCCAATTCAAGTCATCCGAGTTTGCTTCCAAACCGAAGCAAACATCACACGAGTGGATGCCTCATCGATAATGCACCGAGAAATGTTGGCGTTTCGGATCTTGATCGGATTTGGAAAGCGACGGAAGTAGGGGAGAGGAGGATGTTCTTTGAGTCAACATAAAAAGCAATTAATTGATTGTCGGAAAGAGTTTCTACAGTGTCCCATGGCGGATATGGTAGAGATTTTTTGATGTGAAGGGGCATGACTTTGGAGGAGTTCTAGCATTGAAATGGCAACGGGGGATTGTGCCAAATCATCTACTATGCTATACGAATGGGCGCTTTTTCCGAAGTAACATTTCGGCGTAGTGGTCCCTTAGGGATCTTGGCATGAACCTCCACTTTGAGTGAGGGATCGCAAGGGACCATTAGGGTGTCGAAAGAGGCTCTGTAGAGACTCGAAGGAGGCAGATCGGGGATAGACGTAGCGAGGAGTGCTTGTTGTGCTCGATGCGGGACCGAGTCCGAAGATTGATGTCTATGGTTAAAGGTTGATTAGAGTTCATCATGAGAATTTGGTAATCGGATGTACTAGATGGAAGAGGTTGAGTGGCCACCTGACCTTTAGGTGGTTGGGTAGCCACAAATCCTTTCTAAGGGAAAAGGATTAGTAAGCACGACTGGCTCGACTAGGCGCAACATTGGTAGGGATGGAAAGGAGGCTTGCTATCCCTCGCAATGTTGCTTAAGACTCCCCACATCTACTTCATCCGTGGTAAAAGAGGACAATAATGTGTGTAATGACCATAAACATCACAACAAGAACAAGGCTTGTTCGTGCAAACGAGCCTTGTCCCGCTTACTGAGTGCCATGTTGCCGCTAGTAGTGTTGGGGGCATTATTTTGAGGATTAGGTCCGGGATTACCCGGAGCGGATTGATTTTGAGTGCCTTTTCCTCTTCTTCTTGGAGGGAGGAGGATTAGTCAGTGTCCCTGCACAGCGCACACCTCCACCGAGGGGCGGTGGCCTGACATTGTAGGGGGTTGAGAAGGAAAGGAAGGAGGTGCTTGCTAATGTTAGAGGAGATGGAGCACTAGGGCTTCGTGGATATGGATAATAAGGAGGTTGGGAAACGAGTGTAGTAAACGGAGGTTGGGAAAAAGGAGGAGGCATGTCGTATCCTCGGATACATTCTACCGAGATGGGGGAAAAGTGCGGGAGGTGCTAGCCCCCCCCCCGAGAGAAAACCATAGCCCATGGGAGGTTGAGCGTATGGATGAGAGAGAGCTCCAATGGTGGCATGAGACGCCTCGGTGCGTTGGCACTATCGGGTCAAGGAAGATCACGTAAAATGGTATAAACATAACTCTAACCGGCATAGATCGTGGTCATATTATAACGCAATTTTGGAGAGCGCGACTTCTTCGATTTGAGGGAAGTGCATGCGACATATTTGTCGATAGGGGGCAAGAGAGATATATGAACCAATCCATGTAGACACGTGCCTTCGAAGGTAGGGAGCTCGACATAGGCTCTTTCTTCTCGCCATTCCCCTGGACATGATCGATAAGCGGGTCGCGCACGATTGACGTGAAAGAAGTCAAAAGTTTAGTACCGATGTCATAACAAAGAGGAAGCTGGAAATAAGACAAGAAAGCCCAAGCAAGAGTCGCAAAGGTGGTATGAGAGGATGAGGCTCTGATTAACATACCACTTAGAAGCTTCGCTACGTAAGTGTACGCTTGGAACAACCGAAGACGGACAGAGTCATGGTAATGGAATTAGACGAACACCACATGTGGAAAGATCGGGACATGATTTGTAGGGATCTTCTCCAGTGAAGGCCTTCAAACTTGGGGATGTCGGAGAAAGGAGCTTGGTTGGCATAGCGAGGCCAACTAGCGTCATGGTGTATAGGGTCATTTATCAACTAGTCAAAATCGAGAAGACCGAGGCCTGCCATATAGGGGGAGCTAGGGAGCAAGCGGGATAGTTCTGTTGCGGTCCCACTACTAGTATTCCCAGCATTAGGTCTCGAATCGGGACATAGTGAAGTGACGAGGGAGGAGAAGCCGAGGGCGAAAGGAAAAACCAATGGACCGTAAGAAGAGTTGGAGCACGAACTCGGAGTGATGAATAAGTCTTCCTACCGCAGAACTCGAGGATGAAGGTCAAGAAGTCTATGGGATAAATGCCTTAGTGGCGCAATGGTGACGACACAAACACAACACAAAGGAAAAAGAGACCGACAGGGGCAAGGAGGTGCAGATCAAATGATTACAATGTCGAAACAAGGGCATAGAGGCGCGGGATCAATTGATTTCAATGTTTTAGAGTCTTTTCTTAGCTGTGTTAAATCCAAGCACTTTTTTCACTTAGGGTGTGTGTGCAAAGTGTGTAAATTTTAATTTTTAAACCCGTATGTTTGTAGAGAAAAAGAAAAAGTGTGTCTCAGAATCGTAAATAAACTTGCGAGACAATGTATATGAAAGCGAAATAATAGTAAATAGAAACAACTAATAATGCAATAATCTAAACCCAAGGAGGCGACCTCTCAACAAGTATTCGATCTATAGGCATAGGGATCTAAAGGTCAAAATCGTTGGAAAGTGGTGGAGAAAACAACAACAAATCGCGAGGAAAAATTGTTGTAAATGAGGTGGAGAAAGGCTATCTCTTGGAGGGAAACAGAGTGAACCCCTAGAGGAAAACCCCCAAAAAAACTAAATGAGGTTATTTGGATGGATAAATAGCCAATATGAAGCTGAACCGGAGGTGAGGTATCGGATCTAAAAAATGGGTCTGAAACCTCCGAAAATTTCGGACAACCGACGAAGCATATTAAAACTCTTCCACAAAGTGTGGAGAGGTGCGAATCCCTGAGGGGCTAGGGTTCCCACTTAATTGAGTAAAACGAACAAAGTACGGATCCAAAACGGGTGGAGACAAAGGTCGGACAACGCTAAACAGAGGCCCAAACAAACCCATAAAACTTTCGGAAAAAACTCCCTGCAAAAAATCCAAGTCGTAGTTTCGACTACGTTTTCGGTAGAGGTCGCAGTTATGGGCTGAAAAAGTGTGTCTCGGAGATCTAGGTCACGGTGTTTAGGGAAAAAAAATGTGACCCCGCACTTTCGGCACTCTCGCGGCCAGATTTCGGTGAAAAAGTGTCGTCTCGGCCACGCTGATGTCTGTCACTCGCGCAATAGGTCCAAAAACACACATAAGTTGGAATTTTCATTTGTTTTAGGGGTTCTATAGGTTAAAAAACAACATCAAGAAAAGCAAAAACAAGAGGTTGAAGAGAAATCCTAGGGGTTTGAAGTAGCTGGATATGCAAGGATCAGAGAAAAACGACGGTAGTCGTAATCGTGAATCCAGTGTGGAGTCGCCAGCTGTTAGTATGAATCTTAATTGCAAGTGTGCGAAAAAATACCATTTTAGTTGCGCATAACAAACAACCCTAACAAAAAAATATGGTCGATAATATTTTCGGATCCAGCTAGTTGATCGAAGATAAATGTTGCAAAAAATCTAGATCTATGCATCGAAAAGATATTAAGCGATAGAATAAAACAAGATTTACTCCATGCATCCAATAGACAAGAGAAGAATATGTTGAATGAATTTTATATTAAGGGCACTGTGAGGAAAACATAGAAGGATGTTACTAGTTCTCCTTAATGGGATGGGTTCTTGTAAGTCCTCGACACTTCAAATCTAAAATTCTCTCTCTTGATGGTGTAGAAAACCCGGACAAAATGGAACTCAAAGGGGACTCACAAGAAAAAGATGGAAAAATATGACAATGATGGTGGATCAAAGTCGACTAAAAGTATAAATCCGCAGTGATCTTAGGCAACAAAAGGTGATGAATGAATGGAGAAACCCTTCTATTTATAACAAAATATTGAGTTAGTCTAGATATTGGTGCATAGTTAAAATATTATTAACCAAATCAAGATCCAACTTTTATGGAATATTTTATTATTTTTGTTGTAGGGAAAAAGGAATTTGACTTGGGTCAAACTCCTTTATTTGTAAATAATAAATAAATAAATGATTTATTTATCATTTTAAGGATGTGGTTAAGTAATAATTAAATAAATAATGATTATTTAACTATTTATGAGTGATTTAGTCAAATTTAACTAGGAATATTATTTAAATAAGGTTTAAATAATTATTCCTAGAAAAATAATAAGATAAATAATATTTTATTTAATTAATTCTCCCCTGTTTTGAGTTAAATATGACCGGGAATATTAATTAAATTGTTGTTTAACTAATTATTCTTTGGGAGGAAAATCAAACAAATGTGGATTTATTTAATATTTCCTCATGGGGTTTTCCTGTTTAGACCATAAATAACTTAATAAAGGTGTTTTTACTAAGTTATTTTTCATAGTGAAAGCAATTTTAGTTAGGGTAAAATTGGTCTTACATGGTGTACTTAAGTCCATCTAATAGTAACGAAGTTAGATGACTAAAAAATGGTGTAACAATATAGACCTTGTTTCCTATTGCTAGGCTTGTCGGTACAACAAAGCGTACATCATCTTACATGAACCTAGCTACCTTCTCTTGCATCTTGAGCCCAATACACATACCTCTACAAGTTAGCCACGGTTTTCTCCCTACACCAGTGCCTTGCAACCTTGGAGGTGTGAGCCTCTCTAATCAACTACAATATCTCCCCTTTAGGAACACATAGCTTATCCACCACCGTAGAGTAACCCATCCCGAGATGGTAGTCAATGGTGTTGTCACCATCGTGCATGTGACTCTAACTCTAAAACTGTTGATACACCTCCTTGAAGTCATCATTCTCGCGAATATGCCTCTCTAGTATGCATCATGGGTGAATGGGTCCATGTGCATAATGTTGAGAATTTAGATGTCGGTGTCAAATTCAAATTCTCTTCTTGATAATTACTTGTGAGGTTACTTGAGTTACTTATGTCTTCTCTTCTTTAGCTTATTTAGTCTTTCTTCATCAAGTCAATTATAAAAATACACGAGACACAATAATTAGGATCCAAGAGCCGAGTGAAAAACCTCTCCCTCTTTGGAGAGGAAAACCCATGAGAAATCCTTCTTATAGATTTTCAAAGGAAAAGTACCATGACCAAGACTTAGACCCTTGACCTATATATGTGCATCCAAGACCTTGCCACTTCTTCTTTGATTATCTCAAACTTGATTCTTCTATTCTTCACCAATCTGCACTAGTACTAGAGAACTTTCGGTCTCTAAGTTTTACTTCTTATTGCTTAGTCAACTATTGGAGACTGAATCATCTTCACTTTGCATACACTCGTATCTTTATTCCTTGAATCGTAGCTAGGAAGGTAAATCATAGATTTACCTTCCTCACTTTTCCACACCTTTAAGACGATTTCTTCTTTAGTTCAACTTGTCTCAAATTCATGTATAGTAGGTGTATACTTATCCGCAATCTAACCTCGGTACAATTAGAAAATCCTTCTTCAAACAAATCCACACTTATAGTACTTATACACTACCCTTAACTTCACTTATGTTTCAAGTCCTTTTCTCTACTTGAGTGTCACAAAACAAGATGCAATACTTCAGTGTTATGTCACGGAGTTCTTCCTCGATATGAGGTCCGAAAACAAATGTTGTGATACTTGAGACAAATCCGCACTATAACCCTCTACAAGACCTTATAAATCCGCAATTATATACCTTGTAAAATCTAAGAGAATCCATCCATCGTTCTTGGTTAAAAATGAGCTGCAGCTTCTTGTGCATATATGTAGCACGAGTCCTCTCCGTTAGAGTCGAGCCTTACACAGCTTTGTAGCTTTCTGATCGACTAGATCTCGATATATTGGAGCTTATCTTCAACGTTGATAGAGGGTTGTTTTTAAGCCATTGTTTCACAAGGTTCATGAAAAGGTCCCTGGAGCATTTATTGATGACTAGGCTCTTCATATAAATGACACTAATTACACTTATAAAACGTAATAAAAACCCTAATAGACATCAAGAAGAAGTCTATTGACCTATAATAAAAACGTGCTCATGAAATCCATGAGGCAAGTACAACAAATATATTTTATTATCTTTGTCTTCTTTACATAAAAACATAATTACATAATCAATATGAAGATTGATTCTAGTTACACTTTTCAACACTCCCTCTTAGCTAGGAAGGTATTCATACAGGTACATGGTCACTTTCAAACTAAAGAATCTCATAAGAAGAATCGGATTGGTAATCACATCTATATAACATCATGTCAACCAACATTGTCCTAGTGCAAGGCCTTGACCAACAACCCCATCTCTCAACGAGACAATGGGCTACAATGTTGGCAAAATACATGAATTATAGACACCATAGTCATTGTTTCTCCAAGGTACATAATCCACCTAGGTGTTCCCAAAGTATGACCTTCTTAGACTATTCTTCTCTTGAGGTAGCTATCCCTCAAAGAATATCGGTCCCCTACTACACTTATCTTGAACATCTTATCACATTCTCAAATAATATTGAATATCGGATGATTACCCAATCCTCCATTCCGTGTTCCCAAGTGAAGACCAAAATGACGTGTCTATCTCTCCCTCTCACCAGAGGAGGACCTATTACACTAAGGGAATGTACTCATTCCTGTACAAGGAATGTACCTAAGCTCATTATTAGGGAATTACCAAGTTTCTGCCAAGAAAGAAACTTATCACCAAGCTTCCTCTCAATCAAGGACCCACAACATCAATGGTGAGACACCCAACTCGCTCATGAAGAATTTCTTCCCTCGATGTCATGGATTTCGATATTGAGGAATCTTCAATCTTTGGCTCCATAGGGCACAAATCATCCATCACTTTCATCCATCGAGTCATGTCAACTATTAGAAAGTGATTTATCTATCTTTCATTATCTGGTCCACCTTTTATGACATCCTCGCTTTCTTTCGAAACCATTTCCAAGGATCTTACAATGTCCTTTCACATGATTGGCATCCCTACATAAACTCATCCAGATTAACATATAGATATAAAATTTTAAATCAAAAGTTTATCTCATTTGATGATCTTTCACCATGACATCTTCTTGCAGGCATCGACATCCTCTATTCTGACTGACACATCTCATAATGATATGTATTGTCAAGGGTCTTCTCCTTTACCAGACTTCTATCAGAGTCTACATATTCTCCAGGAGATATTCTAGTCACATCTTCTTGGTTTACAGATGATAAATGCCTCTTGACATGGTAGCACTTCATGATCTCTTCCATTCTACACATATTCATTTCCAGGAACTCCCAAGTTCCAGTTCCTTGTTCATATACAACCATGTCATATGAGGATATATTATGTTGATTTCATCTGTCAGCGCACTATGAGAGATCCTCTTCCATATATCATAATTCTAAATATAAAATTATATTACCTGCAACCATATCGTAGGACTTCACAGCATCCAGTGCCAACATATAAATACATATATACCTCATACCTTTTTCCTTTGAGTCATCCTGTAGCAATTTCACTTGAATGAAAAACTCCATTCCATTGACCTGCTTTATCAATATGTCCTCACATCCTACTCCCAAGATTTTGTAGCATGGAATTCTTGATGAAACCTTTATGTTTTATTTCTAATTAGTGAACCCATAGATAATTCCATTAGAGAGTGAGAACACCTATTTCCATGATGACCCTTGATCTTGATGACCACCTTCTATCATTGTTACCAGTGAGGTTTTCCAGGAGCTATTTCACCAAGAGCTCCTATCATGCTTCTATCATGATGATGTTAATGTACATTTCTTCCTATCATACTATTTTACAACCAACAAAAATCACTTGAAGAAGAAGACGATATCAATCATAATAGAGATCTCTCACTTCCTCTTTCTTAGATTTCTTAACATCAGGTTCTACCCTTTCATCTGTAACATGGGGTTCTTACTTTTTCCTATTTTCCTTTCCAGATTTAGGACAATCTCTTTTATAATGCCCAATTTCATTACATCCAAAGCATCGTACTTTTTCCATATTTTTTCTTTTATTCCGAGGACCAAATTTTCCAAATTTACCTTTCTTCCTGGATATGGCTGCAAAGGCTTGATTCCCTTCACTTGATCCTGTATCAACTTTAACTTTTAATCTTATTTCCTCTATTTTACATAGAGACCATAAATCATGGAATGATGTTTCTTATTTCTTCCTGTATAAACTTGAAGTGAAGTTTCCCCATTCTTCCAGTAGAGAATTCAACGCCACTGTAGTCATCTCAGTATCAAACATTAATTCTCCCATTTTTTGCAGTTGGTCTCTTATTTCAAATATCCTCATAAAGTATGGAGTGATTCCTTCTTCTCTTGAAAACTTTATTTTGTATAGTTCTTGTCTTAGAGAGATTTCTTCTCCCGCAGTACTCACAGAGAATAGCTCCACCAGTTTCTCATATATTTCCTTTGCAGACTTTAGTTTTGATACATATGGAATGAGTGAGTCCTTAATGGATTCTATGAGGATCCTCTGGGCTCTGATTTCTCCCTTCATGTACTTGGCATGACATGGAGCATCTTCTTTTGGGGGTTGAATTGTAGATCCTTCAATGTAGTTCATAACATCGTCTTCAATTAAATTCAAATATGTCATCTTCTTTCATGCACTAAAGTTTGATGACCCAACCAGCTTGTTGCTCTCTTTGTAATAAGTCATCTTGACAGATTTAAGTAAGGTCATAAATACTTACTTGAGTAGAGTGGCATGCAACTTCCTTGATTATGATGAAGATGAAGTCAAGAGCTTCTTCTAAGTTTGAAATCTCCAATGTAGGTGTTCTTGAATCCTTGATGATAAATGATATCTTCAAAAGATGATGTCTTCTTCTAACAATGTCTTGAATGTAATTCTTTGATGGCAAATATTACTTTCTTGAATGAGTTGATACTTTGAATGAGATAGAAGATCTTTCTTGAAATAACTTGAGAGTATAACTTGCAAACTGATTTGAATTTTCAACGCAAACTTTAACCTTGAATTTGATTCTTGTTTCCTTAAGTGCCTCCTTGCTAAGTAGCCCTTGTCTTTTAGCACCTTAGCTCTGATTCCAAGTTGAGAATTTAGAGGGCTGGTGTTTAATTCAAATTCTCTTCTTGATAATTAATTGTGAGTTTACTTGAGTTACTTATGTCTTCTCTTCTTTAGCTTATTTAGTCTTTCATAAAGTCAATTATCAAAATAAACGAGACACAAAAATTAGGCTCCTAGAGCTAGGGCAAAACCTCTCCCTCTTGGAGAGGAAAACCCACGAGAAATTCTTCTTGTAGATTTTCAAATGGAAATTACCATGACCAAGATTCAGACCCTTGACCTATATATATGCATCCAAGACCTCGCCACTTCTTCTTTGATGATCTCAAACTTGATTCTTCTATTCTTCACCAATCTGCACTGATCTGCACTAGTACTAAAGAACTCGGTCTCTAAGTTTTACTTCTTATTGCTTAGTCAACTATTGGAGATTGAATCATCTTCAGTTTTCATACACTTGTAACTTTATTCCTTGAACTGTAGTTAGGAAGGTAAATCACAAATTTACCTTCCTCACTTTTCCACACCTTTAACACTTCTTTCTTCTTTAGGTCACTGTCTCAACTTCATGTACTATAGGTGTATACTGATCCGCAATCTAACCTCAGGACAATTAGCAAATCCTTCTTCAAACAGATCCGCACTTATAGTACTTGTACATTGCCCTTAACTTCGCTTATGTTTCAGGTT